>JAOTOL010001565.1:1027500-1550000 GCA_034440575.1 Imbricaverruca yamaguchii
CAGTGCAGTTGTTTGGGAAGACCGAGGCGCCTTCCTACACACCATGTGATGTGGTTTAAGTCACACATTTTTACATTTATGCTACTTTTTGGTTGGATGAAATCCTTTATAATCCAGGCATAGCCACAAAGGTGTTCAATTTCTGTCTTATTAAGAAGTGCTTATTTTTAAATGACCATTTATGTTTGTATGACAACTAAAAAACTTTTGACTTCGTTTCAACTTTGTGTGAACTTTTGCAAAACGTAAAGCTCTTGTGTATTGCACATGCCTGACATTCCTCAATACCACCTTAACATATATAACTCAGATAGTCGGAAGCAAAAATGATGAGAACAATAGTGTTCGCGTTTATCTATCTTAAATGTGGTGGCATTCCTCCTCATTTCGCGCAGCGAAACTTTAGTTTGAAGTCTGCATTTCTTACCAAATAATTGTTCTTTTTGTTTGGCGTTGTATCATGGCTATCAAATGCCCCTAAAATCGATGCCGAACCATAGGCAAACATAATAACTGCTGCCAATAACACATTGGACGCCATGGGGAACTTCAATATTCCAAGGATGATGATATATATATATATATATATATATATATATATATATATATTGTTTGTTTTATGTTTTATCGCTGTGTTCAAGGCAGCTGCGACTCGCTGGCCCAGTCCTCCACCTCATTGATGCTCACGCTTTCCATTAACCAGTAATCGCTTCCCATTTGTCATTAAGTGCGCAATTTGCAATTGACCTGGGCTCGCCCCGAATGAACATTTTTGAAATGTTGCTTGTTTTGCAATGTTCGGTATTTTGAGCGTTTTTCGCTAGGTTTCTTGATTAAAAAATAACCTCATGCTCGCCAACGATAATATAATAATAAGATCGATCTGAAGACTTGAACGATAACGGCGATTAATTTCTGCACCCATTGTGATGTATCAATTAATTTCACGATCAATTTTTCACGTGGTTTAATTTTATGTTGGATCCGTTAACATTTCCCTGCGCCGCGCTTTCCGAATCCTGTGTACTCACCTGCTTATATGTCAGAGCGTGCTGTGAGTTTCAGGTCAGTTTTCACAACTCACGCGCTTCTACCGCGCCGATCACAGCTTCTGCGATGCGGCACAGCATCAGCCGGCCGGCGAGGAGCGAAAAAGATCAGCCGGCCGGCGCTGTGCCATGACGCGCTGCTCGGTACCCTGGCAACGGCCAGGTGGAGGAAGCGCCAAGTTATTGAACCTGACACGACGTTGGATGCGTGCAAAGTAATTATGTCTGGAGATAGCTACCGACCCATACATATTGGAGAATGAACAGAGCTGACCACTTGCCAAGCAAAACATTTGGTTGATCAGGTGTTTCCAACAGACATGCGACAGCATCCTGGCCCATGAGGTTCACTAGATGATCAGGCGGAACATTCAGCAGCATAGGTGCACATTTTGGACTGATGTAGCAGATACCATGCCAATAACTTTGATCTTAGCTGTTGGACAGTTAATTATGTCTAGATCCAGAATCCTTGTATTATAACAGTTGGTGCGCATTCCATGCGCACCAACCCCGATATTGGTGGGTACGTGGGATGCAGCCCACACCAAGCTAATGATGCCATGGTATGTACCATGTTATTTCACGATGTGAGTGTTTGGAACTTGGCACAGGCCGAACAGATATCTGACGAGAGAGTCAGTGCATCTATTCCGGCCGACATAGGGTCGTTTTTAAATCGAAATGATCACCCGGAACACTTGGGCTGGGTGGAGCGCCAAATGCACCAATAAATTCCGAGTCTTGATGTTGTTCTCTGCCACTTCGGACCGATGCACGGTCTGGCTGGCAGCCAGTGCGGCAGATCGCCGCCGCCGAGACACATGTTGCGTCGCCACGTGTCTGCTCGGCTGCAAGCTGAGCGTCGCCAGTTGATTATAGAGGAAATCAGAGACCGGCAGTTTCTGCCAAACCGCGCCACACACCATCTGACAGCAGGAATACACCGCCGACAGCAGGAATACACCGCCGACAGCAGGAATACACCGCCGACAGCAGGAATACACCGCCGACAGCAGGAATACACCGCCGACAGCAGGAATACACCGCCGACAGCAGGAATACACCGCCAACAGCAGGAATACACCGCCGAAAGCAGGAATACACCGCCGACAGCAGGAATACACCGCCGACAGCAGGAATACACCGCCGACAGCAGGAATACACCGCCGACAGCAGGAACACACCGCCGACAGCAGGAATACACCGCCGACAGCAGGAATACACCGCCAACAGCAGGAATACACCGCCGACAGCAGGAATACACCGCCGACAGCAGGAATACACCGCCGACAGCAGGAATACACCGCCGACAGTAGGAGCACACCGCCGACAGCAGGAATACACCGCCGACAGCAGGAATACACCGCCAACAACAGGAATACACCGCCGAAAGCAGGAATACACCGCTGACAGCAGGAATACACCGCCGACAGCAGGAGCACACCGCCGACAGCAGAAATACACTGCCGACAGCAGGAGCACACCGCCGACAGCAGGAATACACCACTGACAGCAGGAATACATCGCCGACAGCAGGAGCACACCGCCGACAGCAGGAATACACCGCCGACAGCAGGAATACACCGCCGACAGCAGGAATACACCGCCAACATCAGGAATACACCACCGAAAGCAGGAATACACCGCCGAAAGCAGGAATACACCGCCGACAGCAGGAATACACCGCCGACAGCAGGAGCACACCGCCGACAGCAGGAATACACCGCCGACAGCAGGAATACACCGCCAACAGCAGGAATACACCGCCGAAAGCAGGAATACACCGCTGACAGCAGGAATACACCGCCGACAGCAGGAGCACACCGCCGACAGCAGGAATACACCGCCAACAGCAGGAATACACCGCCGAAAGCAGGAATACACCGCTGACAGCAGGAATACACCGCCGAAAGCAGGAATACACCGCTGACAGCAGGAATACACCGCCGACAGCAGGAGCACACCGCCGACAGCAGGAATACACCGCCGACAGCAGGAGCACACCGCCGACAGCAGGAATACACCGCTGACAGCAGGAATACATCGCCGACAGCAGGAGCACACCGCCGACAGCAGGAATACACCGCCGACAGCAGGAATACACCGATGACAGCAGGAATACATCGCCGACAGCAGGAATACACCGCCGACAGCAGGAATACACCGCCGACAGCAGGAATACACCGCCGACAGCAGGAATACGCCGCCGACAGCATGAATACACCGCCGACAGCAGGAATACACCGCTGACAGCAGGAATACACCGCCGACAGCAGGAATACACCGCCGACAGCAGGAATACATCGCCGACAGCAGGAATACACCGCCGACAGCAGGAATACACCGCCGACAGCAAAAATACACCGCCGACAGCAAAAATACACCGCGGACAGCAGGAATACACCGCTGACAGCAGGAATACACCGCCGACAGCAGGAATAAACCGCCGATAGCAGGAATACACCGCTGACAGCAGGAATACACCGCCGACAGCAAAAATACACCGCCGACAGCAAAAATACACCGCCGACAGCAAAAATACACCGCCGACAGCAGGAATACACCGCTGACAGCAGGAATACACCGCCGACAGCAGGAATAAACCGCCGATAGCAGGAATACACCGCCGACAGCAGGAATACACCGCCGATAGCAGGAATACACCATCTGACAGCAGGAGCATACCGCCGACAGCATGAATACACCGCCGACAGCAGGACTACACCGCTGACAGCAGGAATACACCGCCGACAGCAGGAATACACCACCGACAGCAGGAATACACCGCCGACAGCAAAAATACACCGCCGACAGCAAAAATACACCGCCGACAGCAAAAATACACCGCCGACAGCAGGAATACACCGCTGACAGCAGGAATACACCGCCGACAGCAGGAATAAACCGCCGATAGCAGGAATACATCGCCGACAGCAGGAGCACACCGCCGACAGCAGGAATACACCGCCGACAGCAGGAATACACCGCCGACAGCAGGAATACACCGCCGACAGCAGGAATACACCGCCTGACAGCAGGAATACACCGCCGACAGCAGGAATACACCGCCGACAGCAGGAATACACCGCCGACAGCACGAATACACCGCCGACAGCAGGAATACACCGCTGACAGCAGGAATACACCGCCGACAGCAAAAATACACCGCCGACAGCAAAAATACACCGCCGACAGCAAAAATACACCGCCGACAGCAGGAATACACCGCTGACAGCAGGAATACACCGCCGACAGCAGGAATAAACCGCCGATAGCAGGAATACACCGCCGACAGCAGGAATACACCGCCGATAGCAGGAATACACCATCTGACAGCAGGAGCATACCGCCGACAGCATGAATACACCGCCGACAGCAGGACTACACCGCTGACAGCAGGAATACACCGCCGACAGCAGGAATACACCACCGACAGCAGGAATACACCGCCGACAGCAAAAATACACCGCCGACAGCAAAAATACACCGCCGACAGCAAAAATACACCGCCGACAGCAGGAATACACCGCTGACAGCAGGAATACACCGCCGACAGCAGGAATAAACCGCCGATAGCAGGAATACATCGCCGACAGCAGGAGCACACCGCCGACAGCAGGAATACACCGCCGACAGCAGGAATACACCGCCGACAGCAGGTATACACCGCCGACAGCAGGAATACACCGCTGACAGCAGGAATACACCGCCGACAGCAGGAATAAACCGCCGATAGCAGGAATACACCGCCGACAGCAGGAATACACCGCCGACAGCAGGAATACACCGCCGACAGCAAAAATACACCGCCGACAGCAAAAATACACCGCCGACAGCAGGAATACACCGCCGATAGCAGGAATACACCATCTGACAGCAGGAGCACACCGCCGACAGCATGAATACACCGCCGACAGCAGGAATAAACCGCCGATAGCAGGAATACACCGCCGACAGCAGGAATAAACCGCCGATAGCAGGAATACATCGCCGACAGCAGGAGCACACCGCCGACAGCAGGAATACACCGCCGACAGCAGGAATACACCGCCTACAGCAGGAATACACCGCCGACAGCATGAATACACCGCCGACAGGAGGAATACACCGCTGACAGCAGGAATACACCGCCGACAGCAGGAATAAACCGCCGATAGCAGGAATACACCGCCGACAGCAGGAATACACCGCCGAAGCAGCCAAAGAATACACCGCCGACAGCAAAAATACACCGCCGACAGCAGGAATACACCGCCGACAGCAGGAATACACCGCCGACAGCAGGAATACACCGCCGACAGCAGGAATACACCGCCGACAGCAGGAATACACCGCCGACAGCAGGAATACACCGCCGACAGCAGGAATACACCGCCGACAGCAGGAGCACACCGCCGACAGCAGGAATACACCGCCGACAGCAGGAATACACCATCTGACAGCAGGAGCACACCGTCGACAGCAGGAATACGCCGCCGACAGCAGGAATACACCGCTGACAGCAGGAATACACCGCCGACAGCAGGAATACACCGCCGACAGCAGGAGCACACCGCCGACAGCAGGAATACACCGCCAACAGCAGGAATACACCGTGGACACTTCCAGTGTTTAGGCTTATTGAAAATTATTAGGATTCAGATTAGGCTTTGCGTCAGAGAAAATCACTCCATATTTGTATGTGCAGTTTTATCACATGTGCCTTCTGATTACTTTAGCTGATGACTGTCTTAAGATAAATCCATGCGCTTATGACATCAAAAAGTGGTTTGAGTGATCAGATCCCAAAACACGGCTTTGTTTAAGTTGACGGTTGCGCACAGTTCGATATTGCGGAACATGCCGACTTTTCAATGACAATCATTTAACATGCGCCCTGGAGGGCGGCGAAATCCGCCCACCCCTGCGGTTTTTCGTAGGTAACTCCGGATTTTACCGGCCGATATACGTCATTGTTTGTGTACCTGCTTATAAATGACCGGCGTGTTGCTTAAAATGAGAAAAATGAAAATCGACGGAAATTTTTTTCGTGTTAGGGGTCGCTAAAGTCAAAACATTTTCTCAGCGCCAGACCACAAATATCGGCGCTGATGCGCTTCCCGTATATTGGCAAAAAGGAAGTGTTCTTGGCAAAACTAGCGACTTGTTTGATGTACATTGTCATGCTACATTGTTTCAAAGTCATGTCAGGTCACCGAGGTCAAGTCAGGTCAAGTTTATGACGGGTTAGCACACGCCCTGGAGGGGGAATGTCGAAATCCGCCCACCCCTCCGATTTTTCGTACATAACTCCATCTTGTCCCAGTCGATATACGCATTTTTTTGCGTACCTACTTGTAAATGACCGACGCATTGCTTAAAGTAAGGAAAATGAAAATCGGCCGAAAACTTTTGAAGTTAAGGGCCGTTAAAGTAAAAACAATTCGCAGCGCCAGACCACAAACATCAGCGCTGATTCGCTTCCCGTATATTGGCAAAAGGGAACTGTTCTTGACAACACTAGCGACTTGTTTGATGCATTTTGTTATGCTATATAATTTTAAATTCATGTTAGGTCGCTGAGGTCAAGTCAGGTCATGTTCATGACAGGCTAATAGAACCAAACTTGGTCAACTGGAATGTTGTCAAAAATGCAAATGACTGTCATGCGATTGATGTCACTTTAAATGTTACTCCCTACACATCCCGAAATCTATTGTTTGTCATGGTGTGCCTGAGCGTTTCCATAATTTATTCATGTATTTCACTCCTTACTTTGCGAAGCCGACTGTGCCGAACCGCCCAAGGGAGCAGTTGGGTGGGCAGCCCGGTTCCGGTAACCGGAGCAGGTATTGACCTGCTAAAGTGCTCCTATATAGGTGGCCTGAGGTCAAATGGCGGATCTGGCATCTGTATTGCATCATTAGTAATGTCCAAAACATCATTAATGTCAATTTTTGAGCATTTAAACACCATCACAGCGATCCATAACAATGACAAGTCAATCCACGCAAAACCATACAAATTTGCTATTTTGACCTCATTTGACTTTGAAAATATTGACCTAAGGTCATACAATTTGCACACAATAGAGTTCACTATCGTACCCATCCACCCTGCCAATTTCGTTGCTCTAGCCTCAGTAAGAGCCGAGATCGTAGGGTGGCGGAATCCGCCCCCCTCCATTGCGCGTAATTTTCCGAGGCCCTCCAGGGTGCCTGTTAAACGCTGCGCACTCTGTTTTTGTAAGCCAACACGCCCCGAAATTATATGAGCATCGGCCGAAGAATTCCTTCTATTCGTTTCACTATTTTCCACAAATGCTTTCAAAACCACGTATCCATCCCTGGCAACGCATACCGCTTTTGCCAAAGCACTCGACAGCGCACTCGACAGCTATATTCATCTTCAAAATCGTCATCATCCTTCTAATATTTTTAGCACGGGCTACTGCTTTCATTAAAAGCAGACCAGCTGACAGAAGGAAAACACCGCTTCAGTTTGTTCCAGCGCAAATTTTATCAGCCGAAACGGTGCTGGTAAAATGCAATGCCACCATCAGGCTATGCACATCGCGTGCCATATCTGGATTATAAGTCAGAAGGAGTATTCAGCCCGGTTTTAGGACAATGTTAGAAAAGCGAAGTCAAGTCTGGCCTGATTAGGCGAGAACGCTGACAGCTTTGTCAAAATAGCATACATCTTCTAATTGTTCAACATAAAGAACACGTCACGACTTCACCGGGCACCCGCTATTCTCTCGCGATTCCAACGGTCAGCAGCTCATGGTACATACAGCCTGCCCGGACCAGTTCTAAACACGCCACTGCATCTCACCGTCCCAAACGGAGCAACATCACGTCCCAATCTGGCTGAGTCATAACATCGACATCGGCGGTGGCGGATCAGGTCGGCGCGTCGGCACAGATGCCGCGGTGGCGGCGCCGTCCACCAACCGTCGGCATACTGTCGGCATACCGTCGGCATACAGTCGGTATACCGTCAGCATACCGTCGGCATACCATCGGCATACCGTCGGCATACCAGCAGTTCACCGTCGAAATATCGTCAGCATGCCGTCGATATAACGTCGACATACAGTCCGTCGCCTGCGTCATGTTGTCGGCACACCGTCGGCCCACCGTTGGCATACAACCGACATTCCGTATACACAGATCATCGACATACTGTCCGCCCATCGTCGGCGTGCTGTCGACTCGCCGGCGCCATAACTGCTACGTTGGCATATCCTCTGCTCACCGTCGGAATACCATCGGAATATATCCGCAAACAGTCGAAGCGCTTCACCTACAACACAAATTTAATGAACAGCATTTCCACCGCAGCATTCCCTTCACAGCACTTCCAACTCTGGAAGTAGGTATGCCGAAAAGCTGACTGGTGTCAGGATTCTTTGGTATAGGATTTCCATCTCCATAGATTGGAAAGAGGTTGGTGTTTCTTCATCATAGTTAGTTATTTGGGCTTAGGGGCGCTTCGACTGCTTCGGTCATACAGCGCCCATAACAATGTTGCATTCACAGCTTAGGATGATTGGTGCCAATAGTAGTACACGAACATTCAGAATACGGCCAGATATCAGTGAAACGGTGAAAGAGAAAGAGCAGGCGCAAGCAAACATCAGCGAAACAGTGAAATGGGAGAAGCATCAGTGAAACAGTGAAACGGGAGTAACATCAATGAAACACTGAAAGGGAAGTAACATCAGTGAAACAGAAAGAGCAGGCGCAGGCAAACATCAGTCCAACAGTGTAACAGGATTCATGCAAAAAGCAGTATTCGAGACTTCATAAGACAGGCAAATCACTAGTGTCACATGTCCGCGAGATCTGCAGATCGCTCCAAACTTGATATCCGAGGGAAAGAGACACAGCTGTCCTGAAGGCATAATGTGCGATTCAGCCAGCAACATAGTCAGCGAAACAGCAAGGTGTAAACATCAGCGAAACGGCGAAATGGAGCAACATCGGCGAAATGGAGGCAACATCAGCGAAACAGAGGCACGGCAAGAGAAAACGCAAGCAAACATCAGCGAAACCGCAAAATGGGAGCAGCATCAGTGAAACAGTAAGGGCAAACACAAGCAAACGTCATCCGTAAAACAGTGAAAAGGAAGTAACATCCGTGAAACAGTAACAGTCGGCACGCCTATTATTGAAAGGGATAGATAACATGAAACTGAATAGCAGCTACGTAACGGTATATTTTCCCTGTGGCAACCATCTCCAAGCTGTCTCCTAAAACATCGGTGTACGACATTGCATGACAGTTTCGACCAAAGTAACGCATTCGTTCCTCCTGGAAGTTGCGGCATGAGAACAGTATGTGGCGGACTGTCATGTGTGAATCACATCGAACACAGCGTGGTTTTTCCTCCTTGATCAGTAGGTATCTATGTGTAGCGTAAGTATGCCCTATTCGCAATTGTGTCAAAATTACCTCTTCCCTTCTACACTTATTTAGTGACGACGGCCATGGCCCTAGAACTTGTTTTATACATCGGAGCTTGTTTGAAACCTGGTAGTTCCAATTTGCTTGCCACTTTTCTTGGAGAAAAGCAGATACTTCTGGGTAGAAATCCCTAGCGGGGAGAGGCAAGGCTCGAGTCCAACGAGCCCCGCGGCGCGCTTTGCAGCCGCGTCGGCCAGCTCGTTACCAGTGATACCGGTATGGCTAGGCACCCAGCAGAGGGCGATCCTCTTTCTGCTCAATCCTGTCACGCGAGTTAATATCTCCTGAATAAGTTGGTTCGATGGGTAAAAGGATTGTAGGGCTATAAGGCTACTCAACGAGTCTGTTACGATGACATTGGGATTCTCATCTCCAACCTCAATAAAACACAAGGCTTTAATAATCGCCACCAATTCCGCAGTATACACAGATGCGTGGGGTGGCAAGGTAAAGGACCTAGTCACCGTTCCACATACGAATGCGCAGCCAGTTCCAGCCGTTGCTTTGGATCCATCGGTATAGGTTCTAGAGTAATGTCGATAGGATTCCAGTAATTGTAGTGCTTCTGCTTTGAAAAGCTCTGGAAGTGTGCTTCCTTTCTTGGTCGTCGCGAGGGAAATATCTATCGTTGGCGAAGTTAATTCCCATGGTGGGATGCCAGGGTGCTTGATTTTTGCAACACCTCGTAGTGGTATCCGTGCCTCTTCAAGTAGAGAGCGGATTCTGACGCAGAAGGGTCTTAGTTTTTCTCCTCTGTGTACGCTGAAAACTGACAAGATGTGATGTGAGAAAACTGACTTGTATGTGGGATGCGCTGGAAATTGTTTCAGCCTAATTGCGTACCGGAGTCCCAGCTTTTCACGCCTGTTTGCTAACGACGGCTCGTGGGCCTCTGCCAAAAGGCTTCCAGCTGGCGATGTCCGAAAGGCCCCTGTGGAAATTCGCAATGCTGTATGATGTATAGTGTCGAGTTTCCGCTTCACTGAAATACTCGCGCTGTCGTAAATAAACGATGCATAATCTATCTTTGAGCGAATAAGGGAACGATACAACAACATAAGTGTTGCTCTGCCAGCTCCATAAGTCGTTCGGGAAACACATTTCATGATATTCATGGCTCTGAAGCACTTATCGCGCAGAGTGTCAAGATGCTCCCAGAAACTTAGCCGGCTATCCATGATGACACCCAGGAAGCGAGCCGCTGGTCGCACAGGTATTTAATGGCCGTACAACCTGATTGCCATTTCTGGGCAATAACGTGCTTCTTCATCGTCATCCTTTCATTCACTGAGGTCCGATGATACAGTTGGCTATATTTGACCAATTCTACATCAGCCAGATGTGGCATTTGGTGGACAGTAGTGAAAAAAATTATCTACTTAATGTATGTAATCGGAGCCCAACTAGCATTCTGTTTTTTTTTTGTAATTGCAACTACACCTTTTTGCGTGCAAATTTGAACAAACTGCACTGATGTCAGTATTAAGCGCATCCAATTTCTGCGTTTCAGCACGTTGCGTCCGAATATAACACAAGACGGAGAAATTCGGTTATGCAGAGTGCACTTAAAAAATAGTGCAATCAATTTCGGCATAGTGCATCATAATTCAGTGACATGGTCATGGTATTCGGGATGCAGGTTTGTTTCGGCACGGAAACAACCGATTTCAGTTGTATGCAACCAAATGCGACGCAAAAATTACGATTGAAAGGTGAAAAGTTTGGTCAACATAAATTCATCTGCGTGTTACCTCCAATGATAGTTGACATTTACGATAACGGGTTACTTCTACATATTCAGATGTGTCAACCCGTTATTCAGGTGCTGCGATACTGAATCGAATACTACTGACTAGAGGGTGGTTTTTAACCCCTTCACCCGCCCTCGTTTTATATCTGGAAGTGATGTCTAAGGAAGCACTCCACGGTTCGCTATTACATTATATACATGCAACGCTAAAAATTTGGTATTTTATTGGACAATATGCTTTTCCCTGTTGTGCAAAAAATAGCATTGTTGGCTATGTTAAAACCATATGCACTTTACACTTGTGCATATGTAGAAATATCCAGATATACACATATTATATTAATACAGTTTTTAAAAAAATCATTGATTTCGCACGAACATGTTACAACGAAGGGTACAAACAACCAAGTGTTCACAATGATGGGCGCATGCCGTGCACTTACACGCCACAGCCCAGGGTGTACATCAGTCGCCTAGTCCGTGGGCGACAGTCACTTAGTCGGTAATGTGCACACGGGCTGCGCAGGCCGGCAGGAAGCACCCGGAAAGATGAGCATTGATGACTGCCCATCCTTCCCCTTCGGTTGAGTTCCTGTACCGTCCCCTCGTACGTCCTTCACCACATGGTATGACGACGTCCAGACGAGCTGTGACCTCCTGACCTCGTGGTTGCGGCATGCTCGGCTTGAAATAAATATTACTGGCTTCTGATTGGTTGAGTGCGTTATCATGCTGAGACGCGCAGCTTAGCAACTATCCGCTTGTCAATGTCGCATTGGGCATTGGATATACAATTATACACAAAACGTCAAGGAATTTCCCTTTTATTGGACAATAGGTACATATTTAACCGTAGACGATAAAAAACAAGTATCATAGCGGAGTATTTTCCGCGTCGAACTGGCTTCCACTTTGCCGAAATTAATCCCACTATCACCTGAATTATCAGCGCATGCCGGAATAATCACTATAACTCTGAATTCCTATGTGGTTCTGCCGAAATCGGTTGCACTAGTACCAAGATGAATGCTGCTGGGCCGCAGGTGTAGCTGTGATTTGTAAATTGGATGCGCTATGCTGAACTGTCGAAAATGGATAGGCTTATCGCTGAAATTGACGCACAGGCGGCGAAATTTGACGCAAAAGGTGTAGCATCAGGATAATAAGCTGCCATTTCGGTTATATATAAATTGTGTGGATAGTCTTGGGCTTTTGCTTCGCCTCGGTTCTCTTCTACATTCTGCCGAGTCTTCATGTTCATCTCATTCCTTGCCCTGGATAATCTGTCGATTCTATTGGCATTTAACATTGCATCTTTCGGAAGCAATCCAAATCCCTCTATTACCACCATAGCGTTTTGTAATATTTGCAGGTTTCTCTGCTGACTTTCGATCCCATGATGGCACAGACCATCTACTGGCCTCAGATCCTCCTGTAGATCTGAGGTCCCTATGGTGAACCAAGGCCCTTTGCAATCCAGTGGTGCACGCAGTCTACAAGCCATACCCGTGGCAAATACATACTTTGTTTGGCTTGGGGCGTGTCACTGGCTCAGCCGCCACGGCCGTGTCCGATACAGCACGAGAAGCCCGCCGGAAACACCTGGCACTGACGCCGTAGCGTCCACAATAAGGTCAGTCGCGGTGCAGCGGCCAGCGTGTCAACAGCGGCCGGACCAGCCGTGGGCGGTGTTCCACAACGGCCGGACCAGCCGCGGGCGGTGTTCAACAACGGCCGGACCAGCCGCGGGCGGCGTGTCAACAGCGGCCGGACCAGCCGCGGGCGGTGTTCAACAACGGCCGGACCAGCCGCGGGCGGCGTGTCAACAGCGGCCGGACCAGCCGCGGGCGGTGTTCCACAACGGCCGGACCAGCCGCGGGCGGTGTTCAACAACGGCCGGACCAGCCGCGGGCGGCGTGTCAACAGCGGCCGGACCAGCCGCGGGCGGTGTTCCACAACGGCCGGACCAGCCGCGGGCGGCGTGTCAACAGCGGCCGGACCAGCCGCGGGCGGTGTTCCACAACGGCCGGACCAGCCGCGGGCGGTGTGTTAACAGCAGCCGGACCAGCCGCGGGCGGTGTTCAACAGCAATCGGGACAGCCAGTGCGTCACGGTGTCCAGACCAGCCGCGGGCGGTGTGTCAACAGCGCCCGGGGCGGTGCCGGCTCAGTCGACTGCTGACGACCCGACAGAGCTTGCCTCTGTAGCCCTCGGCGGCGGCCGTCGGAGCAGCTGATACGGCCACACCGCGGCCGTCTTCAGCATGGACAACCAGCACAGGTGAGCGGAACATGACCGGCGTAGCCTGGGGTGTGGTGCAGGTCAGTCGACGGGTCATCACCGGCTTCCGGTCACACCCCAGCGGCGGCGCCAATGGAGTGTGAGCGGCGACCGACTGTGAAGTTGCGTGCCGCCGACGAACCTCCTGCCTGTTCGCAGCCAGGTGGCAGAGACATGCTCGGGCACGCCGCCGTCGACCCGGCATTTTTAGCCGCAGCAGCCGCAGCAGCCGCAGTCACACTTGGCACCCGCCGAGCGGTGGGGAATTTCAGCGAAGCCATCTGTTATCTCGAATGTGTATCAATCGGCTGGCCGAGAGGGGCGACCGAGCAGCGTTAGTGCCGCATGCAGTTCCGCCGCCGTCGGCACGCGCCGTCGGGAAACGTCAGCACACACGCTGCCCGCCGGCAGCCGTGTTTATGCTGCCTTCGTCGGGGTGTCAGCGGCCCGGAGACGTGCCGCCGCCAGCGCCGCGACCCGGGTCAGCGCGACTGGTCGTGGCAAAGACAGGGCCGGCATTGATTCGCACCTCCGGCTTGTGACTACAACACAGATTGTCGATGGGCTAGGTTGCCAGACGAGCATGGTTGAAAATGCCGGGACTGGTGCGGTCCCTTCTCGTCTTGCTGCAGGAGCGGTGAATTCTGCGGTGGCGGGCAGGGTGACGGAGGAAAGTTCTGCAGCTTGGGCAGCTATATTGCGGCAAATCTGGGCAGTTGGAGGCATGTAGATCCGTATAGCTGGAGAAAGCCAAGTCTTGGACGGCAGGACGCGGATGAGTATGCGCTCAGGGAAGTCGAGAGGCAAGCATCGTCGCCGGTGAGGGGAATCCCCGCGCCGGCTCGGTACCGGCGTGACGGCAGCGGGGGGGTGGGGGGGGGGAGGGGGACGGCCACGGTGACGGACGTCACCGGACGGAAATAGCGCTGCGGGCACCGGCACACATCTGGACGACTGTCGCGCGGCGCCACGAAAGACGCCAGCGTCTGGCCGCCACAAATAGTCGGCTCCCAGCACCACCAGCCCGCACGCACCGGCAATGAATGAGCCGCTCGACGCACGTGCTTCAGGCCGAGAAACCCGACCGGCTGCTGGTGGCGCGCGCTGTTGTGAGCTGTTTGGACGTGGCCGCTCGGCTGGCACATCACCAACGTCAGCACGACCCGTCCAGTCTGCGGCCGTCGGCTGCACGCGGGCGGGTAGGCGGTGGCGCCGGCGGCAGGGGCGGCGCCAGACGCGGACGGAGCGTCGGCGCCGGCCCAGTGCCAGCTCAGCCACGCCGGCTCAGAGGTGCCTACCAGCGTGACGGTGGCGCGTGGCAGTGGCTCAGGGGTGCCTACCAGCGTGACGGTGGCGCGTGGCAGTGGCTCAGGGGTGCCTACCAGCGTGACGGTGTCGCGTGGCGGTGGCTCAGGGGTGCCTACCAAGGTCACGGTGTCCTCAGAGGGGCCCACGAGCGTCACGGTGCGCGTGCTTGTGGTTCAGAGGGCTCTACCGACGCGCCAACGTGCGTGGTAGTGGCTCAGAGGTGCTCATATGGAACGTGAGTCTGTCTGAAGATCGTGTCTCTCGAGTCCAGTGGACACTTGTCGAATCTGTGTTGGACTTCTGTCCAGTCCCCAGTGAATTCGGAAAGGGACGCCAAAGTACTCCTGCAGAACCGTGCTGGACTCTCGTCCAATCATCAGTGAACTCGTCCAGAGTCCTCAGTGGACTCCTGTGAAGACACCGGTAGACTCCCGCCAAGTCCCCACCGGACGTCCGTCGAGTCCCCACCGGACGTCCGTCGAGTCCCCACCGGACGTCCGTCGAGTCCCCACCGGACGTCCGTCGAGTCCCCACCGGACGTCCGTCGAGTCCCCACCGGACGTCCGTCGAGTCCCCACCGGACGTCCGTCGAGTCCCCACCGGACGTCCGTCCAGTCCCCAGCGGACGTCCGTCGAGTCCCCACCGGACGTCCGTCGAGTCTCCACCGGACGTCCGTCGAGTCCCCACCGGACGTCCGTCGAGTCTCCACCGGACGTCCGTCGAGTCCCCACGGACGTCCGTGAGTCCCCACCGGACGTCCGTAGTCCCACCGGACGTCCGTCGAGTCCCCACCGGACGTCCGTCGAGTCCCCACCGGACGTCCGTCGAGTCCCCACCGGACGTCCGTCGAGTCCCCACCGGACGTCCGTCGAGTCCCCACCGGACGTCCGTCGAGTCCCCACCGGACGTCCGTCGAGTCCCCACCGGACGTCCGTCGAGTCCCCACCGGACGTCCGTCGAGTCCCCACCGGACGTCCGTCGAGTCCCCACCGGACGTCCGTCGAGTCCCCACCGGACGTCCGTCGAGTCCCCACCGGACGTCCGTCGAGTCTCCGCCGGACTCCCGGTGGATGTGAGCGGGGGGTGGGAGAGCGGTCGCGGCGGAGCCGGATGCCGCTGGCAGAGCGGTGACCAACATGCTCTGACGAGGAGCCGGTGACCAGGAGCGCCATGGGCAACATCTGCCCCAAGTCGCGGTCGTCGTCACAGCCGTCCGGTCTGCCGCTGGACGTGTTGCCCAGTGATCCAGACCCGTGGTCTCCCGGCGGCAGACCAGCAGGACCCACACACAACAGGTCGGTAGGACGCAGCAGGTGTCCGCGCGGAGTATCTGTGGACAGAGAGGGGGGAGGCGCCATCCTTTAGTGCCAAACTGATTTCGATGCGTCGGAAAGGCTTTGCATTTTCGACGCGTCGACTGTGACAAAGTGAGCGATACCTGACACCAACAAAGTGCAAGCAAGAACACTGATTGTGGTCTTGTTGGGCGGAGTGAATCTTTCTTCATTCACACTCGCCGTGTCTCGATATTTTTCCACCTTCAGCAACACAGGGGAAGCGTGCAAACGCCACTGGTGATTTCGAATGAAACAAGATAAAGAAGCAAAACAAGAGCTATGGACTTGTTGTAGACTACAGGCTATAGCGTGTGTAGTAGGATGCACATTATAATGTGCATGCATGCTACGTGGTCTCGCGCTTGCTACCATACGTGAACCTAGGGTGTTATTGGGTGGCCCTTGATGTGGGGTCAAAGTTAAAAATGTCGGGGAAAATGCAAGCATTCCGCGACTTTCTTTATATTTTGATGAGCATATTGCCCACCACGCCAATTCAAGGTGACATTCGGAATGATGTATTGCTAACGATAGGTTGCAAGTGACATTTTGCTCCATAGGAGGGGGAGGGAGGCGAATAAAATGAGGCTCCGAACTTCGCAAAGCTTGGCCAAGTGGTTGGCCAATTATGACCTTGACCTTCATTTTATTGTTCTGCTCGTCAATGTATGACGCATGCACAAGCAAGGTGCGAATTATTACACAAGAAGCCGTCAACATATTCACTTTCAATAGTGCATCGACGGCTTAGTCGTTTTCGCCGAATATGACATCAATAATGCTGTCATAACTCCGTGACCTGACATGACACATATTTTTAATTTTTAGAGGATATGCAAAATATTTTATTAAAAAACCTTTGTAACCGGAGAAGATGAGGAAATGTTCAGGTTTGTAGCCAAGCCGTCTCTTTCAGAAATGTGTTGATCTGGCAATCAGCTCCTTCAATCAGATGATAACCGAAGCATGACGCAGTTAGACCGGGTGACGCTGATTTAGCACTTTCCATAATCTCATCTGTACCGTTGCCAAATATTTGCATCTTGCTCTGAAAACAGCCAGGATTCCGTGACTATTGAATTCGAGGCAAGACTACCAGACTCACTTGCGACCCAAACATTTAGCGCTGGACACTGACCAGGAGCAATTCTGATCCTTTTCCTACCGCCAGTTGTCGGGAGCATGGGTTGCCGACTGAAGATCGTGCTCGCAAGCCCAAATAACCAACCAACCGACTGAAGATCGCACGGAGGAGCGGAACTTATGTGCCAAAATATTGACTGGTCCTTGAACGTCATCCGGCACACATCTCGCAGCATCCGGCATACAATGGCTTGTTTATTGCCAGCTCGGCGCTTCACTGACCCTACAAAAAGCCATCTGTCTGTGGAACTACTGCGTTACCCGCACGCACGGCATGTGATGCCATTGGTCTGAAGGCGCAACATCTGCTGCCGAAGGCAGCACTAATGGCAGCAGATGATCTGCTGCCATTAGTTTAAAGGCGCAGCATCTGCTGCCGTTAGCCGTAGGCGCAGCATCTGCTGCCGTCAGTCGCAGGCGCAGCATCTTTTGCCACTGGCCGCAGGCGCAGCATCTGCTGCCGTTAGCCGCAGGCGCAGCATCTGCTGCCGTTAGCCGCAGGCGCAGCATCTGCTGCCGTCAGTCGCAGGCGCAGCATCTGCTGCCGTTAGTCTGAAGGCGCAGCATCTGCTGCCGTTGGCCTCAGGCGCAGCATCTGCTGCCGTTAGCCGCAGGCGCAGCATCTGCTGCCATTAGTCTGAAGGCGCAGCATCCGCGAGAACTCAGAGCAGGCCTGCCGTTGGCCCAGGCATAGTATCTGCGAGAAATCAGAGCAGACCAACTAAAACGTGTCGCTACGTGGACATTCCAAACTGAAAAAAACCACAAGTGAGAGGATTTGTATCAGGGTGCGAAGAAAGCAAAAGTTCATGAGCAATACCTCTCATGCTAGAACAAAATAAAATACACAAAAATACGTTGACATATATAAATGCTACGTTTAGCATGCACAAATAGGTAATCTGAATAATGTATATCACATTGAGACTATAGGTTGCCTTTAGAGCACGGTTACTGATTTCAACACTATCCGAGAAGCATTCGCAGATTCCTTTGTCTTTAAATTTGTCTTCAAAGACATGTTCGCTTAAACGAGCCATTTGTATCTATATTTCCATACATTTGCGCATTCAATGGCATTTGTGTACACGATACTGGAAGTATTTTGTGTTGTTCTTGCCAGGATATCTTTTGGAAAAATGCCGATTCAGTGAAAGTTTCCTCAGAGTTTGAATATTTAACCATTTTCCAGTGCCAATTTACCCAATTCGTATTGAAATTTGTCACTGCTATTCTAGCTTGCGCTTGGAAAATTATGATAAAAGAGTAGGCTAAAGAGTAGGTGAACTATAGGGGTTTCTGCTGTTGACGGGGTGTGGGGTGTGTGGGGGCTGTGATTTCAGTTTTCTTCTTGGTTGCGTGAAAGAGCAAACCTAAGCCAAACTGGGCTGAATCTCTCCTTTGCCTTTAGCACCAGTGTGTTGATGCCGTATTTTGTGTGCCACCACGTACACCACCCATTCCCCAACCCCAGCCGGCTTGGTGTTGGGTGAACTACCCTCCCTGCTACGTATTTATATTTTGTGCAAGGTCTCTGTTTTGGGACGTCATATAGGAATGTGAGTGGCACTCGCTAAACTAGAATGAATGAATAATATTATAAAATTAGTGTATGATATTTATCCGTCGTTTCAATGACATGCCCCAAGTTGAGGCTTTTGGAGTGAAAAATTTTGCGCTGTGAATTTGTGCTATACTTTTGTGCAATGTACTGCACAAAATAGGTGCCTGTGTTGAGCCCCAAGCGGCTTCCGCAGGTCCTTGAAGCTACATAACACACATTCATTCTCCTCATTCGTTCGCATTTTCTTGCCCCATTAATTTTCTCCTAATTAATTAATAAATTGCTTGGTTCCTAACTTGGTTCCAGCCCCCCACCTCCACCCTACCCCAGCAGTGCACAAACTCACATAGATATCGGATGATCATTGCTCTAATTTTACAGGCATATATTTAAAACAAGTCAGTCAAATATTTAAACCTTTCACTGCCAATCGTAACTGGTCTTGCCATTGTTGGCAGCGTTCCTCGCCTGCATACAGTCCTAATGTTACGATGTGGCTCATTTACTGGCTTCGAAGGCTTATATGTACCGTACTGTGCTGTACTCTGGTGTATATGGCCGACCTACCTGACCTTACAACAGTTACTGCCTCGCCGGGCCTTATTCGCTGAGAACGTGCTACCAGCCCCACGTATCCAACGGGTGAGCGCAATGATATATGGGAGCATTCATGTAATGTACAAATTAGACTATTTTGGTCCATCTCTCTACCATTACTCGGGAACGTTTGGTCAATGGAAGGACCGCTCGCAGGTCGGCTGCCTTGTTTACAAATTTACTTCGGATAGTAAATTAATTCCATACAAGTGCCAAACCATCATGGATGAATTATCACTTATCATGTCGGCAGAGTACATACGGTACACCCACGTCCATTCGCCAGTTACTGGTAACATTATCCGAGCGAAAGGCACGACGCGTACCCCTGAGTCCCTGAGACACAGCCCGCCATTCAGCCGCGGACGGAAATACTCTTCCCCTACCCACCCGGTCGGTGGGGGAATGTAGTATGCTGTCGTTATCGGTCCGGCAGGGTCATGTTCTGACGCCATCCTCGATTTACACTGATCTTGTTGGAGGGTCACATGACTGCGGCCATTAAGCGGCCGACGCTATTTGACCCAAGTGCTATTTTGTGCGGACGTTCGTCCCAGGAGTAGAGCTACGCCACTGGACACAGCCGGAGCGCGTCCCTGGAGTTCCTTCAAAGTTTGGATGTTGAAACCAGTCTGCACCACGGCGGGCGGCTTAACCCTAATATTAATTATTTAATCTTGTTGGGGTGAGGGTTGAGTGCATTCAACGGAGGGAGACAGGGTTTGTTGCACGCACAATTCTCAACACGCATGCTCTCGGATCGAGCGATTACCATTTTCCACGGCCCCTTCGACCCGAAGATTTTACATGACTGATGTCAGGAACCGTTTTTTTTTTCATATTATTCCTGCCCGCAATCCCAAGCTATACTCCATATTTACTGGTAAGAAGCTCCTTTCCACTGCCCCTCATGTCAGTCAAATACCAAGTAGTTGCTCCGTGTCTCTGCTAGTGCCCTTAAATACCTATATGCTTAACCCGCGCCGTCTTTCCGGTCAAATCCTCACACCCCGTCTCGGGGGAAGGGGCGGTTGAAGACCCCCCTCTAAAATCCAAACTAAGCATCGCACGAAAACGAAAGAGGTGTCATCGGAAAGCGCTCGACGAGTAAGGTCCGGGTCCACCCCACAAAAGAATTCCCCCCAAAAGTGACGTCACCAGGGGGATAGATTTTCACGACTTTTCACGACTTACATTATGTTTTTTACTTTGGAGAGTTCATTTTGGGGATATATGAAAAAACAAAATTTATTTGCAACGATAGAAGGACAGCGAAATCGACCAGGGTTATAATTTTGTGGCCCCCAAAAATAAAAATGTTATTTTTTTGAAATTTCAAAATTTTGAGTTTTCAAGTTTTCTTTCATTTTCCTTTTCCAAAGGGTAGAGCAGACTGAGAAACGTTGTTGGAAATGAACTTTCCCTAATAAAAAATACTTACTTTAGCCAGAATCCTTGTATTTGAACTGCAATATGGCAAATACGCAAAATTTATATGTAGTCAAAAACGAAAAAAAAGAAAAATTCAACTAGTACGTTTTGTTGCATCCGTAAAGATAAGCAAACGATGAAAGTTTTATTAAAATATCTGTATCCTTTAAAGCGTGACGACTGGTTGAAATTTTTTGGGAGTGACCTCACTTGACCTTGACTAAACTCGTTGACCCTAGATGACCTGACCTAAACATTTTGAATCAGCATGTCAAATTGATGTGGGAAACGTTGCGCCAAATTTGGGCGCGCTGCCTTGCGCCGTTCATCCACTATCCGCGAAAAACCTGAGGGGGTGCGGCGGTTGGATACCCCGAGCCGGGACGGGTTAATGTAATATTTTTTGCATTTATGTGCACCTAACGACATTGCGACCTATAAACACTCCTAATCCACGCACCACTGTCCACCTCATATCTCTCTATTCGAGTACATTCGTACCCGACACACTACCCATCCTCAGAATGTATCCTATTTCGTCCCCCCCCATAAGACGCATCACTCCTTTCAGCCGAGTGAAATGAGGTTGAGGTGGCAATAACTGTCATAGAAATGAGATCGGTCCGGTACAGTTTGGAAGGACGAAGGCATGACAGACAGACGGCACTCACATGACAGATGTTGGTCGCCCTCCGGCCGTCCGTCACTTCAACTCCGTCCGAGTGACTCTGCTGTCCCAGTCGCTGCTCCCAATGTGAGTCCTTGTGTGATTCTCCCTCCTTCTCTTCGTGATTCCTCAGTTTTCGTTCAAAAAAATATTTATCTCCACTCCATAAATACTTTTTATCCTCTCTATGAAACCAACCAGACACTTGGCTCCGAGCAAAAAGTTCACGTGTTGATTAGTCGGCAGTGTGCTATCTTAATTTTGATCATCCTGCGATCATACCTTTCCGATGCCGCCTGGGGTCTTGGTGAGGTTCTGTCACCACCATTGTTTTTGTTTCGCCTTCCCCGGAGCTGGTGGCGATCTGAAGTTTCCGCCGGTGGTCGTTGGCCTCAAGGTCGACCGGTCTTTCTTCTTTCTGTTGTTGTGTCCGGGCGGCCAGCTGGGGTGGGTCAGCGAAGCAAAAACGAGGTGCTTGACCCTGGTTCGCGTATTTTACTGCTCTAGATCCATCCCTCTCACCTGTGATCCGCGCAGGAACGCGATGTTTGGATGGTAACCGGACAATTATACGTATAGGAAATGTACATATAGCGGATGTACGTACGGAAATGTACATAAGGAAATGTACGCCAGCACAGATGTACGCATGGCTGATGTACTTAAGCGCAAATGTACGTATGGCAAATGTACGTATGCGCAAATGTACGTAAGCGCAAATGCACGTAAGCGCAAATGTACATAAGCGCAAAAGTACGTATGCGCAAATGTACGTAAGCGCAAATGTACGTATGCACAAAAGTATGTATGCGCAAATGTACGTAAGCGCAAATGTGCGTGTGCGGAAAAATACGTTGGCGCAAATGTACGTATGCGCAAAAGTACCTATGCGCAAATGCACGCATGCGCAAATGTACGTATGGCAATTGTACGTAAGTACAAATGTACGTATGCCAAATTTACTTAAGCGCACATTTACGTATGGCAAATTTACGTAAGAGCAAATATGCGTTTGGCATATGCACCTAACCAAATGTGCCCAAACACAAATGCACGTTTGCCTAAATGTACGTACATTGCCTCATACGCACATTTGCTCTTGCATTCTTTTCGTCTACGTACTGTTGCGCTTAGGTACATTTGCGCTTACGTACTTTTGCGCTTATGCACTTTTGCGCTTACGTACATTTTCGTTGACATACTTTTACGCTTACGTACATTTGTGCTTATGTACACTTGCGTATACTTACATTTACACTTGCGTACATTTGTGCTTACGTACATTTGTGCATACATATAATTGCGCATACGTACATTTGCGCATACGTACATTTGTGCCTACGAACATTTAACCATACGTACTTTTGCGCTTGCGCACATTTGCGCGTACGCACTTTTGTACGCTTACGTACATTTGCACTTACGTACATTTGCGCATGCATACTTTTGCGCAACGTACATTTGAGCCTATGTACATTTGCTCATACTTACATTTGCTCATACGTATCTTTGCCATACGTACATTTGCGCTTACGTACATTAGCCATACGTACACCTGCGCTCACGTGCAATTGACATACGTACATCTGCACTCACGTACATTTGCTTACGTACATTTGTCCGGTTATCACAAACGTACGTATGACAAATGTGCCTTGCCAAATGTACGTAAACCCAAAGGTACACATGCGTAAATGGACGTACATTTGCGCATACATACAACTGTACTCACGTACATTTGCGCTTACGTACATTAGCCATACATACATCTGTGCATAAGTACAATTGCCATACGTACATCTGCGCTTAGGTACAGTTGCTTGCATACATTTGTCATAATTACATTTGTCTTAGAATCGTTTGGATTCGGCTTGGCTGATTCTTAACAACATGTCATGGGTAGGGCGAGAGCTGGTCCGACGTCGTTCAGCCCTGTCGGCTGGCAGCATGGACAACTTCTTAGCAAAATAATGAAAACTTTCTTACAGAACATGTCGACGCGCCCCTAAACTCCAATCCACCACCATCTTACAGAACAATCTGCTCAATATGAATTGTCTTCGGAAGACGCTGCATACTCTCATTGGTAGCTCAGTTGGTTGGAGCGCTGGCCTGCACTGGTCTCCCCTGTCCTGGCAACACAGGGTTCGAGTCGCTTCGCGCGCTCGCATTTAGCCCCCGGCCAGGAGTGTCAGTTGGCAGCTGGCCCGATGAGGCTGGGGACTAGCTGCCGGGCGGCCGTGTCGGTGCATTGACGGCACGTTAAACTTACGGTCTAAATTCTGCCGTTGAACTGGAATTCATAGATCGGGTGGTGGGGCCAGGGTTCACGCAATAAGCTTTGTTTAGGAATATAACCCTGGTTCCTTAAGCCACCACAGCAACAACTCAGATTAAAGTCGTTAAAGCAAACAAAAAATGGTTTACAAATTCAATCCATATGGGAGTTTTGCAAGGTGCAATATTATGTGACCTGATTTCCCAGGAAGCTTTGCGTGTTTTTCCCGCCGAAAAGCACAGGGAGCATGACTAACCAACTATAAGCAACTTGAAATCCAAATGCTGTTTCGAAACTGGGCGCACGGTTTTGGGAAAAGCCAACAAAGCACTTTTATCTTGTGGAACACCACCTTGTATGTAATTGTCATTGGATGATATTAGTATGCCCCTACCGTCCTTTAGTTATATTTCATGTCCACTTTAGTTGTCTTCATCGCCGTTTATATCTAGGTAATGCAAATCTGCTCTGCTGGATGAAAAAGTGTGAGGTCGCATGGCCATTGTGTCAAAAGTGTAATTATGGAAGCGCGTGAGCATTTTCAAACATAGAGCGCAAACACTATTAATAATAACATTCTTGCACTTACGTAGAAACCATTTCGCGGGTCAGATTTCAAGCGTATAATTTCAAAACCACTCGAGTTGCTACCGCACCAGCTTGCACTGTATCGCTTATGCAGTCCCTAGTTCGCATGCTTTGAGTGCAGACAGCTTCTGGTGAAAGATTCACTCCGGGCCGGCGTTTCTTCTGCGGACTTCTACACGGAAGACGGCAGTGACTAGGGAATGCTGCCGTACCACGCGAACATCCCCTAAGACTGGCCGATAGTGTTCACAACATCGAGCTACCTGACATGGTCTGGCTTCGACCCGGTGTCACGCCCCGAGGGCACCAGCCTCGTGTTATGAAAACAGTTCACTATTCACCGGATCGGAGGAATCAGAATAGCCACATCTTGACGCAGGAACAGTAACCACCGCCTCCTGGCGCCGACTAGGTAGCCGCCACGAGGGTCTCCTTGGGCCGGCAGGGTATCCGCCAGGCGGGTCTCCTGTCGCAGGGTAGCAACGCTACCTCCTGGCGCCAGGGTAGCCACCACGGCGATCTCCTGACGCAGGGTGGCACCGCTACCTCCTGGTGCAGGGTAGCACCGCTACCTCCTGTCGCAGGGTAGTACCGCTACCTCCTGGCGCAGGGTGGCACCGCTACCTCCTGGCGCAGGGATAGCCGCCACGCCCGGCGCTGGAGCTGGAGAAGAAGGAGGGGGAGGGGCAGCCATCGCCTCTGTCTGGCGGACGGTGACAGAGCGGCCGGACTGAGTGCTGCTAAGTCACCTAACGGCCGCCATCTCTCGTGGCGCGGTGTACGGTGCCAAGGCCTGGCTGGATCGTGTGATCACTGCGAATCGCCGGTGAAAGAAAATAAACCGGGTCAGATCTTGGCTTGCGATGGTTATGAACCCAAGTTAGCATTACGTAAACGGCCTGCCGACGTTAATATTTGTATACCACAATTTATGCAACCCATATGTCCTACCTAAATTCAAGAAGTACCTATTCGACCCCTTACGTCTCCCTGGCCCTACTTACCAGATAGATGTGCGTTGCATAACATGTGGCGTTGAAAGATACCTTGAATACAAGCGTGAGATACGTATGCCATAGTTTTTTTTTGTGTAGCATTGCGAGAGTAGACGACACATGGGCCGGAGTTGTCATTATGCACAGCTAATATTATTTTCAACCAGTTGCTCGTTTAAACGGGTTCGAGCTGGTTTGTCTGGCAGGTTGGAATTCGCTTTTTTTTAAATATCGCATTGCCATTCAGGCGCGATCAATGTTAGTTATTAGTTTTCAAGTGCCAATTAATAACAAAAGGGCAAAGCCGAAACGAGCATTTTGCAGTGTACATACCTGAAAAAAATCATGCTCACCCGACCGGACTCAGCCCAATACGACCCGACTTTCCCCAATCTTTACGATTCTGAAGCTTTAACCCTCGGAATGCGAGGGATCAATTTGACCCTCCTGATATCTGTCTGAGGTCCGCCCACCAGTTTGCTATTACGGTGTGGTGTCGGGTTTCCTGTCTTGGGCATGGGACAACCACAACGCGCCTCCTGACATAGCTGGTCCCTTTTTATGCTTCCAATGTTCCAATGTTTTATGCTTTCAATATTTGTTATGAAATGCATGCATTATTATTCAAAGAAAATGTCTGCGGCGGCACTAGGCGTGCCAGTTCGCGCGTCTTGCCGCGCCCCATCCATCACCTCTATAGTAACCTGTCATCTACGTCCCCAATTGGATCCAAGAGAGGGATGTTGCGGTGAGTCCAAACGTCCTTTTCCGACAACGGCATGAAGGCCAATCACGGTAGCCTTTTGCTCCGCCTTTTGGTCTCGCTCGTCGAGCGTCTTTTAGCCATGCTCGTCGATGCGTCCAATGCTGGGTTGTTGTAATTAAGCAAATGATCACCTGCCGGTTGCTGTACTGTTTATCGTCTCTCCGTTCGCCACTGACGGTGACTGTCACGTTCCAGCAGCGGTGGAGGAGGCGTGCCAGGCGTGCCGCCGTTCCCCGTGCCGCCGTTCCCTGTGCCGGCGCCGGAGCGAAGCGACGAGCACACGTACGTGGGCAAGCGGAAGCAGCTGTACTGTCGCCACGGCGTCAACATCGCCATCCTGCCCGGCGGCAAGGTGGTCGGCTTGGACGAGCCTTTCAGCAGGTTCGGTACGTGTCAAATGCCAAAATTAATGAAATATTGACAGGCATATGCATGTAGTTGCCTTCTGGACTGAAACATTGGGAATGGCTCAAGTGCCGGACATTCTGGGATAGCCTTCTATATGCCGATGTCGACAGGATCCATATATTGTTGATGGCTGGGCTTCGATCATTTAGCTCCACTCTCTTTAACTCATGAAGCTTGTATATGTTCATTTTAAGGAACCCTGCTTGCAGCACACTTTAAGCTTTGCAATGGTTCGGTATCTGGGCGATGATCATCTTGATTGAATAACTATGTCTTTGCTGAATGGTCCCATAACCGTCATTATGGATCGACTGAATTATCACTGGCGTGCCTGATTTTAACCTCGCTTCATCTTTTTCTGAGCTGCAAACATTTCCAAAGAGAAAATCGTCTGCGTCCAGGAGCCATGATCCTGACAGCTTTAGTGTAACGCCATGCACCCAGCAGGCTGTACCCCCTGGCCGGAGCGTTGTCGTGATCGTTGTCAGACTCTCCTCAGCGCTCATGCTCATCAACGCTCACGACACCTGTTCGCGCACAGCCGTTCTGGAGGTGACCGTCGTCGACCTACAAGAAGTGCGAATGCGGGCCGTGGAGACGGGCCTGTACGTGGCCATGGATGGAAATGGCCGCTTGTATGGGGAGGTGAGTCGGGGAGCCGTCAGCGGTAGCTGGAGATCGCTCCCTCCTCACTGTATGGGGGCAACACTCTTATTGTGATTTTGTGATTAAGTTCAATAAAACGGTTAGGCCAGAGTCCATACAGCTTCATACAAGCAAGCGTTTGGGTATGCATGTCTCGCAGACGCGTTTGTACCCATCCATAAACCGCAACCGCGTACCTGCATAGTACCACGTTCATCAATGCTGCGTCAGGCATCTTAATCCGTGCTACATCTTTAAGTACTGTTAAAAAGCACCTTCCCTCTATGTATAAGCCAGCGGCATAGCCACGGGAAGGGGGCATAGCTCAGACCCTCCAGAAGGGGCTTCTGGAAGGTTTGAGGGGCCCTCCAGGCGGCCGCCGTGAGACGTCCGCAAAGGCGTCTGTTCAGGAGCCAGTAAAGGACCTTTCACACCTAGCGTAATCTCGACGCACGGTCGGAATCGACGCAAAGCTAGCGGACAATTAGCACGGGCCCAATTAGTCTGCCGATTCTGGCATTGCACCGGCCTCGCGTCAGCTGTCTGCCGAGTCCTACAAAGCGCTGGCGATTTCAGAGCGGAAAAGTTGGGTTTTCTCAACTTTTTCCGCTCGGCGCACCAGCGGCCTTGACGCTAGGTCGACAGGCTGCTTGGGATGAACTGCGGTCACCATATTTATTGATCTTCGGCGGATTGGGGCCATATCTGGTGCGTTTTTTTCAGCTTGTAAGTTGCAACATGTCTCAACGTGTGCGTCGAGATCACGCTAGGTGTGAACAGTCCTTAAAGGCACCCTGGGCGGACGTGCCGAACCACAGGACCGACGATAGGGGTTCCGGGCTGACGGCAAGGGTCCCGGACCGACGAAGAGGGCCCCAAGTTAGCAGAGAGTACCCTAAGGAAAATATCGAGGGCCCTTGGCTGAGCTAACATGAAGGGCTTCTAGATGGATGGAGGGGGCCCAGGATAATTGGAAGGGTCCCCGAGCTGACAGAAAGAGCTCAAGCCAACATGAAGGGCTCATAGGCCGTCGGCGGAGCCCAGGCCGAAGAAAGGGTCCCTGACCTTATGGATAGGGCCCAAGCGTTTGAAAAGGGGCCTCTGGCAATGGGGCCGGAAAAGGCCCTGAGTCGTCAAAGAATGTCCCTAAGACGACGGAGAAGAGCCCTAGTTAACGGAGAGGACCTCGGGCGTCAAAAGGAGCTCTTAGACAGACGAATGGGGCCCAAGCCGTACAAGGACCCTAGCCTAATGGAGGGGCCCAAGCTGTTGATACAAGGCTTCCGGCCTCACCGAGAAGAACCTGGATCGCTAAGGAGGGCCTGTGTGCCAACGGAGAGGACCCCGAGCTGTTGAAGAAGGCACAGAGCCGGTATGAAGGGCCCTGAGCTGATGGGAGCCGAAACCGCACAGGGTCTCTTGCGTAATAGATTAGTCCCAAGCTTCTGAAGAGGGGGCTCTGGCCGGACATGGAAGTATCCTGAGTCTTGAAAGGGAATATATATATATATATATATATATATATATATATATATATATATATATATATATATATATATATATATATACATATGTATATGTATGCATATATATGCAAATACATATACATATATATATAGGGCCTGTGAAACTAAAGTAACCGAAACCCGAGGAGATACGGAAAAGCGGGGGACCCTCGGTAGCTGCGGAGCCCTCTTCTTCACCCCTACCCCTGGATGAAATCCTGGCTGCACAACTGGTCTGAGCACTGGCGCAATTACAACCGGAATACCGATGCCAGTTTGAACGCCGGAGTGATGTTGCAAGTGATGTGATGTGCATTTCCGTTTCAGAGAGATGCCGACCAGATCGGCTGCATCTTCATCGAACAGCTGGACGGAGGATACCTGACCTACCTTAGCAAGAAGAACGCCCATCTCGGCTGGTATCTAGGCCTCAAGCGCAACGGCAGGCCCAAGGCGGGCTACAAGACCGGCTGGGGACAGAAAGCAGTACAGTTCCTCGCACGGAGGGCCACCCGGGGTGCTTGAGACAGACTCGGGGGCGCACCGTGATGGCTGCGACAGCGTTCAGAACCGAACATATTACACGGTGTCCGAAGTATTGTTCCGGTGCGAGGAGTCTGATGGGTGCAGCTTCTTCCCTACGGCTCGTCAGTAGACCGGTATTCAGTGCAGCTCGTCGGCAGCCCGGTATTCCGTGCAGCTCGTCAGCAGACCGGCACTCAGTGCAGCTCGTTAGTAAATCTATTCCATGCAGCTCGTCGGCAGAACGGCATTCAGTGCAGCTCGTCAGCAGACCGGTATTCCGTGCAGCTCGTCAGCAGACCGGTATTCAGTGCAGCTCGCCTACAGACCGGTATTCAGTGCAGCTCGTCAGTAGACCAGTATTCGAAGCATTGACCGTTTTCCTCTGAGGTGTGCTATTGTGTTCCAGCAACACAACAGCATTGCAGCGGTTATCGTGGAGCCGCCGTTCTCTCGGAGAGCACGAGTCAGATATAACATTCAGTTCCGTCCGAACAAGCTCCGGACATTGTCTCCCTGGGACATCACTTCGGACCTTTTCAGCTCAAGCTCTGGAGAAGCTATCCAGTCGAGGCCAAGCGTCGAACGCGGTCTCTAGCTGACTCAGCTTCGGACAAGATATCCGTCAGATTCAGCTCCGGGCAGGCCGTTCCAAGACGATGCCGCGGGCAGCTCTCTCGGGACCAAGCAGTAGAGTGTGCACCGGTTTTACCCATCCCACCTCTGTCCAACGTAGGTGGACTTGACAAACAAGTTCGCTTCACTCGCAATGAACACTAAATCCGCCTTGACAGGCTTTGTCAGTTCAGATTAGGTCCTGAGCCCGGGACCATCGAAAAGCCATTTTCGGTACCGACTTGGGCTCACAGCGCCCCGGTACGATCGTACCATGAGTGCTGCCGTGGTGTGGACCAGACGCCAACGTGACGTTCTACCTGCCACTGCTGCGGCGGAGACATCTCGACGCATCCAAACCGCGTGACACAGCAGTGTCGGTACAGGTGCCGCAACTGGTGCTGTCTCCTCTGGACCATGTGCTGCATCTCAGCTGGTGCTGTCTCCTCTGGACCATGTGCTGCATCTCAGCTGGTGCTGTCTCCTCTGGACCATGTGCTGCATCTCAGCTGGTGCTGTCTCCTCTGGACCATGTGCTGCATCTCAGCTGGTGCTGTCTCCTCTGGACCATGTGCTGCATCTCAGCTGGTGCTGCCTCTCCTGGACCGGGTGCTGCGTCTCAGCTGGTGCTGTCTCCTCTGGACCATGTGCTGCATCTCAGCTGGTGCTGTCTCCTCTGGACCATGTGCTGCATCTCAGCTGGTGCTGTCTCCTCTGGACCATGTGCTGCATCTCAGCTGGTGCTGTCTCCTCTGGACCATGTGCTGCATCTCAGCTGGTGCTGTCTCCTCTGGACCATGTGCTGCTCTCAGCTGGTGCTGTCTCTCTGGACCATGTGCTGTTGTGCTGCATCTCAGCTGGTGCTGTCTCCTCTGGACCAGTGCTGCATCTCAGCTGGTGCTGTCTCCTCTGGACCATGTGCTGCATCTCAGCTGGTGCTGTCTCCTCTGGACCATGTGCTGCATCTCAGCTGGTGCTGTCTCCTCTGGACCATGTGCTGCATCTCAGCTGGTGCTGTCTCCTCTGGACCATGTGCTGCATCTCAGCTGGTGCTGTCTCCTCTGGACCATGTGCTGCATCTCAGCTGGTGCTGTCTCCTCTGGACCATGTGCTGCATCTCAGCTGGTGCTGTCTCCTCTGGACCATGTGCTGCATCTCAGCTGGTGCTGTCTCCTCTGGACCATGTGCTGCATCTCAGCTGGTGCTGTCTCCTCTGGACCATGTGCTGCATCTCAGCTGGTGCTGTCTCCTCTGGACCATGTGCTGCATCTCAGCTGGTGCTGTCTCCTCTGGACCATGTGCTGCATCTCAGCTGGTGCTGTCTCCTCTGGACCATGTGCTGCATCTCAGCTGGTGCTGTCTCCTCTGGACCATGTGCTGCATCTCAGCTGGTGCTGTCTCCTCTGGACCATGTGCTGCATCTCAGCTGGTGCTGTCTCCTCTGGACCATGTGCTGCATCTCAGCTGGTGCTGTCTCCTCTGGACCATGTGCTGCATCTCAGCTGGTGCTGTCTCCTCTGGACCATGTGCTGCATCTCAGCTGGTGCTGTCTCCTCTGGACCATGTGCTGCATCTCAGCTGGTGCTGTCTCCTCTGGACCATGTGCGTCGCTGGTGCTCCTCTGGACCATGTGCTGCATCTCAGCTGGTGCTGTCTCCTCTGGACCATGGCTGCATCTCAGCTGGTGCTGTCTCCTACTGACTATGTGCTGCATCTCAGCTGGTGCTGTCTCCTCTGGACCATGTGCTGCATCTCAGCTGGTGCTGTCTCCTCTGGACCATGTGCTGCATCTCAGCTGGTGCTGCCTCTCCTGGACCGGGTGCTGCGTCTCAGCTGGTGCTGTCTCCTCTGGACCATGTGCTGCATCTCAGCTGGTGCTGCCTCTTCTGGACCAGGTGCTGCGTCTCAGATGGTGCTTCAGCGACCGAGACCTTGCCACCGCCTGACGCCGTTACCGGGCCACGCCGTGTTGGATCAGCGCGCCGGTGACATTGGTGGTGCTGAATAATGCCAGTGTGTCGAGGTGAGATTGGTCCCGTGGGAGGTGGTGACGAGCCCTGCGTGCACGCCTGTGTGCCGGTACCAGTCGGCAAAGGACCTGTCGGTGGTGTTAGCCTCGGGGTACATCCAGACTGAACGTTAGCGACAACTGTCGGCCCACCGACAATGCTAATACTTCGCGTCGAACTACGCTCATCCCTGCCGATACGAATGACAGTTGTTCATTTCTATGTTGACCATTGTGCAGAAGGCGAGTGGTTCCTGCGCTTCAAGTGCTATCCTACCTGAAGTGTGCAATGTCGTGCCTAGTAGATCGTACTCAGCTTTAATCTCCCGTTTGGTCTACACGTGGCACGGGAGGTAACTTGTGCCATTTCAGTGCCAATATGAGAGCTGAGACTTCGTCATCCGCGAGATGACACCTAGCTCCTGGACATATATAATTTTGGGTGCATAGCTTGCCCGATGCAGTATTAGCACGCATGTGCGTTTGGGCAGCTTTCATAACCATTTTCATCGTGTTTTGTCTTTGAATGTAAATTGAGAAACGCCTGAGCTTACGAATGCGACTACCGTGGTGCATATGTAGCCAAGAATACTGGGTGGGTATTGAGTGGGCAATGGGTGGGTGGGTAGTGCCGGCGGGTGGGTAATGGGTGTACAGGAGGGCCAAGCACAGCATACCACTTACTGAGGATGAGCACAACCATGAGGCAGCTTTATTGGGTGGATTGTGGGACACAAAATCTATGTTCAATTCAAGTATGGTGGGAAACAACTTTATCCCTCCCTTCCCTCTCTCTCTCTTTCTTTATGGACGTTCCGTTTAGCCTTTGGTCACTTTGCACCAATCGTACTCGTGCACACCATACCAATATTTAAAACAAAACGAAAGACAACTTCATGAGCGCCATGCAAGTGTGTCTCATAGTAGCTTGAAGGTTGTAGACAGCGAGTGCTATACAAATTAGGGCATGCACGTCAGGAATTTAGTAGGTGTTGCTAACTATTGGTGAAAAGCAGCTAGAAAAGTTACTAATGCAACTGCAAATAGCTATGCGACTTTTAAAGTGAACTCTTCTTGAAGATCCGTTTCACGTACCCGATGTTTTCAATACCAAGCAATACTTATGCATACGGGGAATTATAGCATACGCATCATGCTCGTGATGGTGCAGAATCTTCTTAAGGTACTGACCAGCCCTGAGATGCTGAGTCAGCAATTACTACTCGCATAGGAGCAATTTTGAAATTATTGACACCCGAAATTATTTTATGAATCTTTGCTCCACATTTCCATGAAAATCTGCTGAGCATAGGCTTACCTGATTTCGTTTTACAGTACAAACACAACGTTAAAGTGCAGTAGCGGGATTCTACTGGTCCCAGGACCTCGACCCCAATTTTCAGACGCAAAGTAATGCCACCCTTTCCAGGTAAAAGAAGAGATTCCCCAGATGAAACTCTTCAATAGGAATAGCCCCCTTACAAGTTATGTAATAGGGAGACAACAGAGCTTACGTTAGGGGTGCTTATCTAGTCTGTTCAACAGGAAGCTTTCCACAGTGAGAGCACCTCTAGCAGGTAGGAACTGAGCTTGAAAATAATGGCTATACGCTACTGATTGTATAGCAATGGAAATACATATTCCAGCAGAACGAGTTATTAAGGGCGCTGGACTAGCGAGGACAAGAGACGGGCTATGTGAGGTGTCCCTGCCGCAGGCACAGGGTTGGTACCGCACCACGACAGAGAACAGGCTATGTGAGGTGTCCCTGCCGCAGGCACAGGGTTGGTACCACACCACGACAGGGACCGGGCTATGTGAGGTGTCCCTGCCGCAGGCACAGGGTTGGTACCACACCACGACAGAGAACGGGCTATGTGAGGTGTCCCTGCCGCAGGCACAGGGTTGGTACCACACCACGACAGAGAACAAGCTATGTGAGGTGTCCCTGCCGCAGGCACAGGGTTGGTACCACACCACGACAGAGAACAAGCTATGTGAGGTGTCCCTGCCGCAGGCACAGGGTTGGTACCACACCACGACAGGGACCGGGCTATGTGAGGTGTCCCTGCCGCAGGCACAGGGTTGGTACCACACCACGACAGAGAACAAGCTATGTGAGGTGTCCCTGCCGCAGGCACAGGGTTGGTACCACACCACGACAGAGAACGGGCTATGTGAGGTGTCCCTGCCGCAGGCACAGGGTTGGTACCACACCACGACAGAGAACGGGCTATGCGAGGTGTCCCTGCCGCAGGCACAGGGTTGGTACCACACCACGACAGAGAACGGGCTATGTGAGGTGTCCCTGCCGCAGGCACAGGGTTGGTACCACACCACGACAGAGAACAGGCTATGTGAGGTGTCCCTGCCGCAGGCACAGGGTTGGTACCACACCACGACAGGGACCGGGCTATGTGAGGTGTCCCTGCCGCAGGCACAGGGTTGGTACCACACCACGACAGGGACCGGGCTATGTGAGGTGTCCCTGCCGCAGGCACAGGGTTGGTACCACACCACGACAGAGAACAGGCTATGTGAGGTGTCCCTGCCGCAGGCACAGGGTTGGTACCACACCACGACAGAGAACAGGCTATGTGAGGTGTCCCTGCCGCAGGCACAGGGTTGGTACCACACCACGACAGGGACCGGGCTATGTGAGGTGTCCCTGCCGCAGGCACAGGGTTGGTACCACACCACGACAGAGAACAAGCTATGTGAGGTGTCCCTGCCGCAGGCACAGGGTTGGTACCAAACCACGAAAGAGAAAGAAGAGGTTCCTGCCGGGGGGGTTGGTACCACACCACGACAGAGAACAAGCTATGTGAGGTGTCCCTGCCGCAGGCACAGGGTTGGTACCACACTACGACAGGGACCGGGCTATGTGAGGTGTCCCTGCCGCAGGCACAGGGTTGGTACCGCACCACGACAGAGAACGGGCTATGCGAGGTGTCCCTGCCGCAGGCACAGGGTTGGTACCACACCACGACAGAGAACGGGCTATGTGAGGTGTCCCTGCCGCAGGCACAGGGTTGGTACCACACCATGACAGAGAACAAGCTATGTGAGGTGTCCCTGCCGCAGGCACAGGGTTGGTACCACACCACGACAGAGAACGGGCTATGTGAGGTGTCCCTGCCGCAGGCACAGGGTTGGTACCACACCACGACAGAGAACAAGCTATGTGAGGTGTCCCTGCCGCAGGCACAGGGTTGGTACCACACCACGACAGAGAACAAGCTATGTGAGGTGTCCCTGCCGCAGGCACAGGGTTGGTACCACACCACGACATGTTTCGGCGACGATTCGCATATGCAGGTGACTACATAAAAGAAGACACGCAACAGTATCCCTTCAACGAGGGCGTAGTCATGGGATAGGGACGATGGGGACAGCTCCGTCAGTTTCAGAGATTAATTGATATATTCACTGTGCTTACATACAAGCAATTGAATGATTATATGCACCAGCAGAATCAAACCCTGCCCTTCGCCATGCCGACTGCATTCGCACCTGGCAAGCATGTTGTACATTCTAAGCTTCTAGATATTCTGCACAATATTATATTAATAGATGCTAGATTTAAAGTCATTTCAAGGAATGAGAAGGAAGATGATTGTCTTCCTTCGTCCTTCTTCCAGTCAGCTGGAATCGACCTTGATTAAAATGGACCTCCTAAATTATCTGTAATTTTCTTACATCTAACATACTCGTGGTTCAGTAGTTCATCAGTGCTGCTAATTACATTAACTTCGATAGTAAAATTTTTCCCCCGGATGTTCCGACTCTGGCGAGCATAGGCTGCCGAAATAAGCTGCCAAACAATTAATCAAACATCTTTCAACATTGGTTCCTAAGTTAATGGAAAATAGCCGCCAGATACTCTTGAAAATAAGGATGGTAGAAAGCATGCAGCTACGATGGGACAAAAACCGATGGTTGTTTGAATATGCAGGCAAAAACTCCCTGCTGGGGCCGCCACTGGGAAAAGCTTAAATTTTAAGCTTGCATCCGACGCAAAACAAGTAATAAGTCACCAAGTTTCAGGATAATCGTTCGGAAACGATACAAAAACAACACAAATTGGGGACACTTCGTACCACCACCCCCTAAATACTTAACACTAAGCACGGATTGGACATCAGTGACGTGACGGTAAACTTTCGTATCTAGCATGGCAGTTAATGTTTTGATGGGGGAAGAGTCCAGTCGTACCTCCCAAAAGGCACGTATTCCCCCGAGGCGCGTCTCTCACAGAAAAAAAGAAATTCAGGGGCGCAGGCAAGCCTTCCGAGGGCACAATCGACAACACAAACCCGGCCCCTCCGAGTGCCATTAGTACCTTCCAAGGAAAAGGAATCGCCCACTTGATCAGGAACAGGCATGTGCCCCAGCACTCCCTCCGGATCCCCAACTATACAGCCGTCACAAACGCACTGCGGTGGTGGTGGATTGGAGTTTAGGGGCGCGTCGACATCTAGGGCCATTTTGCGCCCATAACTGAATTGTAATCAATCTGCTGCTATCATAGCTCACTATCCATCTTCACGGGTGGGGGTATATCACGTCAAGGCGAGCTTGTCGAATGAACATAAAAATATTCCCAGACGCCACGGCCTCAGAGTCCTTCCCTATAAGCATACGTAAAAAAGAGTCGGTATTCACCGTCCTAAAATCTGGCGTCGTAGAGGATCTAGCAGTGTACAGCCAACTAAAACATGGTACACGGTAAGCGGGTTAGAACAGCGCGGACACACGGGATGGTCATTACCGGTCAACATACTATGTGTTGCAGAGGTATGGCCTATTCTCAATCGACAGAGTATTACTTCCTCCCGACGTTTGGTTCGGTGAGAGGATTGCCATTTTCCTAGTGTCGGCTTTAAAACCTTGAGCTTACCACACTTCGAATTCCAGGACCGTTGCCATTCTGACTGTATACTTGACAATATAGTAGGGTATATATCTCTTGGAGGGAGCCGTAGATGGACCACACGGCCATTGCTAATGGTTCCTTTGGCGGTTATGTCAGCAGATTCGTTTCTCGCGAGTCCAACATGGCTAGGAATCCAGCAGAACACGATATTTCTTCCGATGTCATGTAAGGTTTTACTATTTTCATAATCCTCCGAACAAGTCGGTTATCCTGGTTAAAGATGTTCAGTGCCTGGAGACTGCTCAGAGAGTCTGTGAAAACCACATGCTTTGTGGACCGGCCTTTCTGTATAAAATAGAAGGCTTGCAGAATGGCATAGTTCGGCAGTAAAAATCGAAGCTTGCATCAGTAAACAAAAATATCGAACACGCTGTCGACTTACGTAAGCACACCCGACACCAGAGACCGACTTTGAGCCGTCTGTGTAAATGCGCGAAAAGTCGTGATATTCATGCATCTTTTCCAGTGCTAACATGCGGAGTTCCTCTGGGTTTACTTGTCCTTTCTTTGAGCAGGTCAAAGTCACGTCATTCTTCACTGGGGCAGCATGCCAAGGGGGAGTGCTCGGTGTGATTACACGTGCTATGGAACGCGGCCGGATATTACATTCTCGAAGAATCGAGGACATACGAGTGGAAAACGGCAATCCACGCTGAGCCCTATGACGTGCTCTTGATGTCTCTGAAAATATCCACCGATAGGCAGGATTGTTACGGTCTTGTGCGACATTACATGCGTATCTCGCGCCCAATAACTTACGGCGTAGCGCAAGAGGTGGCTCGTCTACTTCTACCATTACACTAGCAGCCGGTGAAGTGCGAAGGGCTCGAATAGCGATGCGAAGAGCTGCATTGTGGATCACATGAAGGCGACGCTTGGTTGTGGCACACGCTCCGTCATAAATAAAACATCCATAGTCAATTTTAGAACACACGAGCGATCGATACATCAGAAGCAAGATAGATCTGTCTGCCCCATACGAACATCTAGAGACTGTACGCATTACCTGTAGTCGCTTTGCACATTTGTGTGCAAGATCGTTGATGTGGGTGATGTATGTCAGTCGGCGATCCATCCACACACCCAGAAACTTGGCAGCTGGCTTGAATGGTGTATGGCGTCCATTGAGCATAATCACAGGGTCAGTACAGGAGCGTTTGCGGCAGAAGTGGATAGCGGTGGTTTTCGATGTAGACATAACGAAACCGGTTTTGTTGCACTAATCCTGCACCTTCCGAACAGCCATCTGGAGTTGTCTCTCAACCGTGTGCACAGAGCGTGAAGAGGACCATATGACGAAATCATCCACGAAAAGCGCTCTCCCTACGGAAGTTGGGAGCGATGTACCCACGTAATTAATTGAAATAGCAAGCAATGCAACGCTTAGCACGCTCCCCTGCGGGACTCCGTTAACTTGTGAAAAGTGTCAGATAGAGAGTTTCCTATTCTGACGCGAAACGTTCTGGAAGACAGAAAATTGGATAAGAAGACACCCGTGGGACCTCTGATTCTGACATTGTGCAGCTTCATCAGGATCCCGTGACGCCACGTCATATCATATGCGCCGTGGATGAAAAAATATTACTGCTGTATGGTGGCGTTTCATAAATCCAGAGCGCACAACCGAGTCGAGTGTTAAAATGTGGTCAAGTGTGCCACGGTGTTTTCGGAATCCACTCTGCATCACAGTAAGGAGATTGTTACGTTCTAAAAACCACATCAATCGGACATTCACATTTTTTCAAACAATTTACACAGGGAGCAGGTCAGTGAGATGGGACGGAAATGTAATGGATCCGTGTCGGATTTACTTGGTTACGTATGGGCACTATAATTGCCTCCCGCCATGAAGGTGGAAATGTGCCGGATGTCCACATTACATTTAGTGCTTCCAAGTGTTTCTAAAGCATCAGCTGGTAAACGTTTTATGATATCATCATGCAGAGTGTCGGGGTCCTCTGCCACGCTCTTGAGTGTGCCGATCGCTGCAGTTAATTCAGAAATGGAGAATGGTATGTTATACTGGAAGACGTCTGTAGTGGACAAATCAAGAGGACGTGCCTCGCACCGATCCTTGTGTCTCAAGAGCGCTCGTGCTTTGCGAAAAGCTATTCAATTGTACGTGCAGCTATTATTGTTAAATGTACGGAATGCCCTCTTCCTAGCACGGATAGCCTCCAGACACTTATCGGACCACCATGGGACTGGTGCTCGAATTGACGTCCCCGAAGATCGAGGGATGTGCCGCTGGGCACTCTGCACAGTTACCGAAGTGAATGTCTCTACGGAGATGACGGATTCATCGGAGTGGTCGCGGAGGGTGCTTTCAAGGTGACCTTGGAAAGCTTCCCAGTCGGCTCAGTGAAATATCCACTTTGAAGGTCGTCGGCCAACCGTAACTCGATTAATGAAATGGGAGTAAATAGGAAAGTGGTCGCTGTTGTATGGGTCGCTATCAACCGACCATTCTAAGACAGGTGCAATTTCTTGACTGCAGAGAGTGAGGCCCAGCACGGACGTCTGACCAATCGGTAGTGTAATATGTGTTGGTGTTCCAGTGTTAAGAATGCAGAAAAAGAAATCGCTTATAAAACGTTCCACTGCACGCCCACGGTTAGTAATCTTTGTTGAGCCCCAAAGAGAGCGGTGTGCATTAAAATCGCCACACACCATCACCGGTGGTGTGAGTTGAGCCACAGTTTCAGAAAGATCAGAAAGTGGAAAAAGTCTGCCCGGTGGTAGGTATATGCTACATATGGAAACGGTACGGTGATTTATTACTACACGAGCAGCAACGCACTGAATATTTGAAGAGAGAGAGGTACATGTGTGAATGGGACAGAGTTGTGCACAGCAATGAACACACCGCCACGTGACACAGTGCTAGACGATACATGTTTTCGTAAAACGGTGTAATTTTTTAGATGAAACGGAGCACCTGGAGCCAGTTTTGTTTCCTGGATACATACTACCGATGGCGTACGGGAACTTAAAAGATGCTGGAGGTCATTGAAGCTGGATTTGATTCCCCTACAGTTCCACTGTAAAACTATCATATAGGTAAGTTAATACAGTAAAACATGTGCGTTGAAGAGGGATAAAAATTAAGTAAGATGACTAGTGTATATCACAAACCCAGCGACATGTCGAAAGTGAGCGACAGGACTAAGATGTCTAAAATGAGGTTCCGCCATTATCGTCTGCACACTGTTTCGAGTAAGTGTCCTGATATGCACCGAGCGAGGATGTCATTGGGCGCGATCGTGGTGTGGCCCCCTCAGGGGGTGACGCCGTGCACGGAAACACGTGCTCCTCAGCGCGCGCCATGCCGCTCGGCCCAGTCGCCGGTGGGGGGTCCAAGCGAAGCGGCGGTGGTGGCGGACCCATCGATCTAGACCGACCAGTCGGGCCCTCGACTCGCCTGCGCGGCGAAGGTGTACCCGCCGAAGGCGGAGGCGTCACTGTAGGTTGATGGCCCGCGGGTTCCGGGCTCGGGGAAACAGATACCCGTCGGGCTGCACGTCCACGGTCCCCCAAGTCCGGGGCTCCGGGGCGCACTGCAACTCGTGGGACGCTTGGCTTAACTGCCAAGAGGTGTCCAGATGCATGGGGGAGAGAGCACGTGGCCGGCTTGGATGTTGAAGTCGGTTATGACGCTGTGGTGTTGGTGGGAGGCGATGATGTAGTCACTGGTGACTTTGTGGGACGCTTCCTCCTCTGCACTTCACGCCACTCACCCCCTCCCGCCCCAGGGACGCTGTGGAGGGCGATTCAGCACTCGGTGGTGCCTGTTTCTTTCCCGGGGCTGTGGGAGCCTGCTCAGGGAGCGCTCCTTGTCTGTTCCCGTGGGCTTCTGAGAACAGTGCCTCCACGCCACTAGCTTGCAGGGATCGAGATGGTGCCATTTGCTTTGTTGGCGAAGACAGGCAGACCAAATTTCCGGAGAAGTGTGCTCAGTTGGTCCATGAGGTCACTCGCTCTGAAGTCGGTGTGTTGTGAGGTTGACTTTAACTGTGGGGTTGAGTTTGCGACTTTTGCTGCATATGTGATTTTCGGGTGCGCTTGGTTATAAATATCTCTGGCTTCTCGAAATGTCACCCATCGGGTGTGCTTTATTGATATTATCTCCTTTTCTGTCAGGTAGCATGGACATGTTCGGTCGTATGAAGTGTGGGGGTCTTGTCCCCTGCCGCAGTTGGTGCAGAATGTCGTCTCTGAAGTGCAGCACTCACTAGCATGGCCGTAGGAGGCACGTCTACCACATACAGGACGGTTTCTACAATATTGGTTCGTGCGGCCAAATCTCTGACACTTAAAACATCTCATTGGATTAGGAAGAAATACTCTGACCTTGACTCGGTCGTAGCCAACCCTGATTTCAGGGGGGGGGGGGAGATCTGTGGTGTTAAATGTCAAGATGATATTGTTCGTTAAGTTCAGTTCCGCTCCTCTCCTCACCTTCATTTTCCTAGCTCCAGTCATACCAAACTCGGACAGTCAATCGACAATCTCCTCCTCGGGTACATCTCGCAGATCAAAACAGTTTATGACGCCTCGAGAGGAATTATTTGTTTCATGAGGCTCTACAACAATTTGGATTGATTCATCGACCATCCTATCACCCTTGCGAACACTATATATAAAGTCTGACACTCGTAATGCGGTGTCCGCCTCTTCCGCCGACGCGAACTCCACTTCCAAAGAGCCGTCCCCCAACTTCTCACAGCGCAAGATCTTCCCGAGTCGATCGCACCCGTCCCGCCTTTGGAAGGGCGACAACGAAGCGAGGCACTTAGTCTGACCTCTAAAGATAAGAATACGGGGAGCAGAACTGTTTGTCTGGCCCTTACGAGAGGGACCAGGAGTGTTTTTGGTTAGTGGATGGCATGTGTTGTGTTTTGTTTCGGCTCCTCGGGCACCCCACCCCATAGGGGCCCTACCGGGGGAACGCCTGGGTCCCGCAGACGGGAGGTCGCCAGGCGCCCGAGGAGCTATACGGGGCAGGCGGCGCCTTCGCCCGGCCGGGAGAGATACTCACCACCACGACCGGGACCCAGCACCGCCCACCTCTTGACCCCAGCCGGCCGGTCCGGCAAGCACCAGGCCGAGACCTGGGCCCCCAGACCGAGGCGACCAGTCGCTTGACTCGTGTGAGGCCCTACGGGCCCGCCCGCCACTCCGGGATATCGGGACCAGATGCGTGTTGGTTCCCGTCACAACTAGCACCGTGTGACGGGGGACCTCAGCCTCCAGGATTCCGTCAACCCCGGGGGACGGGCCGAAGGGGCGCGACTACCCCGATAAAACTGAGCTGGTGGGCAGGACCGGGGAAGTTGGCCGGCCTGCCTGCTCATAGTATGGATAGTTGGTGTTGCAGGGCCAGATAAAGGACATGGATGTTGTGATGAGATAGGCATTGGAATGGGAGCGTATGGACGGAAGGACAAGTGAGGTACTCCTGGTCACACCCTCTCGCCGGGGGGGTCATTGGGGCACTCAATCCTCCACCGCGTAAAGGTGGTGCCTCATCGGGGGGGGGGGGGACAAATGCACTGTTGTAGCGACCCCGCTGCCCAGCTAGGTGGACAGGCACCGGGCGACTGCAGCCGATAGACACACTAACTGCAGGGGTCATGCCATCGGCGCCAGCCATTTCGAACTAGGCCACCCATAACGGCTGCCGGCCATGCCAACTGTCGAATGTAACTTCTGAATTGGATGGGAAATGCGATGCTCACGTGTTATGTCTCACCACTCAGGCGATGAAAACACAAACGAAAAAATAATATATATTTCCACAATTTAGCCGTGTCACAAGATAGCCGAAACGTTTTACGGTTTCTCTGAGCTAAGCAGTGCCGAACGTGGAAGAGGGGAGGGGAGGGCGGGCGGGAGGGAGACGGAGGGCGGGCGGGCGGGCGGGGAGGGGACGGGTCAGCGGGTGTTGGGACTGGCACGCCCTGGCAGGTGGGCGGGCCGCTCACCGACTCCGTGGAGGCGGAGCCCGACGCGGGACACTGGCCGATGTAATGCCCACAGTTCGGCGCGGGCCGGCACCCCGGACACCAGTCCAGTCATCATCATTACCATCAGCAGCACATCATCAGTACACATCACGTGATCGGGGCGGCGAGGCGCCGCCGCAGCCGCCGCGCCGGTCCGCGGCCACCCCGTCGGCCCCCCGATACGGCGGGTACGGCGCCGTCAGGGGGGGCGTCATCAGGGCCGCGGGCTGGGGCGACAGCGCGGCAGGCGGCGCCGCGGCCGGCCGGCCGACACACCTTCGGCCGCCCGATAAGGGTCGGGCTTCAGGGCGGCGTCATCCAGTCGACAGGCCGAGCCGCCAGCGCCGCCTGCGCTCGCGCACGCGAGCACGACACCCCGCCGCAGGCAAGCAGGCGCTGCCTGGGCCAGGGCTGACTAGAGCTGGGCGTGGCCAAGCGGTAATCCCGCGAACACATCACAGCACGCGCGCAAACGCAGCGTCCGACAGAGGAAATCAAGACAATTGCACGAACGATAAAGTAAACTCTTGCTACGGAGGCGGAGAAAGGCAATGGGGACTCGCATAAAATCTGTACGGGAGCAATTCTATTCTGAGCTAACAGGCCTCCAATCGGTACCACCAGCATGGACACTTTGTAAAACAAAGCTTGATATAGGCCAATCGGAAATTAAACGCGCGACACATATATTCATTCATATTACACACTATCACATTTTTTGGCTTTTGTACTTTTTAACTTTTTATGAAAATTTGCTTTTCAAGTACTTTTTGTACTTTTTTGGATGTTTTCCAAACCTATGAGGACAGCGTCGTTAAACATTGGAAACATGTGAAAAGCAAACGGAGAGAGAGCGGCGCGCCACCTGGACGCCAGGTGAGGCGGGTACGGCCAGCTGGCGAGTGACCGCCGAGCCGCCGGGGCCGGGTGGCCGCCGAGCCGCCGTCGTCACTCGTCCGGCAGGGCGGTGACGACGGCCGCCGGCGCCGGCGTGCCGAGGCGCGGCCGCGAGCAGGCCTGGTTGCAGTCTGCGCCGCAGGCGGTCCAGCGGTGGCGGCGAGACGCGCGGCCCGTCACACCAGATCCGGCAGAGTCCCAGCTGCGGCGACACGAGCGACTCACGCTGTCACAATAGCGGTGCACAGACGATGACACACAGCGACACACTCAGCGACTGTACACAGACGATGACACACAGCGACACACTCAGCGACTGTACACAGACGACGACACACAGCGACACACTCAGCGACTGTACACAGACGATGACACACAGCGACACACTCAGCGACTGCATACAGACGATGACACACAGCGACACACTCCGGGTGTTCTCAAGCAGAAGATCTGCTGCGGACGAAGCTCAAATGTCCACCTGTTTATAAAAGTTATGGGAATATGATAGGGCATCTTCGTTTTCATCAGAATTTGTTGAGTGGAGAGATGTTCTTTCAATCTTTAGCCCCGGCGGCCTGCACGAGCGAAATCTTGGGGTTGACTATAATTTGCAGGTCCCCAGATCTCGAAAATAATAAGCTCACTCCTAAGAGTCCCCCGGGGGCACCCTTCTGTGCTCACACACTTAACGGGTGACTTATGGACGCAGTGATCCTCAATACTGCTCCGATTCACTGGCGGCAGTGCACACACTCATACCGTCTGTCCCCAGCCAGCTGACAGTTCCTACAGCGGGAATCGTGTCTTTCACTCGGCAGTACGACACCGGATCACCTTACACGATGTCTTCAAGGCAAAACTCTTGTACGGTGTAGCAATTTTAAAAGGAACAGCCTGCACTACTGTTTTTTTATACTTGACGCCCCCCCCCCACATTCGGCGAGACCGAGCCTGTCATGCAGCAAGCCTGACATGCAGCAAACTTGCCAACACCGCAACTACGCACCGGCGCCATGTTGGAAATGAACAGCTAACGGCTGACGGGCTCTGCGAGTCGCAGCGTCCTCGCTGTGCAAAAACGAGCGGACGCATGCAGCAGCTGACGGCCATATGCGGGAGAATCAATAATACCGGGACAGCTGCCGAGAGTGGTGCTGCTCACTGTGGCGACTGCACCAGATACGACCGACGCCCGGCCTCAGTGCCTCGACGAATGAGCGAAAACGGGTCAGTCACCAGAGGTGATGAAACCCCGACCCTCTCAATCTCCACGCAAAACAGGCCGGACCAGACCGGTGCGTCATCGTTTTTGTGGCCTCGACGATCACGTGAATATTTCATGGATGGTCTACGCCAGAACGGCCAGAACGGCCATAACAGGCCTCGGTAACCTTTCCCGACCTGGCGGACAAAAACTTGCAGAAGTAGGTAGGTGGCCTCGCTCGGGGATGAACAATCGGGGATGAAGCTCTATCACTCGATCTACAGGACAACGATCCCGGCGAGCCTCGCGGCCGGTGTTGAGAACGGGCGCTGAATACCGAGAACTGAACCACACCAAGCGGGATGGCTGTTCACGTTCTAGGGCGGTAAAAAAAACACTTTCACATTCCGTTGGGTCTCCGCTGGGGAAAACTGCTCCTCTCCCGGGCGGTCGGGACATCGGGATCGAAAAACATGGCCGACACTACTGCTAACCGAGTCGCACCTACATATACATCGCTACTGCAAGAACCTGGACTACGTATGTATGGATACTGGCAACGGCCATCAGTGCTAATGAACAGCACACTGTTGACACATACTCCTTTATAATGATCCAGCTACTCGTGAAAAGCTAGCGATAAAGCTAACGATCTAAGCTATAAGCTATAGAGCTAACGATCTCCCACGGAATGCGGACCGACCGACCTTTTACCCTAAGCGGACTCACCGGCAGGCGACGGGGCGAGCACTGACCTCTCTTCGATGGTGGGGAGAACAGAGCGCAGCCTGGTGGTTGGCCGCAGTTGCTTCAGCGTCCTGTTGGACAGCTTCCAGAGCAGCCGCTGGCGCGCCCGCTGCGGCGTACAGCCGGCCGAGTTGTAGTTGGCCACTAGCTGTGCCACCAGCTCGCGCGTCTTGGCGAACGACGCGTCCGAAATCTGCCCCGTGCGACAAAGGTGGTCAGTGCCGCGGACGTCGGGTGGCCGATCGAGTTTTAAGGCGCATCGGCCAAACATGGTTGCCGAACAGGTGGTTCATTCGGGATTCTGGAAAAACTAATTGATACAACGGGAATCAATGTAGTGACACTGACCACGCCAATCATTCACCTGCCATAATCATTATGTCCGCTACATGAGATATTCATGCCATCCATCCATGCCATCATGTCACATTCCTCATTGGATTACGGCATAGTTTCCGACATGTCACGTCCATCAGGATGTCAGTCCGTCAGTCCGCCGCGTCTCATGCCAGCGCGCCGTCAACGTCACCAGACGGGACGAACAGCGTCGCCGTGCCGACGTACCCGGCAGAAGTGCTGCATGTCGCGCACCAGCACACGTGTCGGCTCGCCGTCGCACAGCTCGTGCAGGCGGCCGGCGAGCAGCGCCAGCGCCAGCTCCGAGCTGCGCGCCGAGGCAGCCGCGCCGGCGCAGATGACCGTCTCGAGGCGGCGCACCAGCGTGTCGGCGTCGGCGGCGGCGACGGCGCGCGCCAGCTCGGGCGGCAGCCGGCGCGCCGTGTCCTGCAGCAGGGCGGTCAGCAGACGCAGGAACGTGGCGGCGGTGACGGGCCGCGTGGCGGCGCCGCGGTCGCAGCCCAGCTTGTCGGCGATGATGCGACTCATGCGCACCACGTCGCCGGCCGAACACTTGGCCTGGCTGATGTTGACCAGGTCGGCCGGGCTGCGCGCGGCCGCCGTCGGCGTCGGCTGCTCGCGCGCCGCGTACTCCACGCCCAGGTGGAACGAGCTGATGGCGATGCAGCTCAGGTGCTTGGGTCGCGCGCGCATCCGGCTCAGGAAGCGGTCCATGATGTTGAGGGCGGTGAAGAGGACGTCTGGAGGCAGCTCGTACCACACCTTGAGACACCGCAGTACCTGGGCGGAGCCGTCGCGCATGCCCATCGTCACGTCACTGCCATTCTGCAACAGAGCACGTGCCGGCCGTCACACACAAGCCGGTAGCCGGCCAGGGTGGACCATATACACACAAGTAACCTAAACCGTGGGGCTAGTGCGGCGCGTCACAGCAAACGTACACTCTGCATGTACATTCATTCATTCGCACTGAATTCAACCGCTACCAGGGAAGAAGCATGTGTTCTTGAAGTCATGCTTTGTTGTGCAAGAGTTACCGGTTATACCGAAGCCGCGGCACCGGTAGCGCCGGACGAAACTGCAGAATCTCCGGACTCCGGGCAGTGCCAGACGGAACTGAGCAATCTCTGCACTACAATGCCATGTCGATTAGGGCGTGCGGAGCGAGTAGCCGCCGGCGTCAGACCGGTCGCCCCCGCCCGCACGGCATCCTACAAAAGTAATCAAACTACGCGAATGATCAACTCTGGCCGATGCGCCCTAAAGCCCAAGTACTCGAATTAGACTGTTCATCCCCTAAAGCAACGGCGGAGTTCAGAGCTTTTCGGCACGGCAGATCGAGTTGGCGCGATGCCAGGTATCGAGCGGCCTGCAAGCGCCGAATCTCGTGAGGCGAAATATCGTTGTGTTGGCTGCTGTCTAGCCAGAAGCAGTGGGCGAGATGGGGGAGGGGGTATATCCATGTTATATTGCGAATGTCTATTGGTGCAACCACCACGGCTAGTATCGTCACCAAAGTTATCCAGCTAGCCACAGTCGGAGCCGTGTCTCACAATACACTGCCATACACCTGGCTAGTTGCCCGGAATTAAAAACAAAACAAAACATGGAAACCGACACCAAGTAGAAGCCTGCTTTGATCCACGAACAGTGTTTTGGCTTTCAAAATTGGCTTCAGTCACTCGGTGCGGATAACAGCTAATTACAACGCCACTCACCTTAAATAGCAATACAATACAATACAATGCAATATACATGCATTCATAGGCGCATGACGTTGGGTGTTTATGGTCAGGTGTCTTTAAGCATGCATGCAGAGCTAGAGTGACGTCGGATTCGAATCATGCACCTAATTGCACTACTAAAGGAAGACATGAACAGCACCACACTTCCTGGGCCTGAACCCGCGTCACCGGGACACAATAAGACTGTGCCCATCAAAGACCTGGGACGGGTGGCGAATGCTGGCTGCGGTGCGGGATCCATGGTGCGCGGAAATATCGCCGTTAACCGCTTCTTTGAAGAAGATTTGAAGTGCTTCAGGATAAACATTATGATGAAAATTGACAGATCTGAAAATGAAAGAGCAGACCTGGCTCTGAGCAAGAAAATGAAAACTTGCAATGCTATATCACACTTTTAATCGCCGATTACAGTTGCCTGCGAGCGGTAATGTCGTTGCCATGTCATTCCTTGAACAACTGTTTTGAGCACTTCCATGCAGAATATTGGGACAAAAACCGTCAAAAATCAAAACTTACCAAAAACACATCTCATTCGGGGTGAAAAAATTAGAAGGCGAAACGTTGGCGAATCAAAAAAAAATTACAGCTCAAAAAGCGAAACGGTAGGGCCAGCTGGACGGCTCAGGTGAACTTGTGCACAATGTACACGGGAATACACTCACTGAGGCCTCGGCCCCGGCCGCAATGAAAATGTCTTGCTAACGATTGCTATCTTTGTTCTTTTTTCGTCATTTTATACGTAATATTCATGAGCTATTTCGTAGCTGGCGTTAATGTGTTGAGCTCACACTCTCCAGTCCAATGGGTTCTACAACATGGCGTACGGCAGCCGTGCAATCGCGGAGCTAGCGGAGAACTCCGGCAACCCTGTCGACCGGGACAGCACGTAGCCAAACTTCGATCAGAGCTGTCGCCCCACCAGTCCGCTGCGCAATTAGACCAACACTAGCATCAGTTTGAGTCATAACAGGCCGCCCTGTGCAGTGCTGTCAACACAAACATCTCCGGCCATCAAATATGGCGGCGGGCTGCGGTCAGAGTCATAACGGCACCCGTGCCTCCGCATGCAGTGCCGTCACTACAACCATCTCCGGGAGTCGGCTGCGGCCAGAGCCATCGCCCCATCACGCAAAGCCGTCACTCCAGACATCAAATATGGCTGTGGTCCGAGCCGTAGCAGCACCCGTGCCCACGTATGCAGTGCCATCCATACAACCATCTCCGGGGATCAAATATGGCGGCGGCCAGAGCCGTCCCTACATCTCCGGACATCGAAGTCAGCCCCGGTGAGAGCCGCTCCAACAAAGCAGCGTTCCTAGTAAAATCATCTCCCCACAGCACATCGCACCGCGGCGATGCCAACACAGCAACCACCCGACGTCAAGGTCATGACGTCGGGTGATTGCTGTTAGTGCTTTCGGGTGGGCGACGCGCTAGTGTTGGCGGGGTGTTGGATGGGTTTTGTTAGGGCGGCGGCTGTGTGTGTGTGTGTGTGTGTGTGTGTGTGTGTGTGTGTGTGTGTGTGTGTGTGTGTGTGTGTGTGTGTGTGTGTGTGTGTGTGTGTGTGTGTGGGGGGGGGGGATGTGACCGGTGTTGGAGGGGGAGGGGTGACCGGCGTTGCTTGGCCGGCCGCCGAGCAGCGAGTCCAATCTTCGCCGACAGCACGACTGGGGGCGTGTACTGGGTGCTGGCTGGCAGCCGGCCAACCCGGTCGAGGTCCACAATATTTACCAGACCCGTGCGGGGCCGGCTGCTGCTACCAGCCATTGGGCGAGCCTGCCATCGCCGCACGGCTTCGACACAGCCTCCCGACCTTGTCCATTGTTCGGGACAGCCGGCACCCGAAGCCTGGTGCTCATGTCTTGTCCTTGGACGCGCGCCGAGGGGGGGGCTACCGGGTCAACCACTCTTGCGCCGTTTTTCCTGTCCTTAGCACGCCGAGTAGTAGCGATACTCAAACAAAGCTGCCCTCACGTCAGGCGTGAGCTGACAGCGCGGCACAGTGGTTGGTGTAAGTGCGCAAAAGCAGAAACATCTCCGGCTGGGCACAGATCAAAGTCGTCTCAGATTGTAAGTGCGAGGGAAAAGCTTATCTGGCTGGGAATCAGGGCCGTCTCCGACTGAGAGCATAGCAGAGGAGCCTCCGGCTGAGTGGAAAGCACGATCACCCCCAACTGGAACCAGAGACATCTCCTGCTGAAAGCAGAACTGAGTTCTGTCTAGAGTGGAGAGGAGATATCTAGCTTTGTGCACGCTCATCCCCAGCTGATTGGAAGGCGACGTCCCCAACTTATCGGAGGACAAAGGCGTCTCCAGCCGATCAGATAGCGGATGCGTCTCTAGCTAATCAGATGACAGAGGCGTCTCTAGCCGATCGGAGGGCAGAGTCGTCCCCAGCTGACTGGAGGGCAGAGACGTCTACAGCTGATCGGGGGCGGGGGCAGAGGCGTACCCAGTTGATTCGAGAACAGAGGCGTCCCCAGTTGATCCGAGGACTGAGGCGTCTTCAGCCACAGCTCGAGCCGACGTGACCTACTGCCGGAGCCGAGCAGCGGCGGTAGCAGCCGGTCAGCTGATGGTCGGAGACTGCCGACGGCGCGACTGGTTCATGGCTGCCGATCGTGAGCGGGATTATCGCGCCATCGGCCAACCCGCTGACGCCGGAAAACGAGCGCGTCGGCGCGACCTTGGCCCGAACCGGTTACATTGTTACGACGCCGTCAGGGTCGCCGCGCCGAACAAGGAGCGCCGCGAACATCGGTGCCGACCGGCGCACCGAGACGCCACCTGACGGCCCGGTGACCTGATGGCCTCCGACCTGTCTCCTCCGCTACCCTGCCGACTGGGATCAGCTGATGGCCACTGGCCTATTGACCAGACGTCCCATCACCTCCCCTGCTGGCCGGGGTCAGCTGACTGGACAGCTGATGGCCGCCAGCCTGCTGACCAGACGTCCCATCACCTGCCCTGCCAGTCGGGGTCAGCTGACCGGACAGCTGACGGCCGCCGGCCTGCTGGGGCTCGTTCACCTAACGTCGTCGGAGTAAATTGGGAACTCTGACGTCACACGGAACATGCATTCCGAATGCGCTCCACAAATACCACGTTGATTAGACATTTGTTAGTTATTTAGTTATTTGGGCATTACGGCACACCGACTGCATTGGTCATATGGCACGTAGGGAAATTTGTGTTGCAATGACGCTCTCTTCAACGCACGCAATGTTCAATAGTACGGTGGTGAATTTGTGCCTTAGGGCGCGTCGACTGCATTGGTCATTTTGCGCCCATGTTCAATAGTATGGCCAAGGCTCCCATGGCAACGCGCCACTTCGTTGCCTTGGACATTTTCGTAACTGGGTTGGCGTGCGGCGTCCAGGACCTTTAGTGCCCTCTCTTAATGTTTGAGTCGGTGGCCATTTGGGTCTTTACGGCTGTGTGGCGCAAATCCAGCACGACCGAGAGTTGTGCTGGAATTTAACTGGTAACCAAGGGTGCATTTTTTACGACGCCGAATTCCAGAAATCCTCCCGACGAACCGACGCGTCCCTCACCGGCACCATTCCACGTGGCGAAAGCGTCAATGGCGCCCTTCAGATGCCCTTCAAATGAATACAGCTTTCTGGACGTCACTCAATAAAAAACCTGTATATTTAGTTCATAACCCACCTATGCTAAAACTTTTTCAGCCACACCTCTGCAGGGGTTCGTTGTTTGCAAGATTCGCAACATGAATGCAGAAGATCTTGCGACTGAAGCACTTCAGAGACAGCAGTTCGTCGGACAGTGAAGCAGATGATGCGACCGATCAGCTGATGATGGATACCGCAGTTCAAAATGGAAGGCGAATTATTATACTTATATGCGTTGGTCTAAGGTACTGGCATTGTTTGTTCGCATCCCGTCCTGTTCGCTGAGGGCTGCTGGGAATGTTGCATCTTGCTGGAAATGTCAGGAGCTGCTTTTTCGCTTCCCCGATTACACGCGAAATTCCTCAAGGATTTTCGCCGGAAATCTGTAAACAACACGGCAGGGGTGGAAAGTGGTGCTTCACCGTGGAGTGCGAGCAAATAATACGCCATATGGCTGCTGCTGATGAATCGGATGGAGACAGCTGCTCCCTGCTTTGGCTGAAATCTCCTTAAATACAGATATTTAACATCCACAAAACGCATTGTTTGGACAGAACAGTGTAAAATAATTGACCATGTGGCCTGGAAGTTCACAGTTAATGGAATTGTGCTATTTCATCCTTGCCTTAGGTTTTTACCATTTTGCCACATGTGTGGGCAGTCATTATGCACACGACTGCTAAATAATGTAAAATGCATGTGACTGAAGTGAAAGGCATTCAACTTTTTTCATCCTTAAGTGACGATCCTTTATTTTCTTCCCATCTTTCACTATTCCCAAGCAACTTCTTTCTTCATCCTCACAGTTAATGGTGAAATAATTTTAGGACACTGGGACAGAATCGACCCAAACACTGCGTGATTAACCCATTAATTCAGACGTGCCACCACCGATGCATGCGCTAAAGTGCACCTCCTTTACACGGGGCCGAGTAGTTTAGGGGTAGGTTGCTCGTCTCACAATCTAAAAGGTTGTGGGTTCGAGTCTCACCTGTCGCTAATCTTCGCCCGCGACCAATCGGCGTGAGAGATTGTCAACACTGCATGACTCAACGGTCGATGTATCGTGAAACCAATAACCAACCAACCTCCTTGACACAAACTTGGTAGACATTCCGCATGCACCGAAATGGCTGAGCTTGGAAAATTTTACCTGCAAAAAAATACCTAAGCAAAATATATTAAATAGGTTAAATAGCAAGCAACACATCAATGAAAAAGCATCACAAAATAGCCAATATCAGACGACCACATTTGAAGGATGCTGTGCTCACACGCCTGAACGCTCGAGATCATCGACTGGCTGCGTGGTGCTCATGTATTGACATACAACCACGACGTATGGATTTGCTGAAACATTTTATTGCCGTGATGTGAAACCCTGATGTTCCTGGAGAGGATATTGCTCTGGATGGCAAAATCCAGAAGCCGTGTATTTTCAACTCTGGCTTATCCCAAGAGCAAAGATCAATACTTGCCAAAAGTAGCAAAAATGCTTGGAGTGAAAATTAAGAGGACCATCGTTGGAAAAAACTTCACCAACATTCCAATTAAACACAGTAGCGACGGCCCGAGACTAGATGGTGATACCGATGTGTGATATTGCCGGTACGTATGGCCTTGGCCGGTACTATCAATCACTGTTGGATACCAAATTTCTTATCTCAACTGCGACTCTTATCTCAGTCACGCACAAGTTAAACTTACAGTTGGCGATCACGGGATTTTCCGCGCACACCACTTGCAGTCTGCAAATATATGACGTCACGGCCAAGTCCGTGAGGAAGAACTCTGCACTGCACCGCATATGTGCTCGCCGAACAGGGTTCTGGTGACCAGACGTACCCCTGCCCTCCAGATCCGTGTCAGCTGGCCGGCCTGCTGGGGCGCGCTCACAGACGCCCCCTCCCCTCCCTGCCGGCCAGCGTCAGCTGACCGGACAGCTGATTGCCGCCGGCGCAGTCGGAGCCGTCCGGCCCACCTGCCGCCGGCCGGGAGGCGGCGCGTCCCCCACACCGCACATAAGACTCAAAACAGCCGACCGTTGGGCGTCGGCGGCAGGTAGGGGTGGGTTGGCCAGCCGCGCGAACCACAGATCCGGGTTGGCGGACCGGAACAAAGGGGGGCGAACACGGTGAAATCCGTCCGGGGCTGGTAGGGTGATGGGTCAGAGGGTGGGTCGGGGAGCCGATCCAGTCGACCGACTGTGGCACCACCGTCACACGCCAGGCATTTGGACTCGACGGCTCGACTGTTACAGTCAACTACACCCACACCTACGGCGTCACTCAGTGGGCGGGGAAACGCTAACACCTGTATCAGACCGCAGTCTCAGTTCGTGCAACTCATCGGAGTTTTGCTGAACTCGTAAACAACACCGTCCAGTCCTGTTCTCCGTTTCTTGTTACCAGTTCGCTGGACCATAACAAGCAGTCATGATATGCCGGATCCCAACACGCAACAAGCCAGACAAGGAAAACAGGAAAATACGGTGGTGACACTGTTCACACAACCGTCCGTGTTCGTCGTATCAGAAGCAACACGAGCTTAGACCGGCTTCGTCTACCACCGGCAACATAGCCGTTCCCTTACAAGGATACAAATCACCCAATAACGCATCGTGCAAGAATGTCGAAAATTATCGCGCTAGTGTCAAAATAATGTTTTCGTTAGGTGCGAGAGGTCGAAATGATTACAGTACGATGTCGAAATTTTCGATCGAAAGGGCTTTTTAAATAAATTTTGCGTCCTTTAAGCTCATTTTCAGTCAATAGTATACAGATGAGTGTACGGTTTTCTTTTCATGGGGATGACTGTCAATGGTAACGATAACAATACATTTACTATTAACTGGCATTGTATAAAGGATATCTCTTCTCTTCACCTTGGATTGTGATTCGATATGTTTGTGTGTAACTAGCCACAATCGTGAGCATAATTGTGATACTTATAAATATGATAGAAACTGCTAGAAATGAGTGACTACGATGGTCACACTGAAAACCTCCAGCCTCTATGATGCTCTGATGTTTTACACTACGAAATTGTGGCTCCGGTTTTACACACTACGAATTGGTGGTTCTGATTTCATTATTACAAAGTGGTTGGTCTGATGTGATGCACTCTGGAATGGTTCATCCGATTTTGTACATTACGCTACCGGTTAGTCTGTCGACTACTTGGCTTTAATGTCGCTTGGTCGTCCGCTTCGCAGCGTCCTATTCGCAACTGACGCGCAGCAGGTTGGAGCACTGTCCACGTGCCTATGCCGCGGAATACCGGTCAGGCATGTCTGACATGCGGTGGACTGTAACTGCCCTGGTCATATAGGATTCCAGAACCGGATTCGCTTCTTCTGCAAGCTTGCTTCCGGGAGAGCAATATGGTACTGCAAAAAGGTAGCTTCATGCGATGTGAGGACCTGCCATAAAAGGCAGAAAGCCGAATACTGCCTGGCTATTTGGGTTTAGGATGCATCACCCAACCTAGCAATTTAGCACCCATGGCGAAATAGCAACATGACTTGCTCAAGACCAAGAGCATCTCTGCATACCACGCATTGATACAGTGCTTTTCTGAAGTGCGCCACATTCCATACGGTGGTTATGCAGTGGTTTGGTATTTCAGAGCACCGAGTAAGTTATCATTTTATCCCAGTTACATTTTATTCCACCTTTTCTATACCGTTCGGCACATCCACCGTTTGCTGTTGATCTGTGACATATAAGCATCAGGCAAGCTTCCAATTAGAACGGCATCAACGCAATGCCTTGATCTATAAGTTCTCCCACACAGTCGCTACTCGCGCACATATGAAATGTACGTATGAACTGAACAGGCTGCACTCGTTCGGTGGTGTTTCTCGGAGCTGGCACCGGCTGTGCGGGCAGTGTGTGGCACGGGCTTCACCACCATACCGGGCGGGTCCGGCGGCCGTCGACCCGTCCGACCACAAGTGGCGCGCCGCTCACTTCACCTTCGGCCCACCCGAACCAGGTAAGGTCCGCCCATTTCAACACCCAACACTCACGCGAATACAAGTACCGCACACGAGAAAGCGCTGGTGGCGCTTTCAGCCGGATAAACGACGACGTGTCGTTCACACTCGACGGCACAGTCGGTTGAAATGTTGCTGACCCGACCCGACTCTGCAAAATCGCGCCTCGCTAGCCGTCGGCACACTACACCCACACCGTCCGTCACCTGATATCGGCCGGCTCAAGTCCTGCCCGAAGGTGGCGCCCGCTCGGCTACACAGGTAAATCGATTGGCGTGCGTGTCGCCCCCCCCCCCCTGCCGCGCACCCGGTGGCGAGCTGAAGGTCGACCTGCGCACCCAGATGGCCCGGGCGAGCGGATCCCACCAGCCCGCCTCGCTCCTCCACCCAGACACGACCGCGCCGCGCCTATCGGCCGACGGCACGTGCGTGTCAGTAACCGGGTCAGGCGGCTATATGCGGCCGGCCGGCTGGGCTCCCGGCTGCGACCTGACGGCCGCTGCGCGGCGCCCACCAGGCCGACACCCTCGACATCGATCGGCGTGCCGCTCTTCGATGGACGCCGACCGTCAATTCAACGGCTGCAACAGCTTCACGCAACACACGCCCGTGACGACGGAGGGGAGCCGCCGACGGCCGACACACGGCGACCATTGTCTTCTGACGGGGAAAACGCGCACAACACTAAACAGCTAGCCTCCATTGTTCAGAGGCCGGGATAACGACGTAACAATGGCACGAGCACGACCACGGCTGCGTACGCTGCCGTATCTGGCGAGTTCATCTGGGGAGACGGCGGTGATTGGACGAGTTACCGGGTGCAAGTGTGCCGAACACGTATGCCGGTACACGGTCACGGAATGACCACCGATCCCCAGGCCAGGTACAGTTGTCGATCCCAGACTCCCAGACACGGTACAACTGTCGATCCTTCACCTTCAGTCACGCCCCATCTTGTAGTCTTCAACTGCCAGTCAAGGTGATGCTGCGGTTAACGTTCGATCATGTCCTAAATCACGGTATGGCTGAACCAGCAAAGTCCTTGGCACAATTCAGCTGTTCCTCTGTTTTCAGCCACACCATAACTGCCGTCCATTCACATCATGGCTGCTGTCTCAGTGACGCCACATCTGTCTGTCTTCAATCCTCAGCCACGCCATAACTACCATCCTCGAGTAGGGCATAGCTGTCTGTCCTCCGTCCTGAATCACGGTATAGCTGTTCGTCCTCAGTTGTCAGTCACGGCATAGCCGCATGTCACCAGTTCTAAATCACCAGCTGTCGGTCCTTGGTACTGCGCCCGACCCAGAGCACGTACCGTCCGCCAATCGAGCGACCGCCTGTGCGCGCCGACGCGGTACATAACAAGCAGCAAAAATCGAACTGTGATTTTTGGGTCACGTATATGGTCGGCGAGGAAAACCTGTGGTGGGCAGCGAGCTCAACAGCTAGCGATGGGTGTGTGGGCAGCGTACCGCGGCATCCACACGGCAGAGGCCGACGCGGCTGTCACGGATCGGTCGATGCGCCTTCGGCTAACTGCGCCGACACTACCGGACACCGATCGGCCATGGAGAAACCTATTTGGCGAAACTGCAGACGTTCCATTATGCAGGACGCGCCGCCAGCACTCAGTGCAGTGAAGGGCGGATGTAGCCGGGGGGGGTGGAATGGGCATCTCGTATGCAGCTGACCTATTCAAACGTACACACCCGGAATAAAGACCCCATTTTCTATACTACCTTTTTGCTGCCCCGGCATCCTCCACCACCATAGATGTCTGATGTCGCCACTGCATACAAAGCGTAGAATGTCTATTTTGCATACGACAGGTCACAGACACGGTGAGGACCGTTACGCAACTGGACTCACAGGGCAGAGGATGCGCAACGTCAGCGCCACCGTTCCTGACAAAGGCGCCACCAGCTGGCCTGCCTGGGGACAGACCAGTGGCCGGGGCCTGAGCGCCAGCCCATAAGGCTGCCGGAGCTGCGCTGAAGCTGCGCTGGAGTTGTGCTGGAGCTGCCCTAGAGCTGTGCGGGCGCCGAGCGCACCAGCCCCCTCGGCAGTGCTGAGCGCTTGGCGGCGTCAGTCGTCGATAACTCCAGATTCATGGGAGGCGGCGGCATTTGACAATTGGCAGAGCGACAGGACGGCCAGTTTTAGCACAGTCATGCCCTTGCCAACAGCCAAGGTCAGGCGCGTCGTCAGGCGTCAGCGGGGCGTGGAGCGGCCTTGGGCTGACGCTGACGGCTGCCGAGCTCGTCTGCGACCGCCTCTGCGGCGGCTGCGGCGGCTGACGGGCGGGGAGGGGCACCGCAGCGCACGTCTCCACCCGACGGGGCCCCAGCCGGCAGTGTGGTGCGCGTGCACCGGGCAGGGCAGGGCGGCCTCGCTACATGCAGCGGCCGCGTCACAGTACGTGCCATGGCGACATGACGTTGTTACCGGACACGGCCGGGCATGATGGCCCCTCAGAGCCACAGGGACCCACCCGGCGGCGCCGCGTAAGCCCGTGTCACCGCCGCTGTCGGCGCCAAGACATCGACAGCGCCACAGGGACACCCACCCGGCGGCGCCGCCTCTGCCCGTGTCGCCGACCGCTTGGCCGATCGATGAAAAACGGCTGTCGGCACAGGCGCGCACGCCGTCGCCGCTGTCTAGGCACGCGCACGGTGGATGCACACGGAATGGGGAGGGGGACGGGCCGAGGAGGGAAAGTCGATGACTCATGAAATAAAGTTCGTGGTATAAAAATGGCTCTTCATACCGTCCGATATTCTCCCGAAGGCTTTCAGGTACATCAGCACGAAGGCCTGGCCGCGTATCAAGAGACAGGGCAGGCTAATGACTACAGGTACTTCAGGTACATCGACATGAATGGCTGGCCGCATATCAAGACAGTGCAGGCTAATGGCTGCAGGTACTTCAGGTGCATCAACATGGCTATCGAGTATCAAGAGGCAGGGAAGGCTAATGGCTGCGGGTACATTTCGCTTGAGCACTTTAAGACGCAACCTGGCTAAAAGCGCATCCCGTTAACCTCTGCTCCAAACACAACCTGGTTACAGCAAGCATATATTCTGGCGAGGAACAATCATACTCCATTCCTATCGATGCGGACAACGTAAATGCTGTCCCTACCGGGATTCAACCGGGTGATTTTTCACGGACGCAGTTCAACAAGTGGCTCCGAGCGTCTGCGAGTGACACGCAGTCGGTGGCGACGCGACGGTCGGCGCCGCGGGGCCCGTCCGGCGGGGCGGCAGACGCGCCGCGTCGCCGTGGGCCGCAGCCGTAGCACGGCCAGCCAGTGGGTCAAGGCACCACCGGCAGCAGCAGAAGCGGCCACTTTCTAATGCAGGTGCGGCCGGACCCGGTCCCCAGCCGGCCGACGGCGGCGGACGGTCGCCGTCGTGGTGCGTGTCGTGTAGCCGACAACGGCGGGACGTGCGGCGCGCTGAGGAACTGCGCACCCATCACACACCCGGGCGGCACTGTCCGCCGCCGCCGCCGAGCGGGTCGACGACCGCGCCGGCCAAAGGTCGCCGATATTAAAGCCAGTCCTGGGTGCGAGCCAATTGGAGTTCGCACGGCTGCGCGGTACTTGCGCGCCGGCCGTGACGACCGTGCGAGTGCCGCGCCGCTGTACGCCGTCAGCAGCGACACGAAAAAAGCCCAGGTAGTCCGTGTCCGCTAACGGGACATCGAGCAACACGCCAGCCGTAACAGCCAAACTCGAGGCACCCAGAGCATGCATCTTGACAGCCACACTCGAGGCACCCACCCAGCACTAGCTCACATGCCATGACAGTCACTCCCGAGGCACCCACACAGCACATGTGCCATGACAGTCACAATCGAGGCACCCACCCAGCACTAGTTCACCATGCCATGACAGTCACACCCGAGGCACCCACCCAGCACATGTGCCATGACAGTCACAATCGAGACATCCATCCAGCACCCAGCTCATGCGCCGTGACGGCCATACTCGGGGCATACCCTCCCCCACAGCACCCAGCCCATGGGCCGTGACAGCCACGCTTGAGGCTCAGATACCCATGTACCATGGATAAATGTCATGTGCGCTATCGAACACAATCGCCGTACAATCAGCGAAGACCAACTCCTCCCCTCCCTGCCAAGAAATTCTTGTTAATCTTAGAATCGCGAAACCAACAGCACGCCTCGCTACCACACCTTCATTGATAACCGTGCCGATAACGACCGGGGAATTATGTCGGTGATGAACTAAGTCACCCTCATTACCAATAAAAACACGAAGCGAGGAACCAGCAATTATTTCACAAGCCAATAGTTACCTCCTCTACTACTGTCATCGGCGATTTTCTCATTTACGAGCAGGCTATTATGTTCAGAAACTCGTATGGCTATGGTTCAGAATGGACTAAATATCGCGCAGTCGTCAGCTGGTATAAAGGTCACCACCGTGACCGTGACATTTTCACACGTGACGGTGCACACCCCAATTCCGATATCCGAGCCGCGCGTCGGTGGCCTTTGCATCAGCACACCCCATACAAGGCCGAATAGCAGTTCACTTTCAAGGACAACAGTCCTATGAAATCAATGCTTCCATTTAATTAAGAAGCATAGGAAGGCTAGACATGCACCCTGGCGAGCGTGCTTTGTTCCTCACGATTATGCATGCCATCATCATCAAACAGACGCAAAGCTGATAGGGTTCACTCAGCGGCGCGATATTAGCCCAAAGCGAAACATTTCAACGTCCACATTTGGCATGGTATATGCAAGAACCGTCCAAGACCAAGAAGACGCTTACCAAGAAGTGACAGGATTCGTTAAAGGAAGGCTGGTCAGCGTTTATTTGCGTAAACGTTGTAAAGTCCAACCGGGATACCCGGCTGGATAGAAATGCGCCCAAGTCGTCTTGACACTGATGCAAGCTGGTTCTCGCCAGGCTGTTGAATGCGGTAAGGACTAGGGGGTTCGTCTTCGATCACGAATTCGAACGCAAATGCCACTTCAAACGAGCCTTCCTTCTACAGTCAGCTCGTTCAATATATCGTACCCAGCTTCTAAAATTCCCATCCTAGTTTTATCTATCTTAGATTCAAATCTTACTGCACAAAAGAAGTGAACGGAGACTCCAAACCGACGCCACACTTGTGAAGAGGCAGCATGGTTGCCGCTGCTGTGCCAGAGACGCAAGGCGCCCAGGTGAGCCGCTTGACAATGCACAATCCTTCTGGATGCATCATTTGGGCTTGAGGGCGCGCCGACTACGTCATGTAGCGCCCACGTGCACAATGCTTCCTATACGCTCGCGTGCGATTTGCGAATGAACAAAACGAAAAAGTGATTGCCTTGAATGTGGTACGGGGAGCGCCGCTCACGGTCTGGCGGGACGGACAAAGGCAGACAGCGGCCGACACGACTGGGCCACCGCACTACACGGCTCGGCAGCGGCGCCCGAGTCAACGCCCGGGCTCGTGAGGTTGCAAAACAGGCCGAGAGCGCGGCATTGCGCCACATCGCCGCACCACTCGGCTAGGATGCGCGCCGCCGTAGGTGAGCGGCGACACATTCGTCAACAAGCGTCGATATGGCGTCAGCGACAATAGCGGGCTGACGAAACGGCGTCCGCACGCCACGGCAGGGGGCACACCACATCCGGCGGGGAGCGCCGATCCGGTGCCGCGACACGCACACATCCCGGCTGCGGCCATGCACAGTGGCACATCACCAGCTGGGGGGTGTGTGGTAACCGAGCACAGGGCAGGACGGTCCGGCTGGGGGTCACGTGTGACGGAACCCACGGGAGGGCCGTGATGGGGTTGGATAACATGACGCGAGCCAGGGGAGTGTCAGACCGGAGTCACATTCCAGTGATAGCTCAGGTGGAGCTCAGTAAACTGAGCGAGCATGGGCATGGGACATGGTACGGGCGATACTCTGGTTGAGAGTATTCAGATAGGGTGCCGCCAGTCGTGTTGTCCACGGCCGGTACAGGACGCCCAGCAACCCGCAGCACGCTCGGTCGCCCGATCCTGTCGCACAGTAGGGGGTGGGGTGGGTAATTATTATAGCCAGCGACATAATGTGGACAGTGAGCGGGGCGGGGAGGGAACTAGGTGGCCTGCTTCGGCATGGTCCAGGGACGTGGGAACAATTTCCAAGTTAGGGAGGAGTAGGGGATGGCCAGGACGACAGGGGCCTCACTTCCGCGATGTGAGGCTCCCTCCCGCACGGTGGAATGCTTCTCAAGACATAAAATACATTTATTGCAGTGAGGATCCAATACAAATTGATATTTTTCATCCATGAAAACAAGCGAAACAGGCGAATAAAGAACGCACTTTCTTCATGCTTCCTGTGCCATTTAGGAGGCCTTAAGTGCTGATGGGGAGAGCTGTGTCGTTCATGGGGGGAGGGGGGCTCAGTGCCGGCCGGGGGCATCTTATGTCAGCAAGGGCCTGCAGTGTCAGTCAGGGGGTTCCTGCATTAGTGGTCTGCTGTGTCGATTTGGGGGTGTTCTGTGTCACTCAGGGGCCTCCTGTGTTGATCAGACAACGTCCTGGGTCGGCCAGGCCGGCCTCTTGTGCCAACCAGGGGCCCTCCTATGTCCGTCAGAGGGCCTCTCTCTCCGGAACCGGAAACGAGCAGCGGAGTGTGTCGCAGCAACAGCGGCACGTTCCTCGCACAGATGTTGGAGAAATCGTGCAGCGACGCGTGCTTTCATCGGCAGCCGTTTGGAGCGCATCTCGGCGGTGCGGCGGTGGAGCGGCGGTCCCGTCCCGTGTCGCCGCTGGATCGGCCCGTCAGACGGGAGGTGTCACCACCGTGTCGCACGGCGACACAGGCGCCAGCCGGATCCGGCAACAATTGGCCGCATGACATGCTTGATCGACTCGGCCAGCAGTGAGACCGGATCGACATTTTTAAAACCGTGTCAATAAGGCAGTGTGAAGGCTGAACTTGGCTTTGTGCTCTGCTAAGACTGCGGTGCACGGAATGTTATCGTCGTGTCACGTGACACGCATCGACGTGTCGCGTGTTGCTTGCCTCCCAGCAAAACGTGCAATCGACGTCGTTCAAAACGCACCCGTACACGTTCACACCCTGCACCAAAACCTCACAGCAGCTTGGAACCATGGACCGCAATACATTCACCACAGGGGTTCTAGCTCACATGAGGCCAGTCTGCATGCGCTTAGCTCGCTCCAACCCAGACAAATCGCCTACCTGACCTAGATACAGACACTTAACCCGTCCAGCACGGTACACAAGACCAACAAAACAATCGACGGCAGCAAGTCAGGTGTCTAAAAATGGCTCGTGACCCAGAACGCTGCTGTTGTGAGGCCCAACACATGGCCATCAGCCATATCATTAGGATGCACGTCAACTGCAGGCGGCATTAGCTTAACTCCAAAATTACGATCCAGCTCACTACACCGCAAACTTATCTTCCTCCCTAATAATGTGCGTCCGTGAGACCTTTTCAGATGATCATGATGATGATGCCTTTTGACCAATGTTCTACGCTAAAAATGCTACCTAAATGCTCTTACATACGAGGGATACTTTTCAATTTCCAGGCAAAAAAAAAAAACACACCTAGAACCTATGCCCCTTACTTACCTCGAGCCATCGCCTCGACTCCGAACTTGCGATCTAACCGGATTTTCCCGGAAGATGAACTGTAAATGTCCACCCATTAGCTTGGGTTAATCGACTTCTTTGGCGAAGGCCACTAAATGGGAGGATGCCATAAAATATAAATGCGATTTAACCAGAGTTCAAAAGGTTAAAGCTTGAATGGTGAGGCGAAGGCGAGCAAGGTCGAGCGGTGATAAAACACGAGCGGCGGGCGCCTTATCGCGAGAAGGGGAACTTGGGGAGGGACGGACAAGGTCGACTGACCGTGTCACCAGGAATCGACTACTTGTTTGGCGAAGGACACTAGGTGGGAGGATGCCATACGATTGAACATAGACGGACCAAGGATACTACCTATTGAAAGCAATTGGAACAACACTTGTATGTACCAGCACCTTCTCAGTGATAAACTTTGTGGGGCATCGGGTCATTTCCGAACGTGTTGTTCGTACTTGCACTTGTGCCACATGTCCTATAATTCCATACCAACTTTACCCACCCAGCAAAAACCATGCCTACACCAATCTTTACGTGGTCTGGAAGCGGCCAAAACAAAGCGTCAGCCAGCCGAAGCATACCACTGCCACCGACGCACCGATGCGAATAAACCCATGGACATTGGTCCACCGACCACAAGTACGGCACGTCAAAGCGTCAGCTCACAGCTCTGCGTCGTCTCGCCAAACATTAAAAACTGCAGAACAGATGACGCCCGGGAAACCCAAGGCCCAAACGATTACTGAGACTCAGCGGTGTGTACCAACTCAAAGACTCGGGGCCATCACTACCAGTCCGACCAGGTCGACATGCCCAAATACGGCCTGAGACGCCGGGCCGGGCTCCGATAGGTCGTCCATATCTGATGGGGTCATATCTGACACGATAGATCATCCAGTGCCATCGTATTTTTCGCTAAATTACTGCATACTTTACACCCGCATACGAGCACAACAGCATCAAGAAGAGCAAGGTTTAAGATAAGAGCTCGTACATACATCTGAGCTCAACCAACTGAAATAAAAGATGCGACACATCCAGCGCAACAATAGGCGGTTTCACGCGTACACTAGATGGAAGCAATCGTCATGACATCCCAATGGCGGGGACAGGCCATAATAATTACGTCGATCTGAAAGCTCATAAATCGGAGATTTGACCAACTTATGATATGAATAAACAGACATAGTAGGCTCAATTACCTAACACAAGTGTTTGAACTTGCAACAGCTTGTTTATGCACATACCCTGAAAATATACACCTACATCCGCCCCTGGGACGTCATCTAGTTGGAAATGGAAAAGAAGTCGGACCAAGCGAGCCTAACTTCTGAAGTAAACTCAATGACAACAGCTGTTTGTCGAATCATGCGGTCTTCAAATGCCAAATTTTCCGAGCACTCGACCACTGATCAATATCGCCAACCAGCTTCAGCCACGGTAAATGATTGATACTCTATGATAAATATGACGAAGTAAATTCCACATTTAAAAAAAATCACGGATCATTTGAGCTCTGCATCATTTAAGGCTGAAATGTATCACGCAAGCGAATAAACCAGTTTGTCTCTGATGCGCATATTTTGAACGTGTTGCGGTATTTAAGGTGCCGTAAACAACTTGTTCTTTTGTGAGCATGATACTCAAAGACAAGGGTCAATTGCCCCCTCCCAGTATCCCTTCAGGTAGAAATACAGCAACACTTAACAACGAAGCCTTGCATGGCGCGGTACAGAGGACGCCATTAAACTGTAAACAGCCCGCTTGTAAAGTGGAGAGAATTTAATATTTTCGGGAGCGTCAAGATGGAATCGTAGCATACGGAAATGATGTATTACCATATTTATTAATAATGCAGGTATTTCACAGCCATAAAATGAAAGTAAAATGAAAAATATTCATTTGCAAGATACATACTACCACTTCCTTCCAAATCTTGTATACTTGCTGGCAATACAACGGCAAATTTATGTCGTATCCGACAACTCCAACCTCCCGGCCATGGTGCCAAATGCGGCCATATTCGCTAGTTATTCTGTTAATGGAATGTTTTTTTCTTCTTCAAACAGTGCCGCAATTTGGATATGTTGGCTGAGTTTTATATTAAATTCATTATTTTATAGTTATAGTATAGTATTAAAAGTTTTAGAACATTTCATATATACAGCAAAAAAAGTCGATACCATTTAATGATATGTCCTTCATAATAGACGAAGTCATGGACATTGGATCCCGGCGCTTATTGGCCATTGTGAAACGGGATAATGTCGACAGCCGACGGCCAACGGCACAAAGAACACCGTACCGGCATGTCCGCAGACAGTTGTCACGCCCGACGGTAGCAACAGTAACGACGACACCAACACGTCAGCTCGTGACTTATCGCCGGCATTAGACAACAGGACGGCATGCACAATATAAGCATGCGACACGCCCCCCTTTCGCCCAACCGCCCGTGCCAACCACCGAGGCCTCCACTGTGACAACATGAGACTTTGGGGCAGGCCGCAATTCCAAAACGAATATATATATATATATATATATATTATAGTATATATATTTTTTAAATGATTTAACTAGTAAATTATTTTTCAATTATTTATATCGTTAAATGAAGTGTATATACTATATATATATATTTATAATTATATATCAGTATATATATACATATATATATATATATATATATACATATTCAACTACGTTGCATTGAAATGCGTTCGGGAATAACTAAGAAGAAGACAGGCGATCACTGATTCGCGTGAGCAGCAAAGCGTCACCCGGGGCTCTTCTTCTTGTCCAAGGCTTGTTGCCTCGCCGTGATGCCAACCGCTGTGCTTTTTGGGACGAGAAAGGGCATGGAACAGAGTGAGGGTGGGTGGGAGGCACACAAAGAGAACAAGTGGAGTAGACTGATCTAAGCTGCATATGCTAGTACTAAGAAGACGACCCATGCGCTCTCCTGCGACGTGACTATCGCATGTAACATAGCGTCGCAAACTCTGGGCGCCGTGGTGGGTGACGGGGCGCTGTGGAACCTGTAGGCAAACAGGTGAATTGCCTGCGGTGTCCGACAGTTATTTTAAACTGTACGTTCATTGCAGGCGCCCACATTGTCGGATCACATGCACGCCCTGGGTCATGCCCGCGGGGGGGGAGCGGATACGCAGTCACACGGCAAGCGCCGTGGCGGCGCAGCCCTCACCTCGGTGGTGATTGGCAGTTGCAGCGACGGCTGGTACTTGGCCTCCAGGATTAGCGCCTCCTCCAGACGTCCCCACGTATCTGTTCCCCCGCTCGCCATCCCGACCGAAGCTGAGACAATGGGACCTGCCGACGCCGGCCACTGGTGAGATGGGCACCGGCACGGAGACACTGAGCATACATGAGGTAACATCAATCGTGAGACACCTCTTCCAAGCATGCGAGCACACTCCAGTAATAGACACGCTGCCAGTGACAAGTCTGCGATGCATCGCTAGGAAAAATAGTCATAGCACATGCTCTTGAAACGTGCTTTTCTCCAGTACGCATCAAATTCCACGCCATTTTCCGTCAGTGGCCTCCTCCGGCTGTGGTTGCACGACAAACTAAGAAAACTGCGGACGGAGAATAGAGCCAAGCTGTCTTCAAAGCATAAAAGGGCCATTTCAAAAGCCAGACTTTTCTTCAAAACATAAGAGGGACGTTTCGGCAGCTAGAGAATATAGCCATGTTCCATTACAGTGTAAAATAATTCACCATGTGGCCTGGAAATTCACAGTTAATGGAGTTGTGCTATTTCATCCTCATCCTAGGTTTTACCATTTTACACATGAAGTATGGGCAGTCATCATGCATATGACTGAAGTGGAAGGCATTCTGCTTTTTAATCCTTCGGTGACAATCCTCTATTTTCTTCCAATCTTTCACTATTCCCAAGCAACTTCTTCCTTCATCCACACAGTTAATGGCAAAGTAATTTTAGGACACTGTTCCATTTTCAGCTGCAACCATAATTTCCTCCGACCAACTTCCGTCATCTACAAGGCGTCGACCCTACCAGACAACCAAACAACTCACCTGCAGTAACGAAAACAGAATGAATTCAGTGGAGCTGCCCTCCTCTTTCCCAGTACTTGCGCCCCACGCTGTCAACACTGGTCAAGCTCGCCCTAAATAATACCGCGTATAATACCATCGCAGTTTCAGCATCGCCTACTGCGCATTAGGAACACCCGCGCACTACAGTCGCAGCTCACATCGCATTAGATCCATATATGCGCTCAGTGCACACCTACGGGCGTCAATGCACACAGCTCTGTATGCGGCACAGTCGAGGTCACTGCGGCGCCTAATGTGGCACCACCGAGACCGGAGGTCGCTGTCCGATCTCACACTATACCGGTGAAACTCGGCCAGCGGGCGGGGGAGGGAGGGGCATGATCACCACATATTTCACCCGAGTGAAAACATTGTCACATATTTCATCGGGGTTTCAGGGAACAACAGTGCACGGCACTGTGCAGTATCACAGTGCATATTAGTACAGTATATTACAGTGCACGGCACAACAAAATACCGTGGTACAAGGGACCGATGGGATGCAGGGTGCCACAGCCGCAAGAGCTATGCCGCCGAGATTCAGCACCGCCTACAGTCCGTCGATCTGTTCTCGCAGGTTACATCGTCCGGACCGACGTCTGCCCCCCCCCCCCTTCCACAGACAGCGCCAAAAAGTCGATCCCATATACCGGCGTGGCCACAACCTGAGACCACCGCCGATACTTGGGCAGCTTCAGATCCAGACATTGGATCGGAGAGGCCCGCGGTCACCGTCCGATTGGCGGCCTTTCGCATGGTGCAATAGCTGGGGCCTGTCAGGGCAGGCCCGCCGCAGAGGCCAGATTATCGCAACGAGCCAGGGTGGTGGCAATGGGAGTAGACAACACAACGGTCAACACTAAGGTTTATGATCGCCCCTAAGAAAGATTGAAATTTACGTGAAACAATATTGTATTACAATTATCATCACATAATAGCATATACATGCATATATATATATATATATATATATTTATATATACAATTATCAACCACACAGTTTACCTTCGTTTGTGTCGAATGTTTAGCTTGGCAGGAGGAAAAGAACAGCGAAAGGCAGTGCTGTGGGAGCGACTGGCGGGACGATTCTCAGGGGCCCCCAGTTTTGGAATGGTCCAGGTGCGTTAATTTTATAGACAGGGATTCGACAAAATCGATAGTTGGACCTTGATATACAGTGAAAAAAACGTATGAATCCAGCAGATTCAGGGGCATCCCTGGAACTCAGAATGGGAGCCTGGCACCTCGACAGGGCACCCATTTACTCCCACGAGCCCTTGAACTGCGACACACTAATGTTAGTTTATATCACGGGCACTTCGACGGTCATACTGGTTGCAAAGGGGTGGTGGTTAGACACTTCTGAAAAGTGGTTGGCATATTTATTTATTTATTCATTTATTTAACAATACATGCCCTCCACTTGCAATTGCTTTTATGGACAGTCTGGGTATAACTCACAGATATTTACAAAGAAAAGATATATGTGTGGTCAGCAGTGGGCGCAGATGAGCAACAAACATTCGTAGGGGACCATACTGGTGTGCCCACTACTACATATATGGCTACAGGAATACAATAGGTGTCAACTGGTCAGTCAGTTGAAGAGCTATATAGGGGGTATTGAACCATGAATACTTGAGAGCTCGTCATCCAACAGGGTTTTCAATATTCCGCATGGAGCTCCATGGTGCTGATACACCGGTGTGTATGAACGTTCAAGTTATAACATTGCTTCCCACGAATCACTCCTTAAAACCTTGATACTTGGGGATGGGTGGGGGGTGGGGTGGGGGGGGGGGGGTACGACTTATCGAGGAAACACGCCATGGTGTGGGAGGGGCAGGCGAGGCCCCAACGGCATAGAAAACAACAATGACGCTGCCATTCCAGGGGGGCAACGACCACCGTCAATGAGCGAATTCAAAACACTGCTCGGCCAATGGGAGAAGAACGCCGTGGCGGCGCGATGCCACCAAACACTCACTTTTCAGGTACGCATAGGCGTTGCTTTTTAGTTCATCTCCATTTCTGGAGGCTGATAGGACACTTTCACCACTTGACCTGCCAGTTCCCTTTGTTTCTGTGGAGCTCGTACGGGCCCGACCGTCCCCTACTACGCAGCCGAGCGGGCGGCGGCTGCAGCTGCGAACAGGCGCCGCCCCCTTCGGCCGGTGTCGCTGACGTCACGCGTCGGACCACGGCACAGGGCGGCCGGCCGCCGGCACAGGGTGGCCGCCCGGCCGGCCAACCCTCGAACAAAGGATAGCGTCGCCGTCCACCGGCCGGTATGCCGTTGGCGGCCGTCGCCACCCGGCAACAGCCAGCCGGATCTGAACGCAGGCATCGCGGATTTGCATCAGTGTCGCGAGTCAATGGCGCAGCCAAGGGGCCCGACCCCCCTAGCAACTGAAAATACTTTTGATCAAAGAAGAAATGTCGAGACTGACCGCGCAAAGCCCTAAATTTTTCGGCTCCCTTCGCGCGCCGAAAGCTGTCCCTATTCCATTTATTTTTTGTTTGTTAACTTTCAGGAGAATACTGGCTGCGCCACTGCCGCGAGGACATGTGTCCGTCCTATTCGTAGTGCAATTGTGAATACCCATGGACGAAATCTCTTTAAATATTTAGGAGCACCCAACCGTGCCAGAAACTAAACCGAAGTTTGTGAACTTCACGACGTGAACCTGCATACGCCCATGCGATTTGCCGCACTTGCATCGACCACAGACGATGTGTATTCGGCAGATAAAGTTTCCAACAACAGCCGCAAATAGACACCGTAAGAATACACCGGACTGGAACTTGGGGTGCACGGCAAGTTGCACCACGTCGCGCAGCCGAATATGACGCGACCGAACTCTGACGCCACGGGCGCATGGAAGTATATACCGGATGCGGCTATCGGGCACACACGCAAACAAACGAGCAGCCACTGGACTCGGAGAGAAAGCATCGCCGGCTCACAGTGGGACCGATAATAGCGCCGACGCGCGGTAAAACCAGCTGACGTCCTGGCGCGGACAACGCAGGCCGCGGCTGCTGCGTGTGCTACATCGGCACACCCGAAACCGGCGCCGGGCGCCAGGCGTCAGGTGTAGCCGACCGCCGCCGCGCAGCAGGCTCGACAGTCCGGTCCAGCCGTCCCGTCCCAGCCCGGCAGCGCCACCGCCAGGCGCCCATCGCGTGCTCAGCCACCCCACCCCAGCCCGGCACGACCGAGCGGGGTGCGGGTCGTCGCTCCTGACCCTTTCAACGGCCAAACGTTTGCGGCCGCGGGCGGCGGCCGACTCGGCGAGGAGTGTGACGAAACGGACCTCAGCCAGGCTCAGGCCTCGCCGGCGCCTGGTCGATCCGACGCCTCTGGCGCACCGGCGACAACGTGATGACTGCCTCCTACGAGTGTGGGCGAACAGGATGATGCACGGACGGACGGACAGAGACGTCACGGTGCTGGCGGACAGACAAAGCCGCGGTAATGACGTTTGCATCGCTGAAGCGAGCCGCCGGCGGCAGGTGAAGACTCGCTTCACGCTCGGCCTGCCGCTGACGCAAATGTGGGCGTCGCACCGCGTCCGCGATACACGTCATCTAACGACGCCTGAATGGCCGGACACCCGGCACTCGGGAAAATACCACTTGGAATATTAATAATACCTGAAAATATTGCTTGTCCGTGAAAAAAAAAACGGGTAAGGTGACACGCCGTTGGCTGCCAACGCAGCTCAACTCCGATGCATCGTTCTGTCACTGAAACTTCATTAGACACCAATATGGATGCGGACGGCTCTCGACTTCACTCAGTCGATACTATTTCGCTTGAACTTGGCACGTTTACATAAAGAACTGCTTCTAAACGTTAACCATCACCCAGCAAACGCTTTTGGGTATACTGCTCAGTGTACAAACTACAAAACTTAATCATCAAGGTTCTATAGACAATAATCTCCTCTGATAGACAAGCGACGGCAACTGCTGGTTTTACTGCCTGATCCATGGATGTCAAGCTGTTGCGCGTGTCAAAAATGCTATGGCGATTCGGATTGTGAAATGTTCTGGTAGCAAACAATCCATTTTCAACCCTGCTTATAAAATAACATTCCATACAAATTAAACGAACATGAAGATTACGAACTCCGAATCCTTTTAAAACGCATGCGACCATCGGGCCGTGCAATACCATGAATTGTTGCGGCAATTCGTCGCATGCCAACCTGGAACTGAAGTACTTAGTGATATTCTAGTTGAATACCCGACTAACCCAAAGGAGGATTATCTCTGCCATGCTGAAGTAAATGTTATTCGCGTTGCCATCTTCAATACGACAGATGGAACAATAATAGCACCTGAAGTCCACTTGACAGACGCGTCCCAGGCGCATGGGACAAAGCACTGAGCCTCAGTCATCGCTTCCGAACATGGCGCTAGTGTTTTCAGCAAGCATATCGTCAAACACGAGAGTCCAAAACAAACAATATCACGCAATATTCCTTACTGCGCTGTTCATAATAACCTTGTGGTACTCGACAACAAAGACGTTATTGTGCCGTCCGTTGCTTGGCAACTGAACATAACAAAGGCGCGGCACTGCATGAATCAGCTGTTGCATGACTCGACCTGCCACACAGCTATCGTTTCCTCCGTCCGCCTCAATCCACGTATCTTGAACAAACACGTCCACACGGCTCGTGTTTGTCCTTAGTGATGAGGGTGACTGTAGTCGATTGGGGTAGCTGTTTTCGGGAAAGCGAACGACTGGCTATTCCGTGTGCACGCGTTCCTTCGTCCCCATGACTTCGGGTCGGGGTTGGAAAAATAAGCTGTTTTTTTTTTTCATGGACAGCATCGTCCTCTCTGGAAAATGACACTGTCACTTATCTCACTTGGGGAATGAATAGCAATGCTTGACGATGAACTGCTGTGTGAGAAGTGCTCAAGACTCACTAGAAAATGCAAACGGATATTGTGATGTCACAAGCCTGAAGCAAAAATATCTTCTCCATATTTTATCAGTCCCAAATTTTCTTCTCCACATCCAGAATTATGAAGCACAAAGTCAACTCTGCTTCTGACCCAATTTACATGTCCTGATCACCTATCTGATCCTGTTTGCTGACAAATGCCGGCAAATTGCATCTCTGACAGAACACTGACTCAACTGAAATTAGCAACATAATTGGCAAATATTCCTGCAAACACGGACGCTTACATAAACTGCTTTGGAAGCAGGGACGCAAGTTCACCACATTACTGGTGGGTGGAGAAGATGTATGGGGAAAATCGGAGGACCCAAATGAGTTTGGGGGCACTCCATAGGGCCCCATGCTAAGAGCTGAAATTATTCGGTGGTGTGGAGGCATAACTCTGAGGCCCCTTCCCAAGCGTCCACAAACCTCCACTATGATTGAAATGACCATTGCATTGGATGCATGTAAGCTGAACAACGTCGCACCATGCGCCTATTTATCTTGTATTAATCACTCATTTTTGGTTTCGATGTTCATTCCCAATGTCTGGTTGCAATAAAATCCTGTAATTGGATGGGAACAATCCTTGTCACGCAACAACAAAGCCTATCCTCGATCCTCACGATTATCAATGAACCATGTGCATTTGATTGTCAAAATGGGCGGTGGTCGTAGGAATTCAATTAGAAGGGTGAAAAGTTGACTAAAAGGGTGACGTATGAACACAAATATACAAGCAAAGGTACATTTTTCAAGCAACGTGAAAATTCGCAATGACAAAACTGGAATGGCAGCAACAGGGCTTGAAAAATGCTGACAAAGACCGATGTTTGCCATGCTGTTGAATTAGCAAAAATGACATTTACTGGAGAGAAGAAATCTCATCATGCAGCAGACCACGATGGGCTTATTTATTTTATCGCTGAGATCATGAGACAGGGTTGGACTTGTACTTTGCAATTATGGATAGTGGAGATGAAAATGCTTTGGCAATGAAGTACGGAGGACATTTCCCTAGAAACCTATTACATCCTAAGCACACTTCGCACTTCCCAGTTAATTTTGAGTATTTCAACACCGAACAGTTCATTGCAAAACAACACCATTCGACCTGCAAATGAGAAAAACGAGAGGATACTTTTGTGGAGAGAACAACGTTCTGGATGTGAATAGTCCAGGAGCAGCCTATTTTTCCAGCCATGTCCGGAAAATCACCGCATCCAGAATCACAAACCTGTGTTGGTCTCTTGCACAGCGCTGATGCGCCTTGCCGGCTCATGCTGTTTGGCGGACCCTTGGTACTGACCAGCTGATGTCAGCATCATGCCAACACTGGGCAGTAGTGCTGCACACACTACACAAGCCTAACAGCGATGCTCTCGCCGAGCCAATTCCCACGGGCGCGTGGTCCGAGCACACTGCCGAGTACGCTGCGGTTCCGTGACCACCGCCTTAACGACAACGGCGACCTTGCTGGAGAGACTGCCGTAAGTCAGCCCACAAAGCCCCCGGGCACACACCACACCGTCGGAAGGCCAATCTACACTCCAGCTCCACACACGACACGACTGTCAATGGCACCCTTCCGAGTGGCATTCAATATTTATATTTAACTGCGATTAATGAAGGTTTTAAAAATTGAAGTCCATGAATATGCGACTTAGACGCATACTGCATACATATATACATATGGGAACACATACGTGCTTATACATGTATATATATATATATATATATATGTATATATATATATATATATATATATATATATATATATATATATATATATATATATATGTGTGTGTGTGTGTGTGTGTGTATGCGTTTGCATGCATACATGAAGGTCGCTATGTAGGCATGCACGCGTTTACGTGTGCATGTGTGCGCGCTTAGCATACTTTAGTGCGACCAACATAGATCATTTAGTCCAGAACGACATTTTCGATCATAATTGCTGTCTTAATAGCGAAGATGACGATGGGTTCCCATATTTCCAGTGGAATGCCGATTTAAATCGATTATTTGCTTGCCATGCCAGCTCCGAACATTTGTAGACAAACGTGTTTACCAGAACTTTTGAGCGTAACGCGAGCAAATTAAAGCTGCGCCCAGCGCAAATATTTACGACGCATATCCACCCGGTCCGGATAGCACACCTCATATCTGAAATACACCTTTTAAAAACGTTTTTCCCGAGGCCGACATGGGAATGTACGTTTGTGTGTGCATGACCGCATGACCAAATGACCCATCTGGCCATAGACAAAGACAAAGACAAATATTCAGGTCATCCACAATGGACTAGTGGTTATTACAAACTATTGTCGAGTTTTAAAACCAAGGCCAACAGTAAATAAGGGCTGTCACAGGCACACATGAAAAATGATGGCGATTGTTCCTACCAGCGGCACTGAAAGTCAGGAGCTACGATCAGAAGTCAGCAAGTGCAATCGAAGCAGTCAGTCCAGTACTACGCATAAATTCCGCCCCATGAAGGCGACTGAACAGGGGAATTGACAGCCGCTTCAGCTCGTGCGGCAGCTCGTTATACAGCACAGGGCCTCGAGAGGAAAAATGGCGCCTCCCCATCTCCGTTCGCGATCTGGTGACGTACAAGTACTAGGTAGCACCCCCAGCACTACAAGATCATCCATGTAGTTGTCAGGGTCATGATGACATGCTTCACATCTGTTCTACCATAACTGGGAACTAAATAGAACCAAGGAGTGGTGCATTTTCTTATGAATGAAAACCCAACCAACCTAACTTAGTCCATCATACATACACTTATACATGCTCATAAAATACATGTCTCAGTTTTAATTACTAACGACAGAGTTCTCGCAATTAAAAAGTGGGTAGGCAAAGACATAGTAGGCTGGAAAATATGGCAGAGGGCTAAATTAGATGTACCACCACTGAAGCATTTGTACACTGATGTGCAACATATTTTGCTTTGGTCAATTCGGGCCATTTTTTTCGCCGGATAAAACTGGTCAAACCAGTCTTTATCCCCGACGCGGCCAAAACAAGCTTTGGTCGGCTTTTTACCAATCCTGGTATGTTTGAAGGTGGATGATACATTGTAGGTGCTGGTTGATCAGCATTAATCTTGCGGTACGGAAATACGCACCAGTTCTATAAAACGTAGAAGACTTGCTGGAAGTAAACCAACTATGGTCTCTTTGATGGAAATTTATAAAAGGTCTTTTTACCTCTACAAATTTAAATATAGAAGATATGGTGTGGGGCCATTAGGGATAGATGGGGGAAAACTTGTTGACGACTGCGTATGGTAGCGTCCAAAAGAAAACATTTTTTTTCTCGTGAATTTATACTCAAGGCAACTCAACTACATGTAGACAGAATGAAGGTGTTTTCCGTGACAGGGAGCAAGTTAGAATCATAAACATTAGAATCATATAACAACAGCTGTAGAAAACCATTCACACAACATAAGCCAACTAAACTTGTATTTTAGTTTGCTCAAGCTTTGGCAAATAATGTCTTATATTTAGGGGATCTTATGGGTGTTCCAAAACCCGGGAGATTGGCATAATGTGAATATATGCCGATTTTGAACAAGAGGGATAAAACTATGTGGGGAACTACAACCCAGTGAGGTTAACTCAACTCAAGTTTTCAGTCAAATGGTGGTTGACCAATGGAATAGACAGCTTATGAATGCAGTGGAGTAGTATTGAATGAACAGACGTCCAACACACTGATACATATGCCAGCATAAAAGGACTACTACTGACTTGGTGCTTCATGTGGAAGAAATATTGAGGTGATATATCCTTGATACATTACAGGTCAGAGACAAACGTAGTACGCTACTTGCCACATCTGAGTATTCAGTATTGGTGTGATTTCAAATAACACATTTCCATATTTGATCCTACAAATAACAATGCACTCCAAACACAATCCACTCATTGTACTGCCACATAGCTATACATTACTAGTGAAGAATGACATAATGTCAGCCTATACAAGTAGCAATAACTGTTAGTATATCATCGTCCAATGGTAGTGTATATTTATCTATTTTTTTTCACGATACATGCCCTCCACATACAGTGGCTATTATGGATGAGGAGACCCAACTCGTTACGGCATCAGAAATATGATCAAATTTCCGTAGACCTGGCACGACTCTAGTGGTGAAGTTAATGATCTCGTCTAGTCTGAGGATGTTTACTGTCGGCCCGTTCCCGTAAACAGATATGTAGTAGCGGATATTGGAAATAACTAGGCTACTGACTATAGTGAAGAGAGTACTGGTGGGCAGATGGTAACGCAGATGACTCAGGACCAGAAGGAATCCAGTGCGCTTGCGGACCACAACAGCTACATGGGAATCCCACGACATGTGGCGATCAAATGTCACCCCGAGGTTCTTACACGAACGGTTTTCATCTATCATGGCGTCCCTAAAGCACACTCGTATCGGGGTAATATTGCGAAGATTTTGACGCGATCCTAACGTGAGAAGCTGCGTTTTTTGTCGGGGTTACCTTCAAACCGTTATCCAGGAAGTGTTGATTAATTATTTGGGTTTAAGGGCGCGCCGACTACTAGGTCATTTAGCGCCCATTACATCCAGGAAGTAGTCGTATAGTTGGCTCAGACATGTCCACATCTGACATCAGATTTGGGAGATCATATTTGCGACCAGAGATGAGGACCTGGGTGTCGTCTGCGAACTGAGTGACGTGTGCTACCGGGACGTGCAAACTAAGGTCATTCGAAAAGTTGTAATAGAGAAGTGGACCTATTGATGAGCCTTGAAAGACACCGATGTCGTTTGGGTGGAATGATGAGAGATGCCTGTTTCCGCGTTGATCTCTGATGCTAACAGCCTGCGTGGGACCTCCCGGTTGTGCCCTGAACCAGTCGGCATCAATTCCATGGAGTTCTAGTTTAGTTAGAGGTGCGCTATAAAATCCAAACACGTGCGAGCAAAGATAATTTTTGTTTCTCCAGCCAATCACAATGGAGTATTTTTCCAATATTTGTAGATTGGCCCCTAGATGTGTTAGAGCCACGAAACAAAAACGAGAGTATTGCTCGTTATAAGAGAAAACGAATGGTATCCAGTTTTACAGCTTTCGGTCAAACAGTGACCTTACAGGTCAGGCCAATGACCCTAAATTGGCGAATATCGCGAAACGTTTTGTGTGGGAGGGCCACATAACAAAATGTTCTATAGCTAGACATAAGAAAATAAGAACAGGACTCATGGAAGCCCTGTGAATCTGAAGATACCCTTCGTCGTCACTCCCTGTCAATTACACAGGTCAGGTCAAGTCAAAATTCGTGACCGGCCGTAACGCCATAGCATATAGAGTCCCCTGGCCATCATGAAATGAACCTGAATTAGTCGGAATGGTGCATGAAATATTAAATGTGTTTCAATATATTCAATAAAACGTGTAGCTTTTAGAGTGATCCAAAATATGCTTTGCTAACTGGATGGATTCTATGTATTTTAACGATAATGTACATGTAACATACCGATAACTTATCGTTATAAATAACGATGTTATCGCTATGCATAACGATGAGTTATCGTTATGTATAACGATAAGCTATCGTTATGCATAACGATAAGTTAGCGTTATGCATAACGACAAGTTATCGTTAAGTATTAAGTAGTAAGTTTATCAGATAAGTATTCGTTAAGTATGTAATAAAAAATGTAGCTTTTAGAGTGACCCAAAGCAGGCTTTGCTAACTGGATGGATTTTATGTATCTTAACGATAACACAAATGTAACAACGATAAGCTATAGTTATGTTACATTTATGTTCTCATTAAAATACATCAAATACATTCAGTTAGCGAAGCCTACTTTGGAGCACTCTAAAAGTTACATTTTGTATTGAATATATTGAAACACATTTAATATTTCACGCATCATTCCGACTAATTCAGGTTCATTTCATGATGGCCAGGTGGCTCTATATCAGTGTAAAATAATTATATATATTACCTGGAAATGCACAGTTAATGGAACTATAATATTCCATCCTTGTCTTAAATTTGCATGATGTTCCTGCATAGCAAGTATGATCACAGACATGATGTACCTTCCTGAAGTGTGAAATGCAGGTGACTGAAGTAAATGGTGTACCCTGATTTTTCATCCTTGAGTGACTATCCCTTGTTTTATTCCCATGTTTCAGTGTTCCAAAGCACTTCGTTTTTCATCCTCACAGTTAATGGAAATGTAATGTTAGGACCCTGCTCTATATGCTATGCCGTTACGGCCGGTCACGAGTTTTGACTTGACCCGACCTGTGTGATTGACAGGGAGTGACGACGAAGGGCATCGTCATATTCACAGGGGTTCAATGGGTCCTGTTCTTATTTTCCGGTGTCTCTAACTGTAAAACATTTTGTAATGTGGTCCTCCCACACAAGAAGTTTCGTGATATTCGCCAATTTCGGGTCATTGGCCTGACCTGGAAGGTCACTGGTTGACCGAAAACTGCAAAACCGGGTACCATTCGTTTTCTCTTATAACGAGCAATACGCTCGTTCTTGTTTCGCGGCTCTAGCTCACCTAGCGGCCAATCTACAAATATTGCCAAAATACTCCATTGTGATTGGCTGTAAAAACAAAAATTGAGCGCTACTGATGGGTTCCAGGAAAAATCATAATTTTTGGTTTCATTTGTACATATTTTGTTCTAATCAATCGATTGCAGGTGTGAACTCTTTGCTCACTCGTGTTTGATTTTATAGGGTACCTCTAGTTTAGTGATCAGTTTGGCAATGCAAAGGAGAGGTACTTCCGAACTGTCCATCGCTGCTAATATTTTGTCCGTGACTGATTGATTGATTATTTGGTCTTTGGGGCCATCAACGGCTACTGGTTATATAGCGCCATGACTGAGATGAGAGCGGTTTCCGTAGAGGCGTGGTCTGAAGCCGTGCTGAGTTTGGGCCAGTAGGTGGTTCGAGTTCAGGTTGTGATAAAGTTGTGTCTGCACTACCCTCTCAGTGATCTTGGCGATAACAGGAAACGAATGAGATTGGCTTAAAATTAGAGGGGTCCGAAGGATCTCCTGATTTGTAAATGGGGTTATTATTGACTATTTCCAAGTGGAGGGGATATTAGCTGTTGTCAGGCATGCGCTTATAATGTCTAGCACTTCTCCAATAAAAAAGAACATACATTTTATAATGTTAGTACAGATCCTGTCGGGTACGCAAGAACCTGCGCTTCTCATGTACATAGAGATTTTGAATAGCTGTTCAAGAGATATGGGTGATACTTTATAGGAGCTGGTAGATAACTTTTTTTTAGACTGTACTTAGCTCCATGCTATCTGGCAACCAACATGAGTACCAGATGATAACTTGGTACTGTGGTTAAATTGGTGAAGGTGAAGCAACAATAAAAGAAAAGTACACTTCAACTTTAATCATTTCCAACCAAGCTCATGCTTTCATACCCAATACTTCTGACATGCTCATGCCAACAAATACTGAATATTCACAACACAAGTCATGAGCAGGACACTCATGCACTCACCAAATTGCGTATTGGGATATTGGTTTAGGAATATAAAAGGGTGGATTAAAATTATATCAAATATGCTCCATATAACACTGTTTTCTTTTTCAACCACCAAACAATAATAGTTCTCAATGAAAAAGGCACAATTAATTGAAATCAATCCTTAATATAAAATGCTGTACTATAATTTTTCATGAGTAAGATGTGACCATTTATTTTCTCCACAAATGTTTACTTTTCAGTCAATGGTGATCTATACAATTGATGATGTCATAGGCACATACCTTAATGGGATGGTCCCAGCTGTGGCTCATTTGTTTCTTAACCAACCATAACCTAGATGGTTAGGTTACGTTAAGTTTGCAATAATATACAATACCTTATTGCATAATATAATCTAACATAACCTAACCTTACTGGAATATCAGTATCACCTGAAATACATTTTTCTACCAAGCTGCACATCATTTCTGTTCATGCCACAGTCAATTTCCAGAAGTTTTATAAGAACACCTACCAAACTTCCCCACTTAAAATAAACACCTACTACTCTTTTGAGAATGTGTTTTGGTAGCACACCTTGTTCGAATGTTGCAGGCTCATCAGGCTGCAAGAATTGCTTCTCAGGAATAAATGTCCAATGAAGGCAGAAACAGAAGGTTTTTGGTGTCCACAAATGAGTGCATGAAGTGTTGAATTTCTTCTTTATCATGTCTGTGACACACCAGGTATGGATAATTATATGCAATGAGCTTTTTTGTGGAGTAAAGATTAAGACTGCATTTATTTGCCAACTGAAAAGTAATCATTTGCAGATAAAATAAGTAGTTGGATTGCCTTACTCACATAAAAAGCATTGTTTAAAAAATGAACAAATATCAACATTTACCTTCATTGGAATATTTACAGAATCCAATACGCTCCTATACAAAAAATTAAATTATTGGGGGCTGGGGAAAAACCAACATGAGGAGCTTGCCACCTCAAAAGTATGTAAAGAAACACCCCTGCCTGGGCAAAACCTGTTCACTGCATTGGGAAAACATTGCATTTCAAATCTTCTTTCTAGGTAGGTAGGACCTACCTGGCCCCAACCTAGGTGCAAACCCATGAAACTGACGAGCAGTCTATAGGCTCACTAGAAATTTGTACTTAGACATAGACACAAAATATTAGTGCAACTCTGAGCCACAAGGGCCCTTCTTGGTTGCACTCTGTACACTGAACCAGTTGCCCACCAAATCTGCCAATCAGTCCTCCCTGTAATACTGAAAAGCAAGCCCTCTATTCTTATGATTGTCTATGCTGTTTTTAAAGATGTTCAATGTGCTGCTACTGATGATGTTTTCTGGCAGCTGGTTCCAGTGTTCCACTACCCTGTTGGTGAAGAAAGTTTGCCTTAACCTTGTTCTGCTGTGGTTAATTCTAATTTCGAATTTATGACCTCTAATTGCATCATTTCTGTTAAATTCAAACATTTCCACAAGGTATCCCCTCTCCAGACCATTGACAAATTTAAAGACCTCGATGAGATCTCCTCTCAGCCTTCTATATCTAAGTGAAAACATATTCAATTTCTTCAATCTTTCCTCATATGCCAGGTTGCTTATGCCATTAACCATTTTTGTAGCCCTCTTTTGTACTCTCTCTAAAAGCCAACAATCTTTTTCATAGCTAGGAGACCAAGCTTGGATGCAGTATTCCAAATGTGGCCTGACGTATGCACAGTAAAGCTTCCTGATCACTTCCTCACTTCTGTATGATACATTCCTATTTATTGCCCCGAGCATTCTCAGTGCCTTCTTCCTGGCTTCCTTGGTCTGTTCTGATGCCCCCAGTTTTGTGTTTAGAATAACACCTAAATCCTTCTCCTGTTGAGTCACTGATAGCACTTGGCCAAGTATGGAGCCTTCATATGCTGCTTACCTACATGCATGATTTTGCACTTATCAAAGTTAAATTTCATTTGCCATTCTTCCAGTGCAAAATAATTGACCATGTGACCTGGAAATTCACAGTTAATAGAATTGTGCTATTTCATCCTTGTCTTAGGTTTTTACCAATTTACTACATGTGTGGGCAGTCATTATACACACGACTGCCAAAAAAATGTAAAATGCATTTGTGACTGAAGTGAAGGGCATTCCAATTTTTTAATCCTTAAGTGGCGATCCTTTATTTTCTTCCAATCTTTCACTATTCCCAAGCAACTTCTTTCTTCATCCACACAGTTAATGGTGAAGTAATTTTAGGACACTGCATTCTTCGGACCACTTCAAAAGTTTGTCTAAGTCTTTTTGCAGCGAGATATGCTCGTCCTGACCTGTTATTGCCCTAAAGACCTTCAAATCATCTGCAAATTTCAAAACTTTACTGCTTAGGCCACTTTCAATGTTATTTACAAATATAATGAACAGTAATGGCCCTAGTACTGACCCCCTGGGGGACTCCACTAAGAAAATTTTGCCATGATGACTTTGTACCATTTAGCATCACTCTTTGCTGTCTATCTGAAAGCCACAACTCTATCCATTTTAAGATGCTACCTGCAATACCATGGGACTGAAGCTGTATCATTAACCATTTATGGGGTACCTTGTCAAAGGCCTTACTAAAGTCAAGATATGCTACATCAACCTGATTTCCCTGATCAAATTGTTCTGTGGCAAAGTTCAAAAAGTCCAAGAGGTTTGTGAGACACGATCGTCCTTTTCTAAATCCATGTTGAGTATCTTGAATCAATCTGCTACCTTCCAGATAACTAACTATTCTATCCTTGATAATTGATTCGAGTACCTTGCAGACTAGGGATGTGAGACTTATTGGCCTATAGTTTTCAACTTTCCCTCTTTCTCCTTTCTTGAAAATAGGAACTACATTTGCCCTTTTCCAATCGGTTGGAATTTCATTATGTGAAACTGATCTACAAAATATTATACTAAGTGGAAATGCCAGTTCCTTTTCAGTTTCCCGCAACACCCTAGCATAAATATCATCAGGTCCTGCTGCCTTATTTGGCTTTATTTTCCTGATATGATTGTAAACAACATCACTACCAATGAAATCAACATCATTTCTCAGATCCCATGTAACTGAACTATGGTGTACGGTCGGCAGATTGGTCATATCTTCAAATGTAAACACTGATTTGAACTGCTTGCTCAGCTCCTCAACCATCTCACTATCCTCACCCAATGTAGTCCCGTTTACTTCCAGTGGACCAATTGTGCTAGAAACTTTACTCAGCTTGTAGAAACTAAAGAACTTTTTACTGTCCCCATTACAGTTTCTAGCTAAATCCATTTCCTTTGCTCGCTTTGCTGCTCTGGTTTTATGCTTCAGTGTCTCTAGCTTTTCAATACGCCTTTAGATTAATGACATTTGAGGCTTCTTTAAAAACTCTAAATGCAGTTTTCTTTGCCTTAATTGCTTTTATCACATCTGGTGTAAGCCATGCTGGCTTTCCTACCCTTCTTTTGCGTCTTTGCTTTTGGGGGACATGTCTAATCTGAGTTTCCTTTAAGTAAGATTTGAACTTTTCCCACATTTCACAGGCATTTAAATTGGAGAATTCTTCTTCCCATCTGATGGCACTTAAAGCCGCTCTCATGCCGTTAAAGTCTGCTCTGTTGAAATTTGGAACCTTTACCAAATTATCCTTGATAATTTCCCCTACATGTGCCTTGAATCTAACTATGTTATGGTCACTTTTTCCCAGTTTCGCCTACAGTCAAGTCTTGAACCAAGTCACTTAAATCCGAGAATACAAGGTCCAAGAATGAACCATGCCTGGTAGGTTCAGATACAAACTGGTGTAAGAACAGGTCCTCTTCAAGGCATTTCCTGAACATTTTGCATGATGGGAGCCAACACCAGCATTTTCATAACCTTTTAGATTAAAGTCACCGAGAATAAGGCACTTCCTCTTAAAGTTTCTACTGATTTCCTCACAAATCACCTTGCAGCGTCGTACTCAGTATCTTACCTTAACGTGAATGTTGTTGCCTTTAGCACCTCATGTTTAGTTGGTGCACAGCCGAATAAAGTTAAAATTATGCAAGTTCGTTCGTGTTCGCCTGCCCCGCACGACCCATTCGGCCCAGAATCTTCGGGCTCCTCTCCGCTGACTCTCCGGCGGTAGAGGGTTTCGTCACCGGACAAGGGCGAAGCCCATTGGCTCTGGTCAGCTGGAAAGAAATTACGTTATCTAAATATTCGTGGGTGGGTGATGGTATGGTGCATAATTTGCATTTTATACACAGCGTTTGTCGGTAACATAAATGATGTGCTAGAAGACCAGCATTTAATTGATCTTTACTCCGCCGCCTGCAAAAGAAATGCAAAATGTATTCTCCGTTGTCCAATGACGTCACTAACTGCACAGCTGTGCAAAGTGCACCCGGTTGGAGTTTAGCTAATTTAATTTTTAAATTTACAGTCAGAGCATTATACTGCAATAAACCCTGGATGTTACAATGATAAACCAAAACAAACCACCGGGATCTACTTGCAGCTTCATCTATGTATGTGTTCGTTCAATTTTAGCCAATTAATTGTAACGCCTACATGGTGAGCTTCCCTGGATACGCTTCTGTTACCGAAGGCCGTCCTGCAGTAGAACATTCAAAATACCCAGTATCTACGAAGTAGTATATAGTTTTGGCTTAAACTGCTAAGTGCTTATTTTGTTATGCAGATTTGCTCTGAAGTTTATTAATGTTCGGTGTTATTGGTCATCACGATCGTTTAAATAAATATATTAAAAAAAGTTATCTGGGATGTTTTCGTTGTTCTGCTATTACCCATGGAGACTTTCTGGTTGCGTTCCTGCATTTTCTTCATCAAAAGGGACTTCTACAGGAAGAATTAACCCAACGTCAGTCAAAGCTGCATGGACTGAATATGAAAAAAAGTATTGTTTTTCCACTTTAGTCCATCAATAGGGGTCAGCGGTCTCACAACACTAAACGTTGGTGAGGGGACAAGGAAAGGACTTCTCCAAAATGAATGGAAGGGCTCGTGCATGAGAAGAAATTGCGTGAGGACCCGGCAAACCTGTGGGGGACCCACTGCGTAGGGCATCCTAAGTCCGCGATTATTTGGAGGGTGCGTGCCAGTTTTGGGGAATAGCTGGTTTTCATTGCAGGTTATTTTACCGCGGCATGCATGTTGGCGCAATGTCCAGTGCCGAAGATGTTGGGCGAGCCTGACCAGTGTGACAGAGCCCCTGAGTCATTGTCAATTTTTATGAACAACAACGATCACCATCGGACCTTTTCAAATCCAAAACTATACCAAACTGAACCACTGCGAATGTCTGGTGACGCCCATGCTTGCGGTAGCTGACAGCCAAACTTTTGCTTATGGGAAGCTGTTACAAAATCGCCTACTTCGTTATTTATATTTTATTAATTCAGCCTAGATGCACCCATTTATATTTAATTGATATTATGCATATACAACTTATAATATCATACTCACAACGCACATGAACATTACAATCAGAAACCTAAACAAACCTCGGGGATCTACTTGCAGTTTCATTCGTTTCATTGTTCTGTTGACTGCGCCGAAGTGGGCGTTATTGGGGTTCTCTGTGTTGCGTATCATGAGTAGTGGGTGTGGTGTATGTGTTGACGCACTCTTGCCTTGTTTCGTGATTTGAGTTGTTTCCGGCAACGTTCAAGTCGTTGAGGAAGTTTGCAAGCATCGAATTGGTATATCGGTACCAGCTCTCATGTTGTTGGAAGACTTCCTTGGGGACCCTGTGCCCACTCTAAAATTGAAATCCCTCCCTTGCAAACAAGTGGCAGGGGTTCGGCTACAAGACTCCCCTCGAGGGAAATTCCTTTCGGAACATTCTATGCTGCCTGGTTTAACAATTTAAACCATCTCGTTTTACTGGCATGGCACCAAAGCTGCCAGTTATGCTTTTTGTTCACACTTCAATGAAAATGTATTTTGCACCATCCTAGTCTAATATCGGCAAGAAAAAACCATGATTCCAGCAACTCAAACTGGCACTGCCACTAATGGCATATGTTAGGTGAACATTCATGTCAAGTACCAGGTAAGGCCACTGCTAGGTACAGACCTCTTCAGGTTTACCTACCTGGGTAGGCACCAAGGTAGGTAGCTACCCAGAGACTATAGGTAGGCATCTACCTGCCTAGGAAGGAAATTTTTGATGCATTTTCCCAATACAATGGAAAAGTAGGTGGGTACCTACCTACCTAGTTACCTAGATAGGCACATGTCTAGTCAGGGATGTTGTTTCATATATTTTTTAAGGGGCAAGTGCCCTCTCAATGTTGGCGAAGTGTGCTTTCTGCAGAATTTTAATATTTTAAGTGGACTCTATCTCTGCTATTAGATGGTTGCTACAAGCTTTGTAATACTAATCCAGGAAATTGAAATGCAAGGAACTGAAACCACTTCCAAGACAGATTAGTGTGCTACCATGGCTAATCTAATAATTGTTTGCATGACAATGTGATGAGATTTCAGTGAAGTGTAGATTTAAATGTAGCCAAGTCAATTAAGGTTGCTACATGGCCAGATAGTGAACTCCATGTTGCACAGCATTTGAGGTTAAACATTTTCCTGCAATCTACTGATGCATGTACATGAGTCAATTCCAGGGAATGTCCACATGTTTGCCAATGGAAATGGTGCCAGCATAAATTTGAGGGATGTGGATTGCAGAATGGCCATGAAAAATGTAATATATTTCAGAATGTCTGTTTTAATCAATCTACCCTTAACATACATTGTCCCAGATTAGTAAATATATCGCTTCTGGGCCAATTGTTTGTCATAATTTTGTTTTCTGGTATTTTCTGATGTCATATAAATGGATTTGATCTTCATTACTTTGAGAAACTATTAGCTAAGACCACTAAACCCCTTTCCTGTACATTTTTATCATGTTTAGTTGAGGAAAAATATGATAACAACATTGTCAAAAGTATGCTCTTCTGCTGTTCTTTTCATGTGACTTAAATTATTTTGATGAAAAATCTGCTTATTGAGATCAAAGTACATCAACTTGAATTTCTTGTATCCCAATAAGTTTTAATTTCCTAAATAAATGATTGTCAAATTAATTTGCATCACATCAGTAAACACCACAAAACATGTCTTTAAAAATGACTGAGGGATTCTCTATATTTGCTCCAAGATTACACTTGCATTGTGTAGGTGTTTAGGGCCTCCCAAACCTTTAGCATTCACCCCTGGATAACGTCTTGTTGTTTTCACCCATGGCTGTCCCAGCATGACATCTTTTTAGGATATCTTGAGATGCCCATGGATTATGACATTCTATAAAAGAAACCAACTCCATGTTGTCCATGCTCCATGCACAATTGGGCTAGTGTAGCACAGTGTAAAATAATTGACCATGTGACCTGGAAATTCACAGTTAATGGAATTGTGCTATTTCATCCTTGTCTTAGGTTTTTACCATTTTTATACATGTGTGGGCAGTTATTATACACATAACTGTTAAAAAATGTAAAATGCATGTGACTGAAGTGAAAGGCATTCCGCTTTTCTAATCCTTAAGTGGTGATCCTTTATTTTCTCACAATCTTTAACTATTCACAAGCAACTTCTTTCTTCATCCACACAGTTAATGGTGGAGTAATTATATGACACTGGTGTAGCAGCATATTGTATAAGCACCACCCAAAATGCTGCATAATTTGTAAGATCCATGGACCTTCCATTGCATGCTTCTTAAAACAGATAATTGTGATGAATGTGTTTATGGCATGCTAAGTTTAAACCTTGGCTGTATTTATTTGTGCATGATATTCATTATATTTGCTGAAACTATTAAATCAGCTTTGCATGCCAGGAAAAAAGAAAAATAGATATGCAATATAGAACAGATGTTGATGCCACAAACCCACATAGCACCACCAATAATTATGTGTCTGAGTATAATGTGTCATTTGGTAACTTGATTGCATGATTTTGTTGATAAGCAAATGGTTCGAACTTCGTTGTAAAACTGCCTAACTTTTCCAGGCTTCAGAAGCATCAACGAACCTCTCCATGGATGACAAAGCCAAGCAGGCTGTTGGGCACCAGAAGGTCATGCAGTCTCTGAATGATGACCTGGAAAGGGAGCAGCAGCAGTGGAAGCCACAGCTGTATGAAGAACATCCAGATGTGAGTAGAATATTGCTGGATAATATATCTTTGTGTTTAGAGGTGTTTATATGGAGTTTTCTTTTCGGAAGTAGAGCAAATTCAAGTGCATTTTCATGACATTTTATCTTGGCATAGGGTGCAAATCATCTGAGTACAGCATTTTGCCACTTGTAGCTAATGATCAAGTGGTATGTATGATTTCCCATGTGTTTGTACCTTATGAGTTGACTGAGCTGGAACCGATTTCGAGCACTTCGTGCCCTGGCAATTTGTGCAGCGCTAAAGGACTAGCAATTACATTGTCCATATATGATTTGGGAACAAAGTTCGTGTAGTTATCGTCATCGTCCCACCAGTCTCACCAGCAACCAGACCATTTTTGGGGGTGGGGGGCTGATGGCCGTTCTTCGTCGGCTGAAAAACTGGCCTTGTACTCCAGGACAGCCGGGCTATTATCAAGTAAATGACATGGGGCTGAATTGTCATCAGACCTAGAAGGAAGTGAGAATAGGATGGTTGGTTCAGGGTAGCAATTTGATGCCGCAAATCGGTGATGCTAACGTGCGTGCCGAGCTTTTTTATATAAGGCGAGAAGAACGCGAAATGTTCGACTGTCGGAGAAAACGCCGGCTCGACATCCGTCACCAGACAACCTTTTACAAATTCTTAAACTCATTTTATTACAGACTCATATTATTGGTTAGTGTGACACAAATATTTTGTTGTCATTTGATAGCTCCAGCAAAACTTCATTTCTTTCTATTCATGAACCGGATGCCCTTTATTTGTTGAATTTCATGTGTATATTGGGTGTACTGGGCATGCATACTGTAGCAAATAATTAGTCTGCTTCTGAATGTTGTGAAAATAGCGAAGGGACGGATCTTACCAATTTGAAACCGATACTATTTAATGCAAATTCTCAACTGGATGAAGTGAGCCTAGATACATTGCGCGAAGTTTGCGCTGCAAGTCCAATAAAACGGATACTTTTTCATTTGAAAGTCAGAAGTACTAGAGCACATCTTGAGCAGTGGGCTGAGGCCAAGTATCCTCGTGCAGAATTCTAAAACGTTTAAACCACCGAGTTCGCTCCGCCAAGAACTGTCAATTTCCGATATTGTTTAGCTGGAGCAGACTGGATCACCACCAAGCACAGGGGCAGTACGGAGTCACGTGAGTCATGGCAGCACATATAGGAGTTGTCGGCGCATTGAAGCAATTCGAACAGCTTAGCTCTGAGGTTAGTCTAGGTGCATATAGGATAGGAGTTAATCGGTGGTGGATTCAGGGGAGGAGGATAATGGGGTTGCAACCGGGACGTGCTCTCACCAGCAAGACGCCAATGTTTGCCGAAATTTACTCTTAATTGGCATTTCTCGAAATCTACGAACGTTTTGAGATAAATATTGTAAGCAGATCCTATGAAATCTGACTAGTTTTTCGAAATATAATATTTATAATTAACCCCGAAGTAAGGCTACTGGATCTGTCCCTGGAGCTAGCTTCCTTTGATTGGTTGAACTCCCATGTGTTAAAAATCCCGTGCTCCTGTCTGATGGCCTTGCTCCAGTCAAGCAATGGCGGACGTTCGACAGTTTTTGGCGGTTTGGGCGTTCTATATTTGCTCATGAGGATATTTAGCCTTATGACGAAGAATTGACGCCTTTTAGGGCGGGAAAAGGAACAACATCCGAAGAAATAAGTTACCGGCAGCAACACCAGCGGGTCCAGGGGGCGGATAACACGATCATGCACCTCCCATTTTCCGTGAGAAAGAGTAAGGACAGACAACTCATTTGATTCCCGTCTTTTGAGGCAGTATAAATATCTTCATCGGGGACACACACAACACATTTTTGTATCTCAAGCTGAAGGAGAATACAACGGTCCAGCACCCTCACTGGGCTGAAGACAGTTTTTTTTTCGGAATGCACCCGCCCGGATTGTACAAGCCTTGTACTTGTACAAGCAAGACAAAAAAAAATACGATCGACTGTCTGCCCGTTTGGTAACACATTTGAAAATGGGCTTGATGGGTAGTAATGCACCTAAAATATGATGCAGTGATTATCGTTTAACCTGTTACTGAGGAACGGACCCCGCCATTGGACATGGGAATCAACAGAAGTCGTGACCAGTCGAGCAGTTCGTGCGTTTTCCAGTATCGCGTCTATTGGGTGCATGCCCCCGAGCAGGCTGCGGTGTGAATTATGTCAAGGGTCTATATGTGGTTGCGCACAGCTGGGCTGCCAGCTCCTGGCCTGTTTACAACACCCCGGGGTGTTTTCGTCCCGGACGTGCACACTTGCGGCAGCCGTGGCGACAGTCGCAGCGGCCGACCGACAGTCTGACACACGCGCCAGCGGCCGACCGTCATTGGGCGCCCGGGCACATCTGGCCTTGTCGATCCGTCTCAGCCACGGTCGTCGTATGTAATCACTGGCGTAGCCAGGATTTGGCCCGGATTCTGAAGTGGTCCCCTAGCTACATTTCCCTCATACTTCCGACACTCCTTGGATTTCAGTCACTATTTTCAAAGGCCTCCTATTTCGCATATATATATATATATATATATATATATATATATATATATATATATATATATATATATATATGTATGTATGTATATATATATTCAATAGATTTCTAGGCCTTCATCTAAATATTTCAGGTTTCTGGCTGGTGTGGGCATTCCAGCCCCGGGGCGGTCCCTCACTTGTCTTAAAGATACTTGCCAGCCCTTAGGGTGGACATCTTCAGGTCCTTAGGGCTTTTCACACAAGGTCTAAAATGTGTTTGAGTTGTTCCTCGATAATATTTTCGCCCCTCATGGCAGTCGCTTGGAAGACCCCATCGGAGGAAAAGCCGATCCAGTGGCCCTGCATGTCCAGCTCGTGTCCCCCTCCATCGGCTCAGAGACCCTCTTTCACGGCTCAGGACTCGCCATCCGATCGAAGTCCCCCCATTGAAAAGCCTGGACCTCCTCTATTAGGCAAGGAGCCCCTGTGCGGTTTCGGTTCCCTCCGTCGGCCGTCGTCGCGGAGGCCCTCCTTGGTGATCCATGGCCTCCTCTGCCAGGTTGGAAGCCCTCTTTCAACAACTTGGTGCCCTCCAACAGGACAGAATGGGCGCAAAATGGCCCCAGATGTCGACGCGCCCCTAAACTCCAATTCACCATCACCATCAGGACAGGGGCTCCTGTACGGTTTTGGCGCCATCCGTCGTCCAAAGGGCCCTTTCCGACGACCGAGGGTCCTCTTCAGCAACTATGGCCCCCAGCCGTCGTTTCAGGGGCTCTCTTTGACTACATATGGACTTACCGGCAAGCCGCAGGCTCATTTGCAAACGGTTTGGTCCTCTATCAGGCCAGGGGCGCTTCCTTCGGCTTGGGCTCCGCCGTCAGCCCAAGTGCCGTTCATATTGGCTCGGGGCCCTGCGCCAATCCGTGAGCCCAACAAACGATCCGAGGCATCCTCCGTCGATCCAGATCCCATTCACATTTTCCCTGCTAAGGACCCTCAACATCTTGACGCAGGTCGACTCTCCGTTGACTCGGGGTCCTATTCAATTTTCCGGACCCTTTTCGTCAGCCCAGAGTCCCTTTCGTAGGTCCAGGGGCCCTTGCGAGCCCTTCAAGGCCGTGTCCTCTTCGCCCCCTTGACTACGCTACTGTACGTGGTCAGGAATGCAGGAAGCGCTGCGCACCCCGTGCAGCACGTACTCTCTGCTGACTGCGACCGCGACTGGATACCCGGCGTATCTGTGTCGAGGTCGCGGCCGGCTCAGCTGCTCTGCAGGACCAGCGGCCCGTCTCAGCGACCGGAACAACTCGGCTCCGTTTGCGTCTACAGTTTGGTATTTTCGGCTGCTGTTAGCTTGACCCGACAAGAAAGCCATTTGCACCCACGCGTCATTAGCTAGTACGCTCAGCGCCAGTTGATACACGTGTGATGGGCCATATGACCAAGCGTTTGATTAACCAGTCCAGCCGTGTTCATTTTTGGTCTCGGTCTGTCGAAAAAGTAGTCTTACAGATCGTCCACCGAAGGCCAGTCACAGCACCCTCACGCAGGCATATCGTGGGTGTTTGGTGACGTTTGTATACAGTGACATCTATATTTAGACTCCGAGGAGCCGATTAGGAGTGGTGCAGCCAGGATTTTCATCAGAGGGGCCCCACAAAAAAAAAAAAACGAAACCGAGAATGCTTCCGTCGCACGAAGCGCGCCGAAGATATATGGTTTTACGTGGTGAAAGTTTCAATTCCTGGTTTCATCTAGTGTGTTTATTCTTGGCGCAAAAGTTGGCTCCGCCTCTGCCAGCAGTGCGGAGTGTCAATGGTCGCGCAAGTCGAAGTCGCGAATTTGTGCAAGTCGAAAAGATTCACTACAGGTCTGTGGCGGATACAACAGGAGGAAATGTCGCTTCCATACTTTTTCAGGCACGAACTTGCTTTTCAGCCTTTATCAGATTTGTGGTTCGGCGCAGATGCACCCAGAGTCATCTACCGGCGAAAGCTAGTACTGAAGCTCAGAGGAGCAAACACCAGATAAATGCTCAAGTGTTCAGTCTGGGTGTCGGTTAAAGTTAGTTATTTGGGTTTTAGGGCGCGTCGACCAAAACTAAATGTGATCATTTAGCGTCCGTAACGTTTGCGGCATTCCAATGCCCAGCAGTTCAGCCACGAGGATGCGCATGCTGACATTGTATTTTGCCCTTGAGGTCATTGTGCTCCAATTTCCATCCCACCCTGTCCGGCACCTGCCCCTGCCTCCTGTAGGGCATTGGCGTGCCGCACCACCCCCGTTTAATCCAGCCCGGCTGTGGTTCTGTGAGGCTTACATGCAGCAGGCACAGCACCAGGCGTCATACCGCTCTGCACAGAGCGGACAGACTGCACCAATCCATTCGTGGAAAGTCGTGGCGGAAAATGGAAAGTCGGGGTCACTTGCATACATAGGCGCACCGGGGGGGGGGGGGGAAGGCAGGGGGCCCGGGCCCTCCCCCCTGAGACCAAAGTGCCCTTTTGGCCAAAAGTGCCATTTTGACCGAAAAGTCCCTTCTTGGCCGGAATGTCCCAAATTTAGCCAAAAAATCACCTGGCTTATGTGCCCCTGTGAAATCGCCTGTGCCAAAGGTGCCGTTTGGGCCCAAAACTGCCCTTTTGGCCTAAAAATGGCATTCCCCTGTTCCCTTTCCTGTCCTTTGCCTGTCCCAATTAGGTGCCCTTTTGATCCAAAAGTGCCCTGTGCCCTGCCCAGGTTCCGTGCTATAACATATAACGTGTCCCATGGAAAATTCACGCCCCCCCCCGGTCAGCAAACCTTCCAGTGTGCCCGGGCCGCAAAGTGCCATTTTGGAGCTGGTCAAGTGCCCTTTTGGAACCGGCCAAGTGCCCTTTTCGGTCCGCCCCCCCCCCCCATGGGGAAATCCTGGGTGCGCACCTGCTTGCATATGTGTCATGTCGTACCGTACTGAGCGGCCAATGTCGTTACACAACCCTCCCTTTCAACAACGATTGAGGGTGTTTCACGAGAGACGTTATGGCGATCACTTCGGTGCATCACTCTTGTTTCTTATTCTTTCGCGTGTTCTAGTACACACTGATCCGATAGACGGCGCAGGAAATAAGTTGCATGTATTTACACACTGGTACGATGTGCCCAATAAGTAATGCCTTGAGCGCACCACGCGCTGCCGCCTCCTCACGTTAATTTTCCGTAACACTATGTTGCACTGAATTCGGTCATTCTTAAGGCGTACAGATGTAACTTACAGCGCTCATATGCTCATAGTAATGCTCTCACGCAACTCTCGCCCTCCGCTGCGGCGATGTCCCGCGGACGCTCGGACCCGAGTCGCGTTCATTCAGCTCGTCACCGACCTATTGGTCGCCGTCGACTCGTTTGGTCACCATCTCTGACACGCACTGATCATCGCACGTTCATGTCGATCACCACTGGCCCATACTTGCTGTCACCTGTTGGTCTGTCCCGGTTATCATCGGCCATTTGTGTGGTCGCGGTGTGATATTGGTTGGTCGATATGCGTCGCCACCAGTTCTGGTGCGGGGCGGTGCCGCTCGACCGAGTCGGCCACGTGCTCGCCGGTAGTGCCCGGCTGCCGGTTCACCTCCAGGACCATAGTCTCCGCACTGATCGGTCGCGCACGTAGGTGTACAGACGCATGTGCTTCTCTGCGTCGGTGACGCCGTCTTGCGGCCCGAAGTGCACCCAGTTTTTGCTGCGCTCGGTGACAGGCGGCGGCACCGGCCAGCTGCGTTCGGTGACAGGCGGCGCCACCGGTCGGCTGCGCTCGGTGGGCGGCGGCCGTGGCGGCGGCGGCGGCTGCGGCCGCGGCAGCAGCAGCGGCGGCGACGGCAGGCCCAATCGGTGCTGCGGGAAGCCAGCCAGCACGCCCCGCACGCTGCCCGACGGCAGGCCGCGTCGCAGCCCGAACCGGTACCGGCCGGGCAGCAGCTGGACGGGCCGGCGCGGCGGCAGCGCGTCCAGCACCACGCCCGGCCTGTACACGGCGGCCGCCACGCCACCGGCCGCGTAGCTCTGCTGCACGCTGCTCAGCACGTCCGAGCCGTACTCGGAGACCTGGCCGCGCCGGCCGGGCCGGTAGGCGGACGACATCGGCAGCTGGTAGCCGCCGCCGCCCAGCGAGCCGGGGATCAGGTGACCGCCTCGGTACGGGTCGCCGTCGGACGCCGCCGACTGCCGGTCGCCGCCGTCGGGCCGGCTGTGGGCCGGTGATCCGCCGCCGCCGTACAGGTTGGAATTGGCGTCATCCTCCTGCTGCGGCCGGCTGAGCGGCGGCGGCGGCTGCCGGTCCTGTCGGTCCCAGGCGGGCCGGCCGTCGGCGGGCACTCGGTCGCCGCCGTCCTGCCGCGGCCGGCCGAGCGGCGTCGACGGCTGCCGATCCTGTCGGTCCCAGGCGGGCCGGCCGTCGACGGGCACTCGGTCGCCGCCGTCCTGCCGCGGCCGGCCGAGCGGCGGCGGCGGCTGCCGATCCTGTCGGTCCCAGGCAGGCCGGCCGTCGACGGCCACTCGGTCGTCGCCATCCCAGGTGACCGACTGGTGCGGTCGACGCCATTCGGGCAACGGCGCCGACCCCAACTGGCCCTGGACGACAGCCACGGCCGGCAGGTCCTGTCCTAGCAGCGGTGGCGGCGGCGGCGAGAGCGACTCCTGAGACGACGGCGGTTCCTGCAGCAGGGGCGGCTCCCGGGGCAGCGGTGGCTCCTGGGGCGGCGGCGGATCCAGGGGCGGCGGCAGAAACGGCCCCTGGGGTGGTTGTCTTGGCGGTGCCGGCCCCCGGGGCGGCTGTCTTGGCGGTGCCGGTCCTTGGGGCGGCTGTCTTGGCGGTGCTGGCCCCCGGGGCGGCTGTCTTGACGGTGCTGGCCCCCGGGGCGGCTGTCTTGGCGGTGCCGGTGTCGACATGAACGATGCCAGCGCCCAGTAGTAGCCGCCCGGCGGCGGTGTGGCACTGTTGTTGGGCGGCACCCCCGTTGTCGCGGTAGTCGTCGTCGTGGTCGTCGTGGTGGAGGTGGTGGTGGTGATAATGGCCATGGGCAGCGGCGGTAGCGACGGCAGCGAGGGCAGCTCTGAGCCGCGCACGGCCGCGCAGTTTGGGTACAGCTGGCTGCAGGAGCCCTGCATCCAGCCGGCGCGCACCGCCACCAGTGTGTCCTCCAGCGTGACGCCGGCGCCGAGGTCCTGCAGCCACCAGCCCAACAGCATGCTGAAACACAGCGAGTGTTCGTTAGTCAGACTTCGGCTCAGGTAGCGATCAAGTCACTAGCCATCGGTCGCACATCGCCACTACTAAACGTGGTACGGATTGGTCAGGTCTGGTCACCAGCACTTCCGATAAAATAATTTGTGAATCATCGGCAGGCTATCGTACCGAGAACAATTGAGACTGGTCGATACAGTCTAATGCAGCCGGACCAATACAGTCTGACCAAGCAGCCTGACCAGCAGTCTGACCAGCACAGCCTGACAAGCATAGCCTCACCAGCACAGCCCGACCAGCACATCCTGACCAGCGCATCCTGACCAGCACAGCTTCACCAGCACAGTCCGACCAGCACATCTTCACTAGCACAGTCCGACCAGCACAGCCCGACCAGCACATCCTCGCCAGCACATCCCGACCAATACAGCCTGATTAATTCAGCCTAATTACCACGGTCGTACCAGCACAGATCTGAGCAACACAGCCTAATGCCGTGTGGCGGTGACGGCTCTGACCGACACACCCTGGTGCCGTGTGGCGGTGACGGCTCTGACCGACACACCCTGGTGCCGTGTGGCGGTGACGGCTCTGACCGACACACCCTGGTGCCGTGTGGCGGTGACGGCTCTGCCCGACACACCCTGGTGCCGTGTGGCGGTGACGGCTCTGACCGACACACCCTGGTGCCGTGTGGCGGTGACGGCTCTGACCGACACACCCTGGTGCCGGGTGGCGGTGACGGCTCTGACCGACACACCCTGGTGCCGTGTGGCTGTGACGGCTCTGACCGACACACCCTGGTGCCGTGTGGCGGTGACGGCTCTGACCGACACACCCTGGTGCCGTGTGGCGGTGACGGCTCTGACCGACACACCCTGGTGCCGTGTGGCGGTGACGGCTCTGACCGACACACCCTGGTGCCGTGTGACGGTGACGGCTCTGCCCGACACACCCTGGTGCCGTGTGGCTGCGATGGCTCTGACCGACACACCCTGGTGCCGTGTGGCGGTGACGGCTCTGACCGAGACACCCTGGTGCCGTGTGGCGGTGACGGCTCTGACCGACATACCCTGGTGCCGTGTGTGGTAGTGGCCAATGGCAACGGTGATGATGAATTCGGCGGAACTCGAAAATCACTGGCACAGCCGATTTCCTGACCGACTGTAAAATATGGCACGCCATGAAATCTGGCAGAAAGGAGGAATTAGACAGGAGCGGAGAGCCCGTGCGTCTACCTCGGCTGATATGAGTGGGGAACCCTCGGACGCCAGTCCGCAGTCGCATCTACATTTTTGTTGAGGCAGACATCTGTATGGATTAGCTCCACTCGGCACTGTTGACGTCTCATTGATATAATCGTTGTTGCATCGTCCATGCTTGTATGTAACACCGATCGTAATCAGTTTGAACGGAATGTTGAATGCCCCTGATTGGGACGATTTTTTAAACCTGACTATAATGAACGGGACTGATGAGGAACATCTTCCGCGAGATAAAAGTAATCGTATTGCGGTGACTCAGATATTTGCAGTACGGTCTAGTGAAATGTGGCGTGAAAAACACTCATTATTTTTTAACGAGTGTGTGCCAATGCGTTGACACACGCCCTGGAGGGCCTCGGAAAATTACGCGCATTGGAGGGAGGGTCGGATTCCGCCCCGCTAAGATCTCGGCTCCTATTGAGGCAGAGATCTTAGGTGCCCGTTCACCCTGCAAAGAAATTCGCAGGGTGAACGGGCACGATAGTGAACTGTATTGTGTGCAAGTTGCATGACCTTAGGTCAATGTTTTCAAGGTCAAATGAGGTCAAAATATCAAAATTTTCTGGTTTTGCGTGGCTTGGCTTCTCAATGTTATGTATCGCTGTGATTGTGTTTAAATGCTCCAAAATTGGCATTCATGATGCTTTGGACATTACTAATGATGCAATAGAGATGCCAGATCCGCCATTTGAACTCAGGTCACCTTCTTGGAGTACTTTATCAGGTCATTACCTCCTCCAGTTACTGGAACCGGGCTGCCCATCCGACTGCTCCGTTGGACGACTCAGCACAATCGGCTTCGCAAAGAAAGTAGTGAAATACATGAATAAAGTATGGAAATGCTTAGGCACACAATGGCAAACAGTAGATTTCCGGATGTATAGGGAGTAACATGCAAAGTGACATCAATCGCATGACAGTCATTTGCATTTTTGACAGCATTCCAGTTGACCAAATTTGGTTCTATTAGCCTGTCATAAACTTGACCTGACTTGACTCCGGTGACCTGACGTGACTTTGAAACAATATAGCATAACAATATACATCAAACAAGTTGCTAGTGTTGCCAAGAACACTTCCTTCTGCCAATATACTGGAAGCGCATCAGCGCCGATATTTGTGGTCGCGCTGATATTTTTTTTTTGACTTTACCGACCCCTAACTCGAAAAATATTCCGTCGGTTTTCATTTTTCTTGATTTCCATTTTTCTTACTTTAAGCAACGCGCCTGTCATTTATAAGCAGGTACACAAACAATGGCGTATATCGGCTGGTAAAATCTGGAGTTATCTACGAAAAACCGGGGGGGGGGGCGGATTTGGCCCCCTCTCCAGGGCGCGTGTTAAAATTTACTTCTCAGCACTGTGTGTTTAGTTTGGCTGGATAATGGTTGAAACCTAGAATCAAGGTGCAAGAGACCCCTACGGCCACGGGCGGACAGTGCTTATCTTGTAGTCCAGTCGATGCAGTTTTCTTTGTTAATCCTACTCGGTAAAATGCAATGAACACAGGCTATCTCTAGGTGGAGTTGGGTGAACGTTAACGGAAACCAATGTTTGTCTGTCAGTAAAGCGAATGGAGGTTGTGTGCTGAATACGGGCGTGGAGCTGATATGTTGTGGTGGTTGGTGAATCGTTTATACGCGACTATTGTCTGCTGCCACCGCTGTGCTGTGGGCTGAAGAAGAGGGAAGGAATAGCATAAGCCGAACCCGAAGCAAAGCAGGCAGCGATGGCCGAGTGTTGGCAGCCTGAGACGAGCTACGCACGCGTGACCGCTGTGTGGGCACTGGCTCACGCACTTTGAGTGGGCTGGTGATGTTCCTGGCGGCGCAACACAGTTGGTGTCCTCTCGCAGCGTCCCTGCTGACTGGTGCTGGTCGCTGTGTTTGTACCCTCTGCACCTTGTCCCGGCAGTTGATGTGGAGCTCCGGCGCCCTCTGCTCCCAACAGCTGACCATAAAGCCGGTGCACTCGAGCCAGCAGCTGTCATCCGCTGGTCCTGGCAGCTGATTATCGAGCCTGTGCCCTCAGGTACCAATAGCTGATCGCGAAGCAAATGCCTATTGTATAGCAGTAGCTGGTTACAGTAACCCAGTGACCTGTTATCGTGCTGTCCGAGCAGTCGACCGCAGAGGTCACGACTCGCCGAGCGGACTTGTGCACAGTAGGGTGTATCGTGCAAAAAGAATTACTTGCGGTTAGCAAAATTATGGTGCCTATATGTCTAAAAACCCCAAATATGGTTGAAATTTCGAGGACAAATAATAAACAAAGTGTGCCAAGGCCTCAAGAGTTGGCAGCGTGCTCACCTGTGCCACCTAGCGGGTAAAATGCCAACTTTGAAACTAAGGCCAATATAAAGTTACATAGTCATATTTTTGGAATCGGTGTAAATCATTGCGACTAATGGTGATCACTGGTACTCAATATTGTCTTTATTTATGATAGTGCAGCCGACTTCACGTGGCGTGTCAGCGCTGCCGTCGCGAGTCTCCACTGGCCCGCACGGTCCGGTGGGACCGTGGACTCACCCTCGAGAGGGGAGGACACCCGCGACATGACCTAGTAAACGAACAGTTCACCACATTGATATTCGTATGTTCTTTAAATATGTATTCTCTAAAGGGAACATGTACGGTCATCTACAAAAATATCGAAAATTGTATAATTCGAGCCCTGAAATATCTGCTGACAAATGCCCATCCACGCAACGAATGCACACATTTGGTCACGAGAGCAATGTGCACTCACTTGCATCTACTTCCCACTGGACGGTGTGCTACCTACTTACATTTGAAGTCCTTACTGCGCCACAGCGGCAGGGCTTCGCGGTGCTTCAGGGTATTCATAATGTAACCATGGCGAACCTCCGCGCCGATTACCATTGTCGAAGCCTCTTTGACTAATTGTACCATTATTTAGACCGATTGTGTGTGGACTGGGTACTGCGGTACTTCCAGGGGATTATCAGCGATGAGGCCGATATCATGGTCCGACAGATGCATGGTCACCGGCGGCTCAGTTTGCATCACGGAGGCCCAATCAATCAAATCCGTATAACCTGCGGCCTCCATGTTGATCGTGGGAATACGAAAGGCAGGCTTCGGGGCAGAATCTTCGGAATCTGAGGACGACTCCAGGACTCCATGAGTTGTGGGCTCCGGCGACTCCAGATGGGTAGCACCGTCTCCTCCGACAGGACCGCCGCTCGTTGTCCGAGTAGTGGTTGATTTCGGTGGCGACTGGCTCTGGTCGCTGTTGTCCCCGGTTTTGGCACCCGGCTGTGCCCAAGTACATCTTCCGTGGTCCACGTTGGTCGTTCAAAAACCCAATTTCCATAGGCGGCACCTTGTAGTCTCTGGGGCACGCGCAGTTCAGCATATCAGCGCACTTGCATTGGGCGATACCAATCAAACCTTCAAACCACCTGGCCTTATCTTCCAGAGCTGCCATCTTGGCATCGTTCTTGTGAGTCCCTTTCTTTTATCTTTTTGAGATCGCTTTCTTGTACGACATAAACTTGTCCCGGCACTCTGTTACCATGGCATGGATGCGCCGCAGACCCAACGCCGGGATCCCTTCTCGAATCCACAAATCCTGCACAGCATTTGCGACCTTGTTGATTGCGGGCAGCTTATCGGTGGTCCTCACTTTCTTAACAAACTGTATTTTACTATACACTTTTTCGACATACCCTAATACGTCCTTGCGCGTCGGAAACATGTTCTTTTTTAGTTCAGCTGGGCATACCAACCCTTTCGCCTGCCGTGTGGTGGACTGGTGACTCGCAGATTTCCGCTCCATAGCCAAACGCTCTAGCACCTCTCGACACACTAATGATCACTGATCCGTCGATACTGATCTGAGTAGCCGCTGACTAGCGTCGGTCGCGACGCCGGTCGGAAACCGACGCTCTGTAATTAATCCAGATACCCAGGCGACAGGGCATGTCTGAACACGAACAACGGGCCATTCAGATCTGCCGGCGGAGGGAGGGTCGGGGGACAGTTACGCGACGCGAGCGGCGATAACGACACCATAATATCAATGCAGTGAAGTGCCCGCTGTCAGGGTCGGATACAAGGAGGGGGAGACAAAGGGGTCATCGACACATAAGCACTTATTAATTTATGAGTTTGGAGTTTAAAGTGCATCTTTGAAAGACATTGTTTAAAAATTATAATCCATCGATTGACAGGCAAAACAACACCAGGCCACTCATGTCTATTACATATATGTCCATCTACCGTCACATTGCACAACTAATCGTCCATTCACACTCAATAATAATGCCATGATGGAGCCGTATGGAGAGGAATTGGGGTGCATGGCATTGCTTCTTTTCCGTTTTAGAGATAGGAGTGCATAATATACCAATGAGCTAACTAACAGTGTATAATATAAGTATATTAATTTAGTAATGGTATCATAAGAAATACTAATTTAGAAGGCAATGAAACCCTGCGTACCAACGAACAAATAAACACATCAGTTACAGTGCGTTTTGAGGGTGATTATAGTGCCACCCCTGGCATACCTATATTTGGCCGCGCCCGCGGGCATGCCGCCCCCAACATCAGGCCTCGCCCACCCCCATTTGGAAAATTCCTGGATCCGACCCTGCTCGGTGTATCAGGTCATGTCGCGAGTGTCCTCTCCCACCCCACCCCCTAACCTCTCCCAGTCTCTGGGACGGGCCCACACGGTCTAGCCAGACCTGCGGGCTGGTGAAATTTCGTGACGGCAGCGCGGACACGGTACGCGAATACCGCTGCAGGACCCTAAATAATGATTCAGTCGAGTAGCAGTAGTCATCATTAGGCATCATTTTGTACGCTGATTCCAAAAATATGACTATATGACTTCCTGTCGGCTTTAGTTTCTGAGCCGATATTATCCCCGCTAGGTGGCTCTTGTGGGCACACGGTCAAACCTTCCAAGGGCCGGAGCACACTTTGTGTATACTTTTTCTAGAAGTTTCAAGTATATTCGGGGTTCATAGACCCATGGGCACCATAGTTTTGCTAACCATAGGCAAAACGAAAGAAAAATGTGCGTTTCGACACACCCTGGTGCACAGGTGCCGGGTCACTACTCTGTACGATTACCGACATCCAAGTCCACTGGGTCTTGGTTGCAAGGTTAAGGTTGCATAGTCATGGCAGCTGCTGACCTCACAACCAGAATACATCACTGGCGAGGTCACTGGGCGACCTGGTGCACGCGGTGTGTCTGTATGGGCGCCGGTGTCGGAAGGCAGACGAGCACTCCAAGAGCGTCACGTGTTGTATGCTGCCGTCCTCCCAGTAATGAGCTGGTGGTTGGTCCCAGTCTTTCGCTTGTGCCAGAACTTAGGCCGCTGCTAAGTTCAGTACCACCTTCCTGGCATTGGCATCGGTTGGTCGGTGGAGGGGACAGCCATCACGTGGTGTGACCTGGTCGTTGGCTGGCTGGCGCAATGAGCGTATCTGGTGCATTCAACGACCACGGCGCAGTAAAAATAGATTCATCCTGGTTATGTCAGGGCCAATGAGGTCAGTGTTTCTGGCGGTTGTTTGGATCCCTACTTGTGAACACCTGGCAGCAGCTCCGCTACAGTTGCGTGTGTGCTATGCATGCAAAAAACCATCCATTAATTAATCCAACGGTGGCAGCGTTGGGCAGACTACAAACTGGGATTGGATGTATGTTTTGGAATCATACTTTTGAAGGGCATGTTTGCATGCAACAAATCCAGCAGGTTTCTGGGCATGTTTGCCAATCAGCAATAAGGTTTGAGTCATTTCCGGCAATCCCGGTCAATCTTTTGCCAAAGGAGTGCATTATTTTCTGGAGATGGTAATGTTCTGGATGACAAACATCCAGAACATGTGCAGTTGGTGGACTGGTTTTGTGATGCGCCATTGCCGGCAGCCGTCGGCTAGCCAAGGGCCCCGGGCACAACCGGCGCACGGCGCATTCTCTGATGGTTCACAGCGCCTTTTGCCGGCGACAATAGACTGCCGTAAATGACCATGGAAGGTCATGCTCGCAGTGCACTGTTTCCTAGCCAGCCTTCGTTCAATACGGCTGCTGAACACGGGCGGACCCCACCGAGCCGGCGATGGTGGGATGGATGCTCGGGGTCATCACGCAGCCCGGGGCTAAATCTCGCCCGCGCAGTGCCTGCATTGGGGGGACGCTGCGCCATCGTGAGAATTAATGTGTATCCAGCGGTCACTGGGCCCGCTTTGCCCACGCAGAGCCCACGCTGGCCCGCAACGAGCCAGCGCACTGTCGTTTGCTGGAACGAAACAATTCTGGAACACGATCATAAGTGGGTCCGGCCTATTGGTGCCCGACTCCAGCTCCCGGCTCCAGCTCCCGGCTCCAGCTCCCGGCTCCAGCCCCCGGCTCCAGCTCCCGGCTCCAGCTCCCGGCTCCAGCCCCCGGCTCCAGCCCCAGCCCCAGCTCCGGCTCGGCCACGGTCAGGTCACGGCCTGCTCATTGCGACTCCGTCTCCCGCCGTGGCGCCGGCTCCGCCTCCACATTCAGACCCGGCGCGGGCCCAACTCTGGCCGCCGGGCAGATCGCGGCGTGATCATTGCTCCGCCTGCTCTGATTGTGCGCTGAAGCGAGTCGGCTCGGTTCGGCCGCATCCTGGTTTACCGGCGCCAGCGCGCCAGGTGTGTGACGAGGCTCAGCCCGTCATCTGCCGCCTGCACGGCCGCCGGCCTGATTGCAGCCGCCAGACGCAGGCTTGGGTGCAGCCGCCAGACGCCAGCTTGAGTGCAGCCGATTGGTGCCGGCTTGAGTGCCCCCGCCGGGCGCCAGCTTGAGTGCAGCCGGTTGACGGTGACGAACCGTCGCGTCCGGGACCGTGCGCTCGTCACCTCGACGTGCTCGAGCGCGCCGTCGTCGAGGCGTTGCGCGCGCTGCTGCGCAGTCGGCCGCCAGGAGGCGTGGTTCGACGCGGCACGGCCGACACCCTGCACCGGCGCCGGCGGCGGGTCGTGTCGCCACCGCCGACGCCGACCAGGCGGCCGCGTCCTGTCATTACCGGCCGGGCGGCGGTAGTTAGTGTTTACCGCAGCAGCGATCGTTTGTCGTCGATGTCGCCGGGCCGTGCGTGCACGCATGGATGGCGGCCTGCTCCCACGCGCCTCCCGAGCGTGGTGAACGACCGACTGACTCGGCGACCGAGCGAGGCGTCGCGGTCAGCGGCGCTCCGCTCTGGGAGACGCCGCCGCCGCCGCCGCGGGCGTGGCTGGCCGGGCGTCGGTCCTGGCGTCGGTCCTGGCGTCGGTCCTGACGTCGGTCCTGGCGTCGGTCCTGACGTCGGTCCTGACGTCGGTCCTGACGTCGGTCCTGACGTCGGTCCGGACCGCTCTGGCGGTGACCAGGGCCGTCACAGCTGCCGCCGCCGGTGTTTGATCCCGCTCGCGGCGCGGTCCGAAGCCGTTGGTTGGTGGTGTGGCTGGTGGTGCCCCTGCTTGTTTCGGATGGGCTGCTGGATTAGAGTCCACATGCGAGCCGTTCGATCGTTCCGCTCCAACTCGACGACAGAACTTATGTCCATGGCTCGAAATCGAGCGCCCCACTGTGGTCAATATTGGGCCGGCAGCACTGTACGCACCGCGGCTGATCTGCTCCGGTCAATATTGGGCCGGCAGCACTGTACCCACCGCAGCTGACCCGCTCCGGTCAATTGCCGGCCAGCCTGGGAACACAGAACTCCTGGACTAATGCGCATTACTGACTTGAAAACTGCAGACAAGCGGTTTTCAAGGCCGAACACTGCAGTAGCATGAGTGAGAATTGTACCGGTTGAGGACCGATAATCTGAGCTGCCTGCAATGTATGACTAGCCGTAAACTGTAAAGCCAATAACCAACACTACTACCACCACCTCCATCAGGTGTGTTATTGAGAGCGTCGCCATGGCTCTACATCTGATCTTGCAGAACTCTTCCGGCGAGGTCGCCTGCACCGCACCAACTCACTTGGTTGTTGCCAGGTCACGCGGTAGCCGCAGTATTGCGGAACATATCTAGATGACACATACTGACTTTGAGGGTCGCCGACGCCGGAGCAGCACTTGTGTGTTTGACCGGACGGTCGGTTTACCATTGACACGGAGATCGGTCTCACCATCCATGACCTGGAGAGTCGCCGATGTCGAAGCATAGTATGAAGATAATAATGTTTCATTGGGTGGATGATGTCGAAAACAAAATAGGAGGAAGTAAAATAAAATAATTCAAGGGTGTCGAAATTGACCGTTTCGGTACATTTCGAATTACGGTTTTTTTACTTGCCTGTTATTTTAACATGGCCTTCAAGGCTACCTGAAGCTGCATCGCATGCATATACAGTGTCGTTGTCCTTATTTCCCAAACTTTCCAGATTTCATCTTGAAGAGAGAGAGAGGCGAGTCCTGGTGGCGCAATCGATTACCGAGGCCTTTACCACCTGGAGCAATCCCGGTCCCGGATCCCTTCCTGGACCGAAGGGCACCTTGAGGGGAAACTAAGCATATCGCCAAGCGAAGATGATGGTGGATGCCCTTCCCATTTGAAGCAGCATGGCCTATACATTTTATACGTCCTTCAGTTTAATCACAAATGGAAGCTCTCGTCGCGATTAATACTATTATGCGATTCAAAATCTGCGTTGGTCGCCGGTTGTATCCAAATTTGTATAGACTTCCAGCCCACGTTTGCATGTGGAAACTGAATGCACTAATATTTTGGAATTCTGTTTCCTCCTTTATATCCGATCATGCATCAGTTGACGATGCACAGGCATGTAGCCGTGAATACCTTATTGCACCTACAAAAAAAAACATTGGCAAAGAACAATGGCAAAGTCCTGAGTGTCTGAATTGAAACAAAGGCAAAAACGTGGTAACCGCCGCATCACGAACAGTCAGAATGGAGAAACGCTTTCCTGATCTTTCGTAAGCATAGCAGTGGCGATGCAGAAGAAAAAAAAGACAGCCAATTAACTTCTTTAACTGGAGCATTGTATCCAAAACACCCGCACGCAACGAACAATTAAATATATTCCACATGCAAAGACTGCGGATGGTTTGTAGGGTTCATCAATAGTATAAGTACCTTCACCAAAAAATGGGCATTTTATCATTTTTATGGCGGATCATGTCACTAAAAAGAGATGTAGGTCGGACTCCAAACTTAGATTACTTAACAGTATGTAAATTGAGTGTTCATTGTTTGGTAGTGCGCCCACATCATCGTTGTACAGCCCCCGCAGCCTGTACGACAGGCCATTGCCCGTCTTACTATCTGTGTCTCATATCTAACCAGTCGGCTTTTGTCGAATTTGCGACGCGCGGCACTTGGTGACTGGCGGCGGCGCAGATGCCAACGTATTGTCGCGGACCGCCGATGCATCTTCACAGTACTGCGTGTCGTCGGCTGTGGCGCAGCCGCCTTCGCCGGCCACCAGATGGGCGCAATGTGAGTCGACTCGACTCTCTAGGGGCGGTGCAGTCACTTCAGCTGCCGGCCGCCAGCGGCAGCTCGGGCAGTTTACCGTGCCTAAACCATGATCACCGCTGGCCGCAGGTGTGCCGGTCGTGGGTCAACGCGACCGGCAGCCACACAGTACTGAGTTTGCCATCGTAGCCTTCGCCCAATGACCACCCGCACCAGCACGTTTGCACGTTGCACATATGCTCTAGGATCTGTGAGGTGCCCGGGCATCCCCAGTCAGCGGCTGGTGCAGACCGACAGGCGTCCGACGCCGGCTTGTACGGACCGGCATCACCCGCCCGCTGTGCATCGGTCTGGTCATGACGACCATTAACCACTATTACGCGCTGAATTGCCTGGCAATTCGTCCATCGTTCGTATGTTTGTTAGGCTGAATCTCGTACTTGCATCTAAGGTAAGTTGCTAAATCATTTGCCACAGCTTCCAAGCTTTGATCATCATACACATGAAATGCCGGGCATCGACGTCGAAGTCCAGTACACACGAGCCTCGTTAGCTGTACAAAGGTAGTGGTAATTCGCCCTGCTTCGTTGAAGTGTCGAAGCTCATTCGAAAAATTGCGTAGTGTTTCAACTAAATATGGAGGTCGCATAATTAGAGTGATGCAATCACGATGCCCACTGTTAAGACTAAATGACTAAGTTGTCACCAAGGCAAGGCGCAATTGTCGACGACCAAACAAAACGTGATAAGACTCGCACATAGCTTCCCAGTCGACATTACACGAACAGTATATTAAAGCCTTGCTGCACAAAGTAAGGTCCATCGCCTGCTTCCTTCGGGCTCCATATTGCAGGCCTCTTGATCACCCAGCTCCATGAATCTGTACCCCGAACTGGCCGTACCACATGACACCCATATGTGTAAAGTAAGGCACATCAAGGAGCATTTGTACCTCATATAAAATCAACACGGAGTCGTTCTCGCGATAACCGATCCACACGTGAATCATAGCTGTGTTACAGTTGATCTGAATTCACGTGGGGAGAGGGTTGACAGCTGGAGGACATTGGTTGGCACTCAGGTCGGCCCAAGCCCCAAGGCACGTTCAGGCAGAATATTGAACACGCTTTACGTGCTGATCGAGTTTCACACCAGTGTGCTCATATAGCCAACACCTCCGCTGCCCCTGCCCAGTCTGGGGCCGGTGCCACCAGCGTTAGCTAGGGCGCTGGTGGCCAAGGGAGGCAGTCGTCCATGACGTTCTGCAGTCACATTTTGGGCTGGCAGGCCGAGGTTTTGCTCACCACGGAAGCCCAGGGACATTGTGTACAGCTTGGTATTGACCAACAGGCACCGGTACAAGAGAGCGGCGTCAGTTTTGGACTTCGCAATACAAATATTGTATGAATTTAGCGCATGTAAAGCAAGGCACAAATGTTTATAAAAACAAATGCTTGCTCCTTCATGTTTGAGACCACCCAGGTAGTTTCTTTTTATACCTCATGCAAACAAAAATGGGCCACTGTATTACTCTCAGCTAATCTTATCCCACCATGAACAGAATCAAAGAGATAATCAATCAAGCGACAACTTGCTGGTTTGTTGTAATGTATGTTGTAAAATATGGTGGCTGCTGACAGCGTGCTGACACGGACCCCATCGATCAGAAGAGCGGACACGTCACTTGGGATACGCCGCCTCGACGTGCAGGACGTTCCGGATGGGATGGGATGACCGCCGTGCCCACCAGGATTATTTTCTGTTCAATATCTGCAATGAGAGTGCGTGGGCTCTTTACACCCGGATGGTTTGCTTTTGTGCATTTCTTCACTCGATGTACACTTCGTGTTTGTTCCATGCTTTGAATTCTGCTGACCGGGCGACTTCATTGGCTGGTGTGGCGATGTTCACTGTCCAAATGTGCATAGTAAACTGGGGGAAACAACCAAGCTAGCTCAATTCTGAATATTTTTCTTCTCTTTTGCATTTTTGGAACCAAGTTTTGGAGGCATCGGGGGCGGGGGAGGTCGCAGTGCCCTTAAAGCCCCAGTCTGAGCGCTCTAAAGCCACCATCCTCACTGATCAGCAGACTGACCTGGTCAGTGAGCCTACAGCCTGGCCAACGAGAGTAGCTGAGGCAAGGTGACCGACAAGTTGCAAAGCCTCGGTAGTGAGCCTGATGAGCGTGACTTAGTTGGCCAGTGGGACTGATTAGAGGGCGACCAAACTAGCTATTGTTTCATCAGCGTGACTAGCCTGTCTGGGGGACGAGTAGACCAGGGGTAAGTTGCCCGTCTCACAATCGAAAGATAGTGGGTTCGAACCTCACCTATCGCTACTCTTCGACCGCAATCAATCGGCGTCAGAGATTGGTGACGCTACATGACTCAACGGTCGAGGTGTCGTAAAGCCAATAACCACGACTAACTTAGCTGTTTTGACTGATCAGCATGACTACCCAGTTGTCGCGACTGATCAGCGTGACTGACCTGGCCAGTGGAGACAGCGACGCTTTGACGGACCCGTGCGGCTTCCAGTCGCGGTTGAGTCGGCACACGACGGCCGGCAAGCAGTCGGGTCGCCTCCTGCTCAGCGCGTACCCATTGCCGGCGTCCAGCAGGACGGGCGCCACCTCACTGGCCAGCTGGTACCAGCCGTCCGTCCAGTGCGTGCCCGTCCACAGCTCGACGTCCGGCCGCTGCGTCGCCGGGGCCGCCTCCTTACGCCACAGGGCGTCGGGTTTCTGGCCGAACGGCTTCTTCTTCCACTTGGTCTTGAAGTAGCGGTACTGGTCGCGCGCACTACGCAGCTCGAGGAGCGCTCGCGCCGCGTCCTGCCAGCGCAGGCCGTCGGCGAGGCGCAGGAGGCCGGCGTACGCGCGGCCCTGCGAGGCGGCCAGCTGCGGCTGCGGGCGCGCCAGCTGCTGCAGACGCCGCCGCAGCGGACCGGGCAGCCGGCGCAGCGCGCTGACGACCGGCAGCGCGGCGGCCAACAGCGTCCGCTCGCCGGCCGTCACGTTGAGCCGGCGCAGCCAGGCGAGCTGGCGGCCGGGACGCGCCGGGAACGGGAACCGGGCAGCCAGCGCCTCCAGTCGGCGGAAGTCGAGCCGCGCCAAAACGTCGGCGCCGACGCGGGCGACGTGGCGGCCGGCTGCGCCTCGCGCGCCGCCGGCCACCGTGTCGAGCAGACTGCTGAAGTAGGCCGACTGGTGCACGCGCATCACCAGGTCGTCCAGCACTCTGCGTACCTGCTGATCCACGTAGCGGTCATGGACGGAGCGCAGCCTCGGCCGATCGCGCACCAGCTGGTAGGCGCTGTACAGGAACAGGGCGGCCAGGTTGAGCACGCCGAGCAGCAGCACCAGCGGCTCGTCGTCGACGGAGGACGGCGGCACGCGCGTCTGCCACACGGTCACGGCGGCGCTCATCTCGGCCCTCACCGCCGGCGCATGGCAGTGTGTGCGGCTCGACGTCCGACACTGTACTGACGCCGGCCGCGCCGCGCGCCGCCTGCTGCCGGCCGCTAACGGAGCCGGCGAGCCCCGGCCGGCGTCGGTGACGCACCCGCTGCCGGCCTCGTCACCGGCCTGCTGCCGTCCGGCCGGTGACGAGGCCGATAGGTCGGCCCTCGGCTCTGACTCGGGCGGCGGGTCGTCTTACACTCATTTGCCGGTGGCGACCCGCCGCTCCATTTCTGGCCTCCATGCTACTACCTCGTGCTGATGCCTCCTCTGGAATGCCTGGCGTGTACCTTGTATAACCATCACTTTGAGACTGGGCGGTGTCTACCGCACTACCGGTGTGATGCGGGCCGTGTGAGCAAGGTGGACACTCGATCAGTAAGCCGACAAACGCTGGTGCAGCGACATGGCTAGCATTTGCAGGGATGACTTCTCATTTACACACCCTCAAAAGCGAACAAAGCAAACAAAAGAGAATGTCCAGACTCCTGCAGTCCGGGTTCATCCTCATTGAGGCTGAAGTAGGCTGACTGAGTCTCGAATTGGACTTCTGTGATCCGAGGGTGTTGTTCCTGTTGCCAAGATGTTATTTTTTTTGTCAGCCAGCACGCTAAGTCCTAGCATGCGCATACATGAAGCTTGTGTCGCATCACATGATGGACCAAGATTTCTCATCGGTCAGGCTCATGCTGTATGATGCTGATATCACCGTGTGGTGTGCTGCAAAACTTTTGCTTGATGAACTGATTTCTACACTAACATACGAAAAGTATAAGTTAGCTGTAGTTAACTCTTGCTCTTATTCGTGTAGTTAGCTATACGAAAACATAAATATCTGGTTTTGTTTGGTTTTCTAATCTTTCCGCACAATCTTTTTGGTCAGCAATCATTGATTCACTGTTCTTGGTTAGAAAATGAAGTCTACCTTGATCTCCATTGTTAGTCTTGCGGAGTCTGTGGCTGCAAGCATACTGGCTCAATCCCATCTTGAGTGGCTCTGCATCCATTTGCAGTGTCTTCTACTCCCGGCCTATGTGGAGTGCCCCTCCCACCCACTGTCAGTGCATAGTGTCTCTCCACTCTGGGCCCATCTTCGCCCCATCCCTGCCCGTCTGCAGCGACACCCCTCTGCCCGTCTGCAGCGTCACCCCTCTGCCCGTCTACAGCGACACCCCTCTGCCCGTCTACAGCGACACCCCTCTGCCCATCTACAGCGACACCCCTCTGCCCGTCTGCAGCGACACCTCTCTGCCCGTCTGCAGCGACACCCCTCTGCCCGTCTGTAGCGACACCCCTCTGCCCGTCTGTAGCGATACCCCCGGCCCGTCTGTAGCGACACCCCCTACTCACCTGTAGCGGCATCCCTGCCCGTCTGTAGCGATACACCCGGCCCATCTGCACGACGGTACTGATTTTTTAGTGCTGGCAGTCTAAGGATAAGGTGTCCATATTCCAACTTGTCGTTGCTCTTCACCCGTGACCAATCGGCGTGAGTGATTGGCAACGCTATACGACCCAAAAAGAAAACAGTCCACGCTCCGTAAAGCCAATAACCACCACCGGTGGCGATTTATCGCGCGCTGGTAGCACCGTTGTGGCGACTCTGTGCGGCTGATCAACGTGCTGCTCGCCGACGTTCCCACCTGTGCGGGTAATTCGTGTCTGTTGGTCGGCCGATTGGACATGACAAGCGAGATCAGGCGGCGTGTGTTGTAGTTGCGCGAGGAGCGTGACGGCTGCCGCGTGCTGCATCCGTGACGTGCCGGCAGTCAGCCGGCAGCGCCTCGACATGCGTCACAAGCCAGCCGGCAGGCGCGTCCACGTGCCGTCGGCCGGCCGGTGGCCGCATCGTCGTGTCAACGTCGCCGGTGACACCGCCACGAGTGGATCGTCGGCGGCCGGGTCGGCGCATCGTCTGTGCCGCACGAGACTCGACGCGACGCGTCACGTCTCGTCCGGTTCCGGTTTTGCTCGGCGGCAAAAGAGAGTCGGAGGCTAGGCTGGAGGAAAGGCAGCGCCAGCGAACTGCGGTGGAGCTACGATGTGTGTCGTGTGCTCGAAGCGGACTTTCGCTCGGCACCAACCGCACGCATCAATCAGTGCCAATGCCACGTGCACGCTGACAAAGCTCACGTGAAGTGTGCACATTTTCACGGCACTTCGACGGCCCAGCGATGGGAACAGGACGTACTGCCATGCTTGTCACGGATTGCGTGCGCTTCTGTTTCGTTCCGTGTGTCTTTTGCACAGGTTTTGTTCGAGGAGTGAAACATTGCAAGCTAAAAGTGACTTAGGAGAATATCTGGCAGCCGGGGTGGCTCAATCGGGGAAATCCTGTACACGATGTGCCGGGCTTTGGGTGTTGTATCACTTTTGCTGTGGATGCTGCATGGATAAAACAGTTCGGTAGCACCACTGCCATAGACAACAACGGATGCAAGGTAGTGAAGATACTTCGCGACATGGCCTTCTTTGAGACTTCATGAACATTGAAATCAAGTGCACTCATTTTTGCCAAGATTGATCGTCCCGGCCATTCTGCTGATCTTGTCGGCATACCGACATGGCGAGATCCCACACTGCAGCCGTTCTGCTGCCATTGTCAGCGTAGCGACACGGCCAGATCTCACAGCCACCTGGATAGGCTGACAGGACGCGTTCCTTTCGCTACCTCGCGCTTCAGCCATCAATTTTATCTGGTCCACTCCACGCAAGAACAATGGCTCACCGCCATCCGGTATTTGCATTCTCCCGACAATACATATGCCTATCATTGCTTTAATGTTCGAAGCGATCATATTCATTTAAGGAATGTTTCCATCCAGATAAAGCAGAGCAGATAAAACAAGCAGATCCAGAGCATAAGCCCCCACAAATCCTGCGACTGTCAATCGCATATATATATATATATATGTTGTATACTTGTATATTATGTATTAGCATGTGGCGCTTAGGCGGTAATAGTACCTCGAACTCGTAGTTTTTTTTTGTGGCCTGCTATATCCTTCAGCTGTATCGGACGTTCTTGCAGACACATTATCTCGCCGTTACGGTATTCCAAATTAATTTTGTCTGACGGTAGGCGTTGTCTACCGCCACGTGTTTCCGTCCCGGCAGCATACCGATTGTGCTGCATACCGGCAGCCCACTTCTCGAGGGGCCGCCCTGAGTCCGATAGATCTCGCCGCTGCTGTCAGTAAATGGTGGGCACCGCACATCACCAGTCCGGCGAGCGCGCACGTTTGTGTCATTGTCTCAGCGCGCTTCTGGTGCCATTAGCGGCTATTGCGTTCGGTAAATGGGAGCGGCCGACGCGGCGCTGTGTTCCCAGCGGTTACACCGACGCACGCCGCCGGCCGATGATCTAATACATGGGGCGAGTCGGCCGCCAGGTGTTTGCCGCGTAATGTATTGCCTGGCTGCGGGCGTTAGTGATGGGCGCCTGTGGCGGCGGCTGGCGGAGCAGACAGGCCGCCGCGGCACACCAGTGTCGTCAGAGCGGTCCGCGGTCAGCGGCCGCGCCGCCGCCCGCTGCCTGCCGGCTGTGCGTGGCTGCCGACGGCACACATAGCCGTCGCCGACCCGCGCGGTGGGACGCGTCACCGCCGCCGCCGCCGCCCAGAGACGAGCTCTGGGCGCCGCGGAGCGTTGCGGCGGGCGGGCGGCGGGCACGCTGCTGCCCAGACTGGCGCGGCGGTTAGCGCCGTGGCGACGGGCGGCTCCGTGTGGCCGGTGCTGGCGACGCCACGCGGCGCCACCTGCATTTCCCTCCGGCTCGGGACGCAGTCCTTGTGTCATGAGCACCTGCTCGCAAAGCTGGTCGAAATCGCACTGGCCGTTCAATGTGATAATTCACGAGTAGTGTGTTGACACGAACTGTCGCTCTGTCCTTGCGGCCGCACTCAATTCATATGTTTAATTTACATTTGCATTACGTTACATGACATCGTACCAAGTGCTCCGATGTTGCACAGTAATCATTGTTACAGCTCAGGGGTGTGTGTGTCTTGTGTGTCCGATATCTTGTATGTCTTGTGTTTTTTATCGCGTCTTATATGCATATTCTGTAACTTGTTCATGATATCTGCCTAAGTTGTTGAAAACAAATTCTGTGGAATGACCGCTCATGGAAGTTCCTGATGGACAGCCTTAAATAAACTTAAAACTAAGCTTATTGGTATCCAGTTGTGATGCAATTTTAATTCCGTAAACACATCGCTGTATTTTATAATTCCTAATAGTGGAAACTTGATTAGCTTGGTTGAAGTTGCTGGCTATGCACCTATTTGGAGTGTAATTTGTCAATTTTTGTTCGTTTTGAAATCGGTGTCCTTACCTTTTCTCTGCATTCCTCGTTTAGAAGGTGTACTACAGTTTATGTGGCTGGAATTATACTGCAGTTTTGTCAATTGTCCAACTAAGTGATTTTGAAGAATAAAAGTACCGATGAAGCATATCAGGAATTCCATGCATATTTGTAGGCATATGAGTATATTTGTATAGTTCACCAGAAAATTAGCTACCAGCAAATGCCCCACAGCGTTGCGCTCCCGGAATGTATGTAGCTCGGCATCGCAGCCGTTACATAACTGGCCATGTAGCGGTAGCAAGACATAAGAATACGGCGAATATCATGCGGTAAAAATTATCAAGTCGATCTGATAAACCTGTGCATAAACAGCCACGGTCGCTTTGGCCACCCCACCTAGCAGCTGAATATTACATGTCGTCCACAACTAATGGGGTCGTCGCTGCGACGGTGTGCTACTGGGTTGGCCGCGCCGTTTTACGGCGGGTGGCCGTTGGCGACTCACGGCGGGTGGCCGTCGGCGTCTCTCGGCGGGTGGCCGTCGGCGGTCCGCGGCGGGTGGCCGTCGGCGTCTCACGGCTGGTGGCCGTCGGCGTCTCTCGGCGGGTGGCCGTCGGCGTCTCTCGGCGGGTGGCCGTCGGCGGTCCGCGGCGGGTGGCCGTCGGCGACTCGGCTGGCGACCGTCTACCGTCATCGACGGGCGACCGTCTGCCGTCATCGACGGCGATGTTGCAGGCGGTCGTCGTGCGCCGGCCGGCCGGGATGTGGGTCAGCCGGCCGTCCGGCGACAATGGGGCCGTGCCGACTGCCGATGTTGGTCAGCGGCGGTGGCCATCTGTCGCCGCGCGACATAGCTCACCACGCCAGGCAGGTGGGCGGGGCGCCACCGACCCGCCCACTCATCCTGCAGATGTGCCACGGCTCGGTAACTGTACCGGCGCGACGCACGCACCCCTCACTCGCCGCCGGCCACCTGCCTGCGCGTGATGTCGACTCGGCAGGAAGCGCGTGGCCTCGGACGGCGACGACCGCGGCTTGTGTTGCGTTTCTCCAGGTTCCGCCAGTGAGGCGCAATGATGATGCGTGCTGAGTCGCTCAGTACCTTGTCAGCATTGTGCGGTCGTGAACTCTTCCACTTCCCCTCTGCTATCTATCTTGTTGGTGGGAATCGGCGTTGACCTAAACAACTATAAGGACCCGTTGGTGGTGAGGGCAAAAGACGGGCTACGGAGCTTCCCTGCCGGAGGCATTGCATTGGGTACCATTCATGACGGAACTTTTCGGCAGTGTAAAATAATTGACCATGTGGCCTGGAAATTCACGGTTAATGGAATTGCGCTATTTCATGCTTGTCTTAGGTTTTTACCATTTTGCCACATGATGTGTGGGCAGTCATCATGCATACAATGCTAAATAATATAAAATGCATGTGACTGAAGTGAAAGGCGCCTTTCTAATCCTTAAGTGGCGATCCTTTATTTTCTTCCAATATTTCACTATTCCCAAGCAACTTCTTTCTTCATCCACACAGTTAATGGTGAAGTAATTTTAGGACACTGCTTTTCGGCATACATGCATTGAACAAATCAGTGAGCCGAACATGGCTGCAATGTTACCCAAATCGAACTCATCTGTTCAACATGGTGTATGCATCCCAAACTTATGACCTATGCCGAATCATCGAACTGCATAGACGGCTGCCTTTGTTCCTGTTGTTCTGCTGTGTACCGTCCGCCACCCTGACGGCTGCCTCTGCTCCTGTTGTTCTGCTGTGTACCGTCCGCCACCCTGAAGGCCGCCTCTGCTCCTGTTGTTCTGCTGTGTACCGTCCGCCACCCTGACGGCCGCCTCTACTCCTGTTGTTCTGCTGTGCACCGTCCGCCACCCTGACGGCCGCCTCTGCTCCTGTTGTTCTGCTGTGTACCGTCCGCCACCCTGACGACTGCCTCTGCTCCTGTTCTGCTGTGTACCGTCCGCCACCCTGAAGGCCACCTCTGCTCCTGTTCTGCTGTGTACCGTCCGCCTCCCTGACGGCCGCTGATGCTCCTTTTCCAGTCCGGCGGGGTGAGTCGAGCCGACTGGCATGCGGCCGTGCTCTGGATGGAGCGCCAGTGCTACCGGTTCCGGTTCCACTCCGACACCCTGTGCCTGTCTGTGGCGCTGCTGGATGCCTTCCTCGGCCAGGTCAAGGCCAAGGCCAAGTACATTACATGCGTGGCGCTCACCTGCCTGTACCTGGCGGCCAAGCTCTGCGAGGAGGACGAGGTAGGTGTGGATGATGACCGGCCATACATGACCCGACTGACCACGACATTCAGTCCACATCCCAGCACGAGAAATCGTCGGCTCGGCTGGCATTCACCGCTGTGGTTGTGCCGGAACGTGCGCCTTTGTAGGCGTGTTTCGACAAATCACGTGCCACAGACTGTCGTGTGGAGGGCGTCTGTTGACTGTGCAGTGTGGAGCCGCTCATCTGTCCACGCGCGGGAGGGAGCGCAACACTTCGGCAGAGCTCACCACACTATGGGGTTCCGGGTCCAGTGGAGGCATACCTGTCTCGTAGGTCCAGTGGGGGTATATTAGTCTGGTACATCCGGCAGCGGATGTGCTTGTCGATACGTCCAGTGGGGACACTGCTGTGTGGTAGACTTGAAAGAGATGGCTGCTTCGCTGATCCAGTGGATGTGCGCCATTGGTTTGCAGGCGAGAGCTCGTTGCCGGACTGCTGCACAGCCAGGAGTTGGTCGCTGTCTATGTGGGTCCGCGTTGGATCTCGCCACGCTCGCGGAGGCCATTTGTTACGCGGCATGGTTACATCCAGCAGTGCGTCCGTGTGGCTGAGGATGTGCCTTTAACTCTTCTCGCCCCCGTCGCGCGGCCGCCGACCGGTCTCCCGACAGGGTACCTCAGCCCAACACCCGGCTTCAAGTTTGCAGGCCACTAGTTTTAACATCGTTCCTATCCCTGCAGCCTTCCTTGCGATATGACTCATGCTAGGGATATTTTGGGCGCAAAATGACCTCAGTAGTCGAGGCGCCATAAAACCCAAATAACTAACTAACTATGTTAGGGATATTTGAATCCGGCAACTCAGTCCGGGCGTCCGCTCAACTTTCCTCATGAGCTGCAACGTATGAAGATGTTCGCAGCGTGGTGAATAGAAAGTAATCTTTTTTCTCTGGGTTGTGGGAATCCATTCGTGCTTGAATCGGCCAGGCAGCAACTTCGGAAGATGCAGGAAGCGTGTCGAATAGAAAGTTATGTGTTTTATTTCGATTCTGGTAACCCATTCATGTTCGAATCGACAATTCTAACAAAAAAGATACAACCGCAGCGTGTTTTGAGGCACGATTTAAACTAGCTAACTGCGAGATAGGAAGCGCATGTGTTTGTCTATGTGTTGAATGCGACTTTGGCACCTATTAAACACTTAATTTTGACATGGGTTCGGCTTCGCGCTTAAAGCTTGTCCTATTTGGATAATATAAATGTAGGAATGTGAGAGCCGTGATGCCGTAGGTATCCGGCCAATGATGGTACCTCCAAATTGGAAACACGACATGATTAATTGTTGCCGAAGCGGCCTGACTCGTCTATTGCTCCGCTAGGCACTGGGATCATTCTAGCGGACGGTCGTTACCGTTTGGTCGTTTGCGCTAGCTGGCGGCAGTATACTCCCGGCCGTGCCGGGTCTTGTGAAGCCAGGCCGTGGCAGTATATTTCTTTTTTATCTTCTCGACTCCGGACGGTGTTTCGGCGCTGCTGATATAGCGGGAACTCTCATTAGGTCTGATATGTCCCGGAGTATCTGTCCCCAGAGTGCCCGGACAGGAGGACCGAGCTATTATCGGACTGTCTGCAACTGTCCCGAGGGCGCCTCAGACTGTGCACGAGGTGTCTCGGAGTGTGTCCTCTGGCTATCTCAAACTCTCCAGGGTGTCCCGGACTGTGTCCGGGGTGTACATAATATCCTCGGGGTGTCATGTACCAGCACCAAGGTGTTCCGTATCAGCTTCAGTGTGTCGGACCAGCGCCTGGGTTTTCCATATCAGCTCCAGTGTCCCGGACCAGTCCCAAGGTGTCCCGGACCAGTCCCAAGGTGTCCCGGACCAGTCCCAAGGTGTCCCGGACCAGTCCCAAGGTGTCCCGGACCAGTCCCAAGGTGTCCCGGACCTGTCCCAAGGTGCCTCGGATCGGTTCCAAGGTGTCCCGGACCTGTCCCAAGGTGCCTCGGATCGGTTCCAAGGTGTCCCATACCAGCTCCAGTGTCCCGGACCATTTCCAAGGTGTCCCGTACCAGCTCCAGTGCCCCGGATCAGCGCCTGGGTGTCCCATACTAGCTTCTGGGTGTCCCGTGACAACTCCAGTGTCCCGGATCAGCGCCTGGGTGTCGCATGCTAGCTCCTGGGTGTTCCGTACCAGCTCAAGTGTCCCGAACCAGCCCCAAGGTGTCTCGGACAAGGTTTGATTTGTGCTTTGTAATCCTGGATGCGGATATGAAAATTTGTGGTAATCGAATACGGAAAGTTTTTTTTTCTTCAAATCATTGACATCAGAATCCTAGTTTGCACTTGCCTGTGCATCTGGAGCGCCTTATCACAGAGCAGTCAATTTTCAAACAGCACAATTCAACCTCCAAGTGCGAAACAAATGGGAGGATAATTTTCTGAAAAGAATGATGTTTTTGATGCCAAAATCCAGGAGCAGCCTGTTTTTCCAGCCGTGGTCTCGCATCAGTGCCGCGTGCCAATGGTCTCAGTTCTGCCGGCGACATGAGACATGCGTGTGTCTGTGGCGGCCAGATCCCGCTTTGCCTTGCCTGATCCCGCTGCTTGCCTGTGGCGGCCAGATCCCGCTGCCTGCCTGTGGCGGCCAGATCCCGCTGCCTGCCTGTGGCACCCAGATCCCGCTGCCTGCCTGTGGCAGCCAGATCCCGCTGCCTGCCTGTGACGGCCAGATCCAGCTGTTTGCCTGTGGCGGCCAGACCCTGCTGCCTGCCTGTGGCGGCCAGATCCCACTGGCTGGGCGGCCGGATCCCGCTGTCTGTGACGGCCAGATCCCGCTGTCTGTGACGGCCAGATCCCGCTGTCTGTGGCGGCCAGATCCCGCTGTCTGTCTGTGGCGGCCAGATCCCGCTGTCTGTGGCGGCCAGATCCCGCTGTCTGTGGCGGCCGGATCCCGCTGTCTGTGGCGGCCAGATCCCGCTGTCTGTGGCGGCCAGATCCCGCTGTCTCTGACGGCCAGATCCCGCTGTCTGTCTGTGGCGGCCAGATCCCGCGGACCTCGCGGACCAGCGTCTCATTGTGCTGCACTGACACCGGCCGGTTGACCCTGCGTGACAATCAAACCAGCGGCGGTCCGGCACGAGCTGCCGCCGGCTTCCATTACGGGCACTTAGAATGAGCCGCCGGCGGCCCGCCGCACTGTTAAGGCCCGTTCACACTGCCGCCGGCTCCGATACAATTCCGTTTCGTCGGCTGGCCCGGACCGACGACCGGCCGACCGGCCTGTGACGTCACACGCTCGTGCGCACTGCTTGATGGTTACCAATCGTCGTGTCTCTGTTGGTTTGTCGTTAACATGGAAATATTTGCTCTCATTTGTCAAGGGTATGACCAATTCTGGACGGAGCGCCGAAAAGCCAAAATAATTAACTCCCGTTTGTAAAAAATTAGATTAAGTTGAAGCTCCGTTGAACTGATTTAACCGGCGAATTCATATTTAACAGCTGCTGGCCTATGCTGGACAGTAAAACAGCATGATAATTGCCGTGCCCATCTTAATGGCTCACGGTGCAGTTGATTGACGACCCACGGAGCCCATGTTAGGAAACGGTCCCTTTTTAGAGCCAGGTTCAATAACTTCGTAAGCTACATTATGATATGTAGGTCGCTGACATGCCTGCGAGCAATAAGACATTGGTAATTACGATCAGAGCTGCCCGCATTGCGACGGAACCTGCTCTAATAATTCGAAATCGCTCGGCCGGTATTTTCGTCCTTCCACCCAGGACGCCTCCTCACAAGTGCGCGGAGGGTCAGATAAGTGCCGGCCGGGCCGCTGCCTCCGGCGGATAAACCGAAAGATCGTAGCCTCCGGCGGTAGCCCGACCTTTGGTGCGCGGAACCCAGTTCACACCACCACCGGAAGATGTTCGCCGACCGGGTAGGGAATCATACCAAATAGGTTGTTCGGCCAATACCAAATAGCCAAACATTGTTCGGCCCTGTGGCGGCGTAAACCGGGCTTCACATCGTCTACCCAGGCTGGTTATTCCACCAATCCTCGGCTGACCACGCTAATTCCATGTGGTTCCCCGGGCTGGTGGTGACCCGAGCTAACGTCGTGGTGTGGTGACCTGAATTGACGGTGTAGTGTGGTTACCTGAACTGACGGTGTGGTGCGGTGACCTGAACTAACGGTGTGGTGTGGTGACCTGAAGTGACGTCGTTGTGTGGTGACCTGAACTGACGATGTAGTGTAGTGACCTGAACTAGCGATGTGATGTGGGTGCTTGAAGTGATTGTGTGGTGTGGTGACCTAAACTGACCTTGTTGTGTGGTGTTCCCTCCTGCCAATGTGATGTCGGAGGCTAGCAGTGCCATGTGGTGCTCCCGACTCCCGGTGTAGCGCCTCGGACTGATGGTGTGGTGTGTCGTCCCGATACTGACTGTGTGGTGTCTGGGACTGACTGTGTGGTATCTTGGACTGACTGTGTGGTGTCTGGTACTGACTGTGTGGTATATTTGACTGACTGTGTGGTATCTTGGACTGTCTGTGTGGTATCTTGGACTAACTGTGTGGTGTCTGGCACTGACTGTGTAGTATCATGGACTGACTGTGTGGTGTCTGGTAATGACTGTGTGGTATCTTGTACTGACTGTGTAGTATCTTGGACTGACTGTGTGGTATCTTGGACTTACTGTGTGGTGTCTGGGACTGACTGTGTAGTATCATGGACTGACTGTGTGGTGTCTGGTACTGACTGTGTGGTATCTTGTACTGACTGTGTGGTATATTGTACTGACTGTGTGGTATCTTGTACTGACTGTGTGGTGTCTGGGACTGACTGTGCGGTATCTTGGACTGACTGTGTGGTATCTTGTACTGACTGTGTGGTATCTTGTACTGACTGTGTGGTATCTTGTACTGACTGTGTGGTGTCTGGGACTGACTGTGTGGTATCTTGTACTGACTGTGTGGTATCTTGGACTGACTGTGTGGTATCTTGGACTGACTGTGTGGTATCTTGTACTGACTGTGTGGTATCTTGTACTGACTGTGTGGTGTCTGGGACTGACTGTGTGGTATCTTGTACTGACTGTGTGGTATCTTGGACTGACTGTGTGGTATCTTGGACTGACTGTGTGGTATCTTGTACTGACTGTGTGGTATCTTGGACTGACTGTGTGGTATCTTGGACTAACTGTGTGGTGTCTGGGACTGACTGTAGTATCATGGACTGACTGTGTGGTGTCTGGTACTGACTGTGTGGTATCTTGTACTGACTGTGTGGTGTCTGGGACTGACTGTGTGGTGTCTGGGACTGACTGTGTGGTGTCTGGGACTGACTGTGTGGTGTCTGGGACTGACTGTGTGGTGTCTGGGACTGACTGTGTGGTATCTTGGACTGACTGTGTTGTATCTCGAACTGACTTTGTGTTTCGGTGTCCGAAATCGGGGGTGTGATGCGGCGTACTGAACTGACGGTATAGAGTAGCTTCCAAGCTTGGTTCGGTGTCCCGACTGCCACCAGAAAACACGGAACCAAAACTACGGATCGGTCTGCTGGGATTCAGGGAGGGGTCTAACTAGTTTCTCGTTTTGTGCTATAATAGCTTTGTACATGGGTGCAGTATACGTCAGAAGTACATTATTTTCTGATGTAATGACATAATTTTCGAAGCAAATCGAATACAATTTAATTATAATTTATTATAGTTTAGTGGTTTAGTAGTAGTTTAGTAGAAGTTTAGTAGAAGTATTGAGTGGCTCAATGCCCTTCCCTCTCAGCCGGCTTGTCAGGTTCGAACTTACTTAGCTAAGGGTAGGCGGAATATCCGTCTATATCGCAGTGTTAAAATGATGGTATTTCGTGAGTTGTGATATGTTGGAACGAGTACCGCATGCTGTTGAGACTCGTCATGAAAATGATGTGCTTTAAAACACAGAATTACGATGTAGCAGGCGCCAGCCGAGGAGCTGGTGTATCTCATCAGATTGCAGCCCATCATTTTGCCCGGATTGTTGAGCGCGTGCTCCCCGCGGCGCCGTCTGTGATCCCATCTAGAGTGCGTCCCGTTGCTTGCACGACGTTCTGATTTACCGTACATGCTGGAGGATGGGTCTTTGTAGTCTGATGGTCACGATTTGGGCCGTGCCACTTGTAGCGCCTGGGCGCTGTATGATCAATACACTCGATACGCTCCATAAGCCCAAATACCTAACGGCGACGTCACCGCCCGTGGCGCTCTGGGTTATTAAAGCTGGCGGTTACTAGTCATGACTGGGGCGTCACCGCCTGGGGCGCTCTGGGCTATCGGGCTGGTGGTTACTGGTTACAAGTGCGGCGTCATAATCTGTGGCGCTTTTGGTTACTTGGGCTTGCGGTTATTAGTCACGACTAGAGTGTCACCGCCTGTGGAGGATTGGCGAGGTGATTTGATGCCATATTCCGATGTTTGTGGCTGCCGCCGGGATGTTTTTGCTCTTGAGGCTTTTATCATTCATATACTTATAGTTCGGCCCTTGGCGGTATATCCCGTGTACACGGCCTGTTAAACCTAGAGATGGCTTGTTCTGCGGAGAAGTCTGCAGCCTGTTAACTTTTGCTGCTGGTTGCAACCGTCAAATGACGAATGCTGCCGTAAAATGAAATATCATGGCCTCTGCTGAGTTTTATTTTTGGAAGGACACCAATGAAGAAAGCTTGTAAGTAAATATGACTCATTGTATGGTCAGTGCGGGACATGACGTCACGACGCCAAGCCGGGTGGCGGCATCGCACCGTCAAGCCGTGCGGCTCGCCCCGTGCCTCTGCACCAGTCAGCGCGTGTTTCGAGAGCGGCGACTGGACATGACGTCGGCGCCTCGAGGCGGCTGCGCAGTGCCGCCTCGGGGACGAGTAGTCTAGGTAGGTTACCCGTCGCACAACCGAAAGATTGTGAGTTCGAGTCTCACCTGTCGCTACTTTTCGCTCGCGACCAATCGGCTGAGATTGGCGACGCTACATAGCTCAGCGGGCGACGTGTCAGAACATGGCAAGACCAACAACCACCACCACAGTGCCACTTCACGTTTCTGCGGCAGTGCCCCGACACCGCCCACACCACGTGTCTGAAGCGGTGCACTAGGGGCGGCCTGGCTGTGGCACACACCACACCCGGCCAGCCGGCGTCGTTCACAAGGCGCGGCCTGTGTCTCATGACGGTGGCAGCGTCGCCTCCAGCGCGACCTAATGGCCGGACGCTGTGCGGTCTCGGCCGACCTGGCACCAGTCTGCGTCGTGTGCCGGCGTCCAATACCAGCCTGCGGCACGTATTGGACATCAATCTGCGGCGTGTGCGGTCCGTCTCGGAGCGGTGGGCAGACTGGGACCGGGACAGCCGTGATCGGCCGGGCCGGACGCCAGCTCTGGACGCGTCCTACATAGCCGGCGGAAGATGGCCGGCGTGACGACATGGCCGGACACGCCGGCGCTGTCGTAGCTGTTCCCGTTCTGTCAGTGGGCCAGCAGCGTGCCTGATGAAAGAAAGACATTAGTGTCTGGGTACTGTGCGAGACATTGCAATTTGGCCGAAGCGGGTGGCGTTTCGGCATCTGGTCCGGACAGCCATCTGACGTTGGTGAACAACCCGGCGTCGACTGTCGGCCGATTTGACTCGGCAAGCGGTGCGCCAGTAACCTGTCAATCTGCGTCAGCCCAGTTCGGCTTGTGCGTGCCCTTGTCTCGGTCGCGTCTGGCCGAATTGGCTCCAATAGCTCCGCCGGCGCAGGGTTGTTTCAGCTAAATAGCTATTGTCACCACCTTTTCCTGCGGGAGCGCTCTACCTGATGTTGCATAGTTTTGAACACTAGGCATACATACAAATACGAAGAGGAAGCATAGAAGGCACAATAAAGAATGCTGTTGGAATCACCCAACAAGTCACGGCTGGAGTGTGTCATTGGCGTGTCCGTCAGCGGAACCTCATCAACATCGGGCCGCTGCTTCATCGGCGCCATGTGTCCACGCGAAGTGTCGTTGAGGTCGTTAACATCGGCGGTGGCCTGCTGATTCACGGCCTCCTGTCAACCGCCGCATCTAAACCCGGCGGCGGCCAGCGTGCAACCGCCGCCATCGGAGTTTGCCACCGTGGAGGTGCGCTGCCGGAACTGTCGCTGCATTGGTGCCGAATTTCAACGAGGCGTTTGACTGAAAAGGCATCTATAAGGAACCGACCACAGAACCACGTAGACACAACATTATCCTGAAATTAGTATAATAAAGTTAATGTTATTAGATAGGGGCGGATCCAGGAATTGTGATGGGATAGCACACGTCCAGAGAGGCGCCGCTGCGAAAGTACCTGGAGGGGCACATTTGTCTTCCGAGGGGCGCCTCGGGCTGAACAATTGGAGAAGTATGCTGGAACTTTTCCGCAATGGCACCTGTCCTTCCAAGGGGCGCCTTTTCTTCTCAGAGGGCGCCTCTGGCTGGACAAAATCGAGGGGTGCACTCAAGCATTCAGATAGTTTTTTTTCCCGGCCGGAGGGGTGCCCATCTCTCATGGGGGCGGAAGAAGGGTGAAAGGTGTCAGACAAAGACGTCAAGATGACGTCGACATGCATGGTAACATGATCGATGCTGAGCGGTGTCGAGATAAGATGATGTTTTTGTGCTAGGAAGGAAGGAATAATGTCTAGTGGAACTAGCAACAATTAATATTATGTCACTTAAGTCAAAACCTTTAGTTCAGGAAATTCAAGGAGTTCCCATGAGGCGCAGGCCACTCGCACACAATTATCCAATTATATTCTCGTTTGGCCGTTAGATACAAATAAGTCAATGAAAAGCGATATTGTGGGCTATGGATGTAAATAGGACAACTTGCATATAGCGTGATGCAAATTGAATACAGTTGCATACTAATATAATGCATGTATAGCTCTGAGTCGCGCCGGACAGTCCTGCACATTCCGAAACTGCAGGAAGCGCATGGTAACCGAACATCTTCCTTTGACCCAATTGACAGAGCTATTAGTCGGCAGAAGATGTGAATTGAAAGAATGCTATTTATTGGCTTAGTGTGAGTGTTTCCGGAGTGTGTCGTTTTCACGATCCCTTTTTATTTTGGCCTTCTATCACACGATGGTGATCGGAACTTTCGGTTCGTGCGGTCAATCTGGTCACCCGCTTCTTGTCAAACTCCATGTCGTAAGTGTATCTTATATATATATATGTGATCAGTATCCAATGTGTATCGGTATCTGTATGCTAATTTATTTCTCTGAATCGCATATATGACATGTGCGTGGGAGTAAGTGGCATGTCGACTGACTCGTGTGTGCTCGCCGGCAGGTGGTGCCCGTCATCACGTACGTGGTGGAGCGGGCGCGGCCCGGCTGCTCGGTGGCTGACGTGCTGCGCATGGAGCGCGTCGTGCTCGACAAGCTGGCCTGGCAGATCCGCCTGGTGACGCCGCTCAACTTCCTGCACAGCCTGCACTGTCTGCTGGTGGCCGCCTGCCCGGGCCTGCTGCCGCACCCGCAGGCGCCGCTGTCGGCGCACCGGCAGCTGCGCGGCCTGACGGAGCGGCTGCTGGAGCTGGTGACCGACCCGCGCACGCTGGCCGTGCCACCCTCCTGTCTGGCGGCGGCACTCATCTGCGACGAGCTGCGCCGCTGCCACATCGAGACGGCCTCCTTCATCGACGCGGCTCACCGGCTCATCCAGGTGCAGTGCTGCCATACGCACGCTGGCTGATCAGCGTAGGGTGCTTCCATATTTATACTGAGGCACCCGGTTAGGGCAATATGTTGTCCCAGACGGTTCATCGAAATAGGGCGCTGCGAAATATTTTCTTGGTTGTCCAGATAGGGCACGACGACATCCACACTTCATCCACGTATGGTGTAGTCATATCCCCGCTACGTCGTTCACACAAGGTGGTATATTCCAACAGAATATTCCCGTTACGGTGCCGCCATGTATTGACTTTCATTCAAATGGGGCGCTGCCTTGTCACCTTTCTTATCCAAATCGGCTGCTGCCCAGTCCCAAGCGGCTCATTCTGGTAGAACACTGCCTTGATTTATCGGTCCAACCATGTAAGGTGCTGCAATCCTTGCACCATCCAAACAATGGGCGTAACCAAATCTACACTGCCTTTACCGAGTAGATCAGGTTGTATGTCTGCCGACTTATGGGTACATCCCGTCAAATGTATTTCGGATGATCCATATGTGGGCCTCCCATAGTCACGATGCAACTAGGTCGAGTGCTGTCATGCACCAATTCACCAAGGTTGAGTGTCGATGTATCTCACTCAGGTCATATGCGCGTGCTTATTATCGGGTTGCTATACGGTGCTATCGGTGTTCTCCGGTTGTTGCTGTTTATTTTGTAACACAGCTCCTTATATTTGGCCTTCTACCCTGTGATATGCCCTTGCTTTATGTCAGTGGCTGCGACCATCCTCCAGCGACCGAAAGCATGTATCAGAAATGCACCATTAGTATCGAGGAAAAACGTAGCCAAGCGTGTTGTTGGAAAACAATTACGCCTAACCTGATAGAACGATCCATTTGTAGTCGGTGAATGTTCAGCTTTCCAGGGATGCGATTCCTTGACAAATACAATCATTTTCCGTTGGCGAAATTTCTCAAAAGCCCGTTTCCATCCGGCGTCACATGTCAGCAGCACCAATCCCACTGGTGACTGGGCACGATATACCGCGCTGACGTCGACCCGTTTGCCGGCCAGCGCTCCCGACAGGAGGTGGTGATCGGCTGCGCGCGCGTGCGCGCCGTGCTGGGCAGGGTGGAGTCGGTGCTGGTGCGGCGTGCGCCGCGCGCCACGCCGGCCGCCGCCGCCAAGCGGCCGCGACAGCGCGCCGACTCGCGCAGCTTCTCGCGCCCGGCCAAGCGCAAGCTGGTGTCGCCCGAGCCGGCCGACGACATCGTGTACGACATCCGCTGTCTGTACGCCGGCGAGGAGGACGACGCGCCGCACGGCACGGCGCCGAGCGCGCCAGAGTTCCCCGAGCTGAGCCAGGGTGAGTCGGCGCCCCCGGAGCGCTGCCGCCGGACGGCGGCTCGGCTGAGGGGTGGGCACGCACTGGTCCATGTTGTGTGTGGGTGTGTGTGTTGGCTATGCTCGCCGTCATGGGTTGATGGGTGTTGAATTTTAGTGCTTGTTATATTTAAAGCAGTGCGATCATATACAGTATACACTTTTTAATTGACAGACGATATAATATGCAGATGTTTGATTAGTCGTATTACATTTCCGGTACAGCTCATAATCACTTGTGTCCAGACAAGTAATAGTAGTTGCTATGTGATAAACATGGTCGATGCACCCTAAAGCCAAGTAATAGTAGTTGAAAGACACATTGAAAAGAAATCGAAAACATCACTGTAAGGACGACAATTTAAAAAATACATCTGGTGTTCATGTTGTCTGATGTGGGTGCAGGCTTGTCGGATCGGAATTTGCTCTGGGATGCTTTTTTTGGTTGGCTCTGTCAATTACCTGTTTATGGTTACGATTATATTAGTAAGGATGTGGCTGAGGAGCGTCAGTGTGCAAATTTCCAGTTGTTTTTCGAATTCGTGGTTTTATCTTGACACGATGCAAAATGCTGAAAAACTGCGAAAATAATAGTGGGCGACTGCAGCACACGGATTAGTATTGATATCTGGGATAGGGCGAATTGCGTTCGGTATCCAGTCGATATGCTACGATTACTAGGGCGGTGTGCGGGTGTTCACAGCTGGGTCGTGTCTGGACACGGCCGGTACGATAACGGCTGGACGACCGTTGCAGGTGCAGCTGCGCAGACGTGTGCGCTGCTGAGTCATGTGTCCCGGCTCAGCTACGCCGACGTGCTGCGACGCCACCTGCCGGCGCAGTCCGTCACAGCCGCCTAGTGGCAGCCGGTCAAAGCAGAACTTCCAGCCGCCGCCGCCGCTGCCGCTGGCTCCGTCCAGCGCGCAGAGGTCATATTGGGGCGGTGTGGAATGGAGGTCACCTGGCTCTCATCGGGCCGCGGTTTGACACCGGTCAGGCGGGCAGCCAATGGCTTCAGATACCCAGAATGGAGCCGAGGAAAGGTGCAACTAAACAAAATATAAATCGCGACAGTAGATTGGTAGATTTTACATCTGTTTTATCGTAAATGTTTTATCTTAATACCCACCACCCGACTTTCAGCGGTGGAGACACTACATATATCAATTATTTAGTTGCTAGATACCAGAGTACGTATATTGTCTATGTGTAGGAATCTCGCGCCCATGGCGCGTGTATTGTTGGCCGTGCCGACGCTCCGTACGGACCGGCCCGCTCCAGTCCGAGGTGCTGGCTGCCGACCGTTCACGCATTACTCAGCCAGTGTTCAGTAGTGGCATTCTCGGAGTCGACGGGTCACGGACCGCTAGCGCGCACGCGCAACGGCCGCTGCGACTTGCAACAAGTCACGACTGTCTTTCTTGGTCACCTTCACGAGTGTGTGCTTCATCGGGCGGCGGCAGTGGCGCACCTGTCGCCGCCTCGTCATTACCATTTAGTACAAGGCCCGGCGGGCCGCGTCGGGCCAGCCCGCGCGGCGTGCCGCCGGGTAGGCCATTAACCTCTAGTTGTAGTGTCGGCTTGTTAGCCGTCCCTGTGAAGGTAGCGTAGAATTTCCCCCCGCTGCGTGCGTCGCGCCTCTGGCGGCGTCGGTGTGAAGTGGTGCGCGAGACCTCGTCACCCAGACGAGACACCCTCTGCAGCGATTGGGATGACCTAAGAATGTTAAGAGGCGCCCTCGGGAGCGGCAGGAGTTACGTTGGGTGCGATCGGGGCGCCCCGAAGCGATACAAGTGCCGTCAGAAGCGATAGCAACGCCCTGAAAGTGGCGTGAGTGCCCTAAAGCGAGACATGTGCCGTGTGTGGACTGGCTCACCTCTGGAGAGATGGATGTGGCCTCAGGGTCATAATGCGCCACAGGCGACACTCGCGCTTTAAAGTAAGGAGACATGATGGCATGCTGTGCGGACGCGAAAGTGCAAACTTTGTCGACGGGATGAGAGCGCGCACGGTATAGCATGCGTGTTGCGAACGCCGAATAATACATAGTGATTGATCGCGCGTGTTGTTTGGCAACTGTGATGGTTTCGTGAGTAAAAACCACCTAACGATGCCCGTGGTGTCCCAAATAGCATAGCTCGCGAGGACAGCAACCCAAATGTGACGAACAGCACGCATAATTGTACGGTTAGTGAGCTCAAACCCGCGGAAAAGTCATTTTCATAACGGGAATGCAAGTGCAAAGCACCTGTGAAATATGGCTTGTGTGGATATCCGAAAATCCCGAAAATGTCAAGCTGGAGCCCTCCAAGATAAGGAGGGATTCCAAAAAAAATAAATGTCAGGGTCGGCGAAATTGCTCTGGAACACAACATATTACCAGATGCCTTCACAAATTGTGTACGCCGCCGAAAAACATATCGAATCTCGAAAAGTCGAGATGGGGTACATGGCGCCAGGGTCTCGAAATGTCTGGCCGGAATCCGGACGTGGGATAAAAAGCATGAGAAAAGATGCACAAAAATCGCATTGAGCCCACAAAACTGGCGTTGGGTACCCAGAACCACGCGCCTGGGAGCGATAAGTCAGGCTGAGACACAGCAAATCGAACCGAAGCCCCAAAACCGAACTGGGTCCCACAAATGTGCGTTATAAGCCCCCCAAAAAACGGCGTGACACAAGGGCACAACGGGGGCCGAAAATACAACTGGCGCTCTAAAGCACACAATCTCCCAAAAAGCGGCTCGGTCTTAAAACATGCGTTGCAGCCTTAAATAAATATACATGGAGCTCTAAAAGTACACTTAAAGCTCTCAAGGCACGCAGGGACCATGCTAACGCACAAGGGTCTGAAAAAGTGGTTGGAACCACAAAAGGCAAAATGGTTCCAAATGGAACAAAAAGACGAGGAGCTAAATAAGCACATCGGGATCTTTGAAAACGCCTGTCACGTAAAAAATCATCTGCATAAAAAGCAACAAAACCTTAAAACGAGCAGGAGTTTAGAAAATGTATTAAACCCCTAACTGGAATTAATAATACATTACCCCTCACTTTGAAATGTAAAATTTCACAATTTCAGGCATTCCAGTTCATATCACCCTGTCGCCAGGATGCCAACGTCCGTGCACGTGCACACTCATCTTGTGCATCCGGCGCATTCGCCACACTTTGTACGATGCTACGGCTTCTGCTAGGCCTTCTGCTTTTTGCTAACTATTGCCACATGATAAACTTGCGCCATATTTTACGTGCTGGAATGCTTAGTATGGACGTTCGCTGCAAAAAGTCGAGTAATTAAATCCGATCATTAATTCCCTACATCCCACATTTTCTGGTAGTTATGAAATGCAGATTCCGCTCAGCTTTCATGCACTTGATATCTTTGCTACTATCCTCCCAGAATGGCTATCGAACCGAGGCCCTTCCCCAGTGTTCTCTGTTAGACCCGCTGCGTCTTTCTGCGCTGCGGCCTAATGCATTTTTGAAACCCCTCCTCGTTTTAGCGTGTTGTTGCTTTTTTGGGGCACCGATTAAAAAAAAACTTTCAGGGCGTTTTAGAAGCTCTCGATGTCTTCATCTAACGCCCGGTGCTTTTGGTCATTTTGGAACCATCTTGCCATTTGCGGCCCCAGCCTCTTTTTCAAGCCCTTGTGCGTCCTTATGACGTCTGTGTGCCTTAGCACGCGCCCTGGAGGGCCTCTGAGAATCTGAAAATTGCGCGCACTGGAGTAGGGGTGGATTCCTAAGATCTCGGCTCCTATTAAGGCTAGAGCAACGAAATTAACAGAGTGGATGGGCACGACAGTTAACTCTATTGTGTGCAAATGTCATGAACTTGGATCAATATCTTCAAGGTCAAATGAGGTCAAAATAGCAAAATTTCCCGGTTTTGCGTGGCTTGGCTTGTCATTGTAATGGATCGCTGTGATTGTGTTTAAATGCTCCAAAATTGGCATCAATAATGTTTCGGATAGTACTAATAATGCAATACAGATGCCAGATCCTCCAACTGACCCCAGGTCACTTATATAAGAACATTTTATCAGGCCATTACCTGCTCCAGTTACCCTAACCGGGCTGCCCACCGGACTGCTCCGTTGAGCGGCTCGGTACAATCGGCTTCGCAAAGAAAAGAGTGAAAGACATGAATAAAGTATGGAAACGCACACAATGACAAAGAGTAGATTTCCGGATGTGTAGGGAGTAACATGCAAAGTGACATCAATCGCATGACAGTCATTTCCATTTATGACAGCATTCCAGTTGACCAAGTTTGGTTCCATTAGTCTGTCATGAACTTGACATGACTTGACCTCGACAACCTAACATGACTTTTAAATTATATAGCATAACAATATGCATCAAACAAGTCGCTAGTGTTGTCAAGAACACTTCCCTTTCGCCAATTTACGGGAAGCGCATCAGCTGCGATTTTTGTGGTCTGGCGCTGGGAATTGTTTTAACTTTAACGGCCCCTAACTTTAAAAATTATCAGTCATCATGGGTCTTATTTCCAATCTTGTGTCCTCTTCCGAATTAGGTGCCTCCTGCCATGTCTCTGGATCATCCTTTTCTATCTTGGTGGAACCTTACTCGTTTTGATGCCCATTTTGCGTCTCCGAAACTTCATCTCATATCCACTGGCTTTCTTCTCCGTCTTAGGGCCTCCTCTGATATTCTGGGGCCTCCCTTCCCGTATTGGGACCTCCTTTGCAATTATGGGTGCCTCCGTGCCAATTTTTGGTAATCTCTTGATTTCTGGGGCCTCCTACTCTCCACTAGGTGACTCCTTTGTAAAATTACGGGACTCCTTTCACGTCTTGGAGGCCTCCTAATCTGTGTTTGGAGTCTCGTTGTCCTCTTAGCAGTTTCCTTTTGCGTCCTAGTCCTAAATCTACTCTTCTAGGGTACTCGTCTTCTAAAATGTGGGCCTCATCTGGTTGGTCTCAGTGGCCTTCTCTCATTCCTAGGGGACCTTCTTATCCGTCTTGGGGCCCCTTCTTGCGTCCGGATAAATATATATTTTCATTATTTTCTATTGTGGGTCCTTCTCTTACATCTTGAAGGCTTCGTTTTCCAAATTAAGAATATTTTGCCACCACATCGGAAGCCTTCTTGTGTAACCCTGGGTGGCTTCTTGCCCGTCTTGGTGGCATTCTTTTCGTCTTGGAGATCTCTTTTTCGTCCTGGGGTCCTCGTTTTCGTCCTGGGGGCCTCCTCACAATCTCTGTTCTGTGTCTCTTATAGGAACCTGATTATATTTCCTGGGGGCCTCGTCAGTCTTGGATCCTACTTGACAGCATCATCTTCTGTCCCGTCTAGCTCCTCGCACCTCTTTTCGTCCTATGCATCTCCGGATAGTTGTCTCCTCAAATTACGGGGGCGCCCTCCCAAGTCTCAAGGGAAGGGATGGAGACGATTGCCCCCGCTGTCCCCACCCCGGTGATGACATCCCTGCTCCGAAACCTCATCTCATATCCACTGGCTCTCTGTTCCGGCGTAGGGTCTCCTCTCATTTTTTTGGCCTCCCCGTATTGAGACTCCTTTGCAATGTTGGGGGCCTCCGTGCCAATTTTTGGCACTCTTGATTTCTGGGGCCTCTTACCCTCCACTAAGAGACTTCTTTTTTCAAAATATGGGCCTCCTCCTGGAGGCCCATAATTTGTAGAATTTCCTTTTCTTAGTGGGGGCTTCCTTTTCGTCCTAGGGTCTCCTTTTCGTCCTGTAAATCTCCTGCTCGTCCTGGGGGTGGGGGGTCCTTTTCGTCCTGGGAGCCTCTTTTTCGTCCTGGGTCCTCTTTTTCGTCCTTGAAGCCTCCTTTTCGTCCTGGGGCCTCCTTTTCGTCCTGTGGGCCTCCTTTTCATCCCGTGGGCCTCCTTTTCGTCCTGGGGGCCTCCTTCTCGTCCTGGGGGACTCCTTTTCGTCCTGGAGGGCCTCCTTTTCATCATGGGGGCCTCCTTTTCATCCTAGGCCTCCTTTTGGCCCTGTGGCCTCCTTTTCGTCCTGGCGCCTCCTTTTCGTCCTGGGGGCCTCCTTTTCGTTCTGGGAGCCTCATTTTCGTCCTGGGGCCTCCTCAAATTTCAGGGGGCGGCGCCCACAGTCTCACGGCCGGGGGAAATTGGCCCCGCTGCCCCCGGTGGCGACGCCCCTGACCATACGTCTAGAGCACCAGGCCATCACTTATGGGGCAAGAAATTCTCCAACTCAATTGAAAGCCCAACACAAGAAAGGCGAATGCGTTTTCCGCAATGCTCCGTTCTATTTGAGAGCAAAAATTAATTAGCCACGTTTCCTCCGTTCCTCCTATACAAACGAGCGAAGCTACCTTACAATCTACAAGTCCACTCACACATGCGTCATGTTAAACTCATAGTACGTTGTTGATTTTTGTGGGCAAGACGCCGAAATACATCCAGGCTGGGAACCAGGGCCCCGGTCATACCACCATGCTTTGCACAAGCTGAATCAGTGGAGCGGACCGCGCTCAGACTTTCAGTATAAAATGTTGAGTTAGTTTTTGTAGTTTCTTAGTCGATTTGTCGTCATATGTATTTGTTCTTCCTTGATGGTGAAAACGTCAATTTTGAATCCTTTCAATTACAAGGCCGAGTTCCAGATATTCTTAAAATTCAAGCAAGGAAGATTTGTGGGCTTTAGCATTTGTATGACTGCTCTCATTCGCAACGCTCGCTCACTCCTGAATAGCCAGTGCAATCACGTAACGTGAACGCTGCCTAAGAAGCGTACGCGTATGAATGCGTGCTAAGAATGACGATATCCTGGCAATCTAAATAAAATCAGGCACTTCCTGATCTGCATATTCTCAGTTTGTCATGAAAATATGAAGGAGTCGAAAGTCTAACGGATCGAGGTCGCAAAAAGTACGCAGGGATCCACTAAAATCACGCTGAGGAAACACGTCCGGCGACCTCTCGCCGATGGACGCAAGGTCGCAGGGGAGCTCGAGCTCCTCCCCAAATATACATCGATATCGTGGTATAAAATTTCCTTCGTTAGCCCCAAAAATTCGGGTCGGGAATTAAAATTTCTCCCCGTAAGCGCACCGCCACATACATCACATCGGGACCCGACAAAAATGAAACCGTGGCCCCTCAAAATCAGGAAAAATTTAGAAAAAGATACGCCCGAGTCAAGGGAATCGCTATCGTTCCCCAGCCCAAACATATCACCAGTTCCACCGGCTCCATACATACATAATATGCATTACACCAGCATTTAGCAAATCGCGTACGCTTGAAATTAGTTAATGCAACATTTTTTTTAGTGATTTGTATATGTGTATTATGAACAACGTGAGGTGACTTATCGAGGAATACCAACAGAAAACATTCGAACAGGATGGGGGAGATAGGGTTGTAGTCCAGTGATTCAGAACCGATGGTGGAAAATTAATTTGCCACCATCCTGTTCGAAGGCTTTGTTAGGTTAGGTTAGGTTAGGTTAAGTTAATCTACCCCAATCTCCAGGATGGTGGGGGCCGACTGGTCTCCTCCAGATTACATTTGAGTGGATCATTAATTATTTTATGAAAAACAATACAAAGAACCCCTTTGGAAAAATAGTGGTCGAAATCCCGGGGCTTTTTCAAGGTGGAAGTAGGTGGGCCCACTCCAAATCCATTTTCCCCATCTAGTGCGGAACCTGGGTACGCCATTGCACCAATTTTGCGATGGCAATTGTGCTGCATGATGATAAATGCATCGGGAGTAATCGAATGCGATCTTTGTCATAGGGATTTGATAGATCAAGACAACTAGAGGAAACTGGAGACGAATAGATGTTATTTGGCTGCGTAGTTTTGGGCGAGGGTTTGATTTAGTGCGCTGTTGCAAATGGTCCGAGCGAGATACCTTAACTAGAGGTCCGAGCGGAACGCGTCTCAGTACGTACTTGCTTAGGAGCTGCTCAAAGTGCGCCGGATGCACTGAGGACAGTGTGCGGAACAGTTAGTAAGGACAGTTAGTAGGGTGGGCGTTTGGGAAATCATTGACATGGATTACTGGTCATTGACTTAAGTGATCATTTGCAGACAAAATGAGTGGTCGCATCGTCCTAATCATGTAAAAACATTGTGTTAAAAATCTTATAAATCAAGTTACCTACCTTGATGTCTGTATTTACCAAAAATAGATACAACATAACTTTACCTGAACTAACCTTACCTGGAAGAAAAATTCAGTTCTAGAAATAGCAATTTTTTAAATAAAAAATGCATGCAGTCAATCACATATAAAATATTTAAATAAAATATGAGCCTGCAGCCAATTACCTACATCACAGAAGCTACATGGTAGGATCTGGAAGCTCAGACATGCAAAGCAATCATTGAGAAATGCATAATGGTTGTTCGATAAAGTTACATTTTATGCTGCAAGTTTTGAATATTGAGAACAGCAAGTTACTAGAGCCAATGTTACTAGAGCTAAGTTACTAGTTACTACTCCAATGCAGTAATCTGTATGGGAACCAAGCATGAAGCAATGTCATGCTTCTGGTTCAGCTCAAATTCCAGTCTGTAATGTACAACACTCAATAAGTTCCTGTTGAATGTTGTGGCATAATCAGTGACTAGTGTGTCTGGTGTGGCATCTTGTGCATTATGCAGGTATTCTTTGCTGGCCAGTGTGAATGGTGATTGGCATTAAAGATGTGTTATGACAAATCATGGACAAAATTATACCAGACATCAATGAACACAGAAGAAAACATGGTTGCAAAGCAGCCAAAATATCCCAACATTGATCTTAATGAAGAGGGTCCAAATGGTTTATCATGAAGACAAATACTACACCAGTAATATGTGTTGGCATCTGGTTTTTATATGATAGCCAGCAATCTTGTATTGTATCTCTTCTACCACCTATTCTTTTCAAAATGTATCCCATTTGCATTTGTTACTCCTGAAACATGACAAATTGTGTGATATTGAAATGCTTACTGAACAGTGATTACTGATTGATAAACATGATCTATTGGAATTATGATACCTAGGCCAGAGCAATGTACAGTTCTCTATCTGGGCTCACAAAATGTATGGTAAAACTACTAGATCATGGAAGTTGCTAAAGCTGATTTTAGGTGATTAATGCTGGTTTAATCTGCCAGTGCTTCAACATATAGCTTGTAGGACAATTTTCAGGTTTTTTTGGTATTCAAGCAGCAATAACAATCAGCTTGAAGTACCTAGCATAAGCTGTATGCAGCAAGATGCAATAGTTAGGGACCATGCCATTCAATAGTGGACATGTAAGTTGAGTTAATTTACTAGCAATGCCAGTGGTTGTCATATTTGTTTTCTTTCAGGCTGTGGGAAGCATCACTGAAATATATTTAGAAATACCTATTTTACTTGAAGTGAGAAAGATCCTCATCCAGGTAGCATATCTACTCATGGAGTATACTCTTACATATAATACTGCTCTGTTCCTACTCCTTGCTGTGTGCAAAGCCTTAATCACAACTATTACCTTGAACCATAAGCTTTCTGCCATGGTATTCTGTTATATAAGATGGGATGCTAGTGTTATAGGCCAATGATTCAAGGGACTGGCACTCCAATTTGATAACTCAGTGTTAACTCATGCCATCTTTCAGGTCAGATCATCACACCCTGTCTCAGGGGCGGTTAGTAACCCCCTCTAAAATCCAAACTAAACATCACACGAAAACGAAATAGGTGTCCTTGGAAAGCACTCGACGAGTAGGGTTCGGGTCCACCCCCAAAACAACTTTCCCCCAAAAGTGACTGCAACAGGGAGGCTAGATTTTCACAACTTCATGACATCCATTATGTTTTTGACTCTGGGGAGTTCATTTTGGGGATATATGAAAAATGTATTTTGAATGCGAAAAGGACAGCGAAATCGACCAGGGCCATACATTTTTTTGCCCCCCCAAAAAAAAAAACACTTTTCTTCAAAATTTCAAAATTTTGAGTTTTCAAATTTTCTTTAATTTTCCTTTTCCGATGGGCAGAGCAGACAGAGAAACGTTGTTGGAAATCAACTTGCAGCAATAAAAAGTGCTTACTTTAGCCAGAATCCTCTATTTGAGCTGGAATTTGGCAAATATGCAAAATTTATATGTAGTCAAAAACGAAAAAAAAGAGAAAAATTTCACTTGTATGTTATGTTGCATCCCAAAACATAAGAAAACACTGAAAGTTTCATTAAAATATCTATCCATTAAAGCATGGTGATTGGTTGAATTTTTTAGAGGTGACCTTACTTGACCTCGACTATCTCGCTGACCCTAGATGAACTGACTTCAAAATTTTGAAACAGCATGCCAAATTGACGTGGGAAAAGGTATGCCAAATTTGGGCGCCCTGCCGTGCGCTGTTCGTCCACTATCCGCGAAAGACCTGGGGGGGGGGGAAGCAGGACGGTTGACGACCCCCCCGTGAAGGGAAGGATTAAGATGATGGACATTGTATGCTAAGAAAATGAGAAGTTAAAGATTGATAATCTAAACTCCATACCATGCAGCTGGGCACCAAATTTGCAAACCTTGTGTTGGCAAAAAAGAAAGTTAGTGCTTGGCAGTATGTTCAGCAGCATCCATTTGGTGAATGCCATTGCCATAACCATCAAAGCTGGCATCACAGTCACACCTGTAGTGCTACACTTTTGCCCTGGAATAGTTTCTACATCACCATGGGATATACTTCAGGATTATTGTGGGCATCCATACTGCCTTTATTCTTTGGTTTCTTTTTTGCTTGCATACTTGCAGTGCAAAACAAAAGCAACAAGGCAGTTTCAAGTGTATGTATATGTTCAAAGGATGATGTTAGCCAACAGGTAATAATTAGATATGTAGTAGTTTAGTGCAATTATTATGTTTTAGTGGAGTGGAAAACATCAGGTAATGATATCCATAGCCCACTATGATTTCGATTCAAATCAACATCACATAGCAAACATGAGGTGATGTTTAAATGTGAAGAAAGGAATTGCCAGCAGGATTCTGATGGTATACATGTAAAACATTACTGATCGTGAAACTTCTAATTCAGTTGAATGGTTTTTTGGTCAATCCAGGGAGCCAATGCTGTGTCCTGAGAGAAACATGGTCATACTTTGTGTTGTTTTCCCACTTCAGTATTGAAGTGTAAGGATTCTGTGGGTGGAGGTGACCACTGTGCAACTCTTCAGCTCTAACGTGTTTATTAATGCTTCTATTCCTTTCCAGGAAGCACACATTGTACCCCTGTTGGACATTTTAAGCAAACACAATGATGGAAGCTACAACAGATCCTTCAGTGTCATCATTAGACAAGCAACCACCTAGGGATATCAGTGATGATGATATATTTAAACCTCGTAATCAGCCAACTACTGACTCCATCATCGCCGATATCGGTACAGAAAAGGTGGGCCACGATATCATACAATACAGTACACAGGCCTTCACTTAAGCATATTAAAGAAGCGGAAGAGCAGCTCAAGGGCAAAGAGCAGAAACATAGAACCAGACGTACTATTTGACCTCTGGCCCAGCGTTCAACTAAATAAACAAGTTCGGTATTCTGGAAGATGAAAATTAGATCTTGACTCGTGAGTAGTTGCCCTTGGCTCGTGTGTCGTGAGTCCAGACTCGTTTGCTGATAGGTCAGAAACAAACTGTATGGTGCACAGTGTATGACTCGCAGACTCGGATGGTAGGTGCGATTGTCAAATGGAGAACAGGACATTCGGACCGTTAGGTCAGAGGCAGACAATGCTGTGAGTGCATAATTCACAGACTGGAATGGCAGGTGCGAGTGTGAGTTGGAGAACGGGACATTCGGCTCGTTGGGTCAGGGACAGACTGTATACTTTGCAGTACACAATTCGCTGCTGGGGTGGTAGGTACGAGTGTCAACTGAAGAACAGGACATTCGGGTGGTGACCACCGACAAACAAGACCCAATTTTGAGCACTGTCAATTTTTGATGCTCGCGTAGGGTTTGTTCTCAGGAGGATGCTGAAATTATTTAGTGGAGGGTTCCAAACAGACGAGCTGTGCGATTGTTGGATATCATTAGATGTTGACGCAGTGTTGCACAGTGACGTAGTAGAGCAGATGCAGTTGTTAAAGGACAGAATAGTGCTGTGGTGTTAGCTGTTGCTAGACGGACCAGTGACGCCGTGCCGACTATTATCAGACGGACCTGTGATGACATGTCGACTGTTACCAGACAGATCTGTGATGTCATGTTGACTGTTATCAGACTGATCTGTGATATCGACTGTTACCAGACATCTGTGATGCCATGTCGACTGTTATCAGACGGACCTGTGATGTCATGTTGACTGTTATCAGACTGACCTGTGATGACATATTGGCTGTTACCAGATGGATCTGAGATGTCATGTTTTAACTGTTATCAGACGGATCTGTGATGTCGACTGCTACCGGACGGACCTGTGGTGCCATGTCGACTGTTATCAGACATACCTGTGATGTCGACTGTTACCAGATAGACCTGTGTCGCCATGTCGACTGTAACCAGACGAACCTGTGACACCATAGAGACTGTTACCAGACGAACTTGTGACATCATGTCAACTGTTACACTAGACTAACCAGCGACTCAATCTTGGTTGGTGCTAGACGGACCAGTGATGATAGTGTTGGATGTTACAAGATGGAACGCTGACGGAAGTCTTTGCTGTTACGAGATGGACCACTGGCAGTAGTGATGGCTGTTACGAGATGGACCAGTGCTGGTGGTGATTGCTGTTACAAGATGGACCACTGGCCGTGGTGTTGGTTCTTACCAGATGGACCAGTGACTTAGTGTCGACTGTTACCAGACGGACGAGTGCAAGGCGGAGGATGACGAGGCGGAAGAGGAGGCCGACACGTCTGACGCCTCCAGTCCAGAGCCACAGGCGCCACTCCAACCGCGCTTCACAGTCCGCTTCACAGATTATGTGACCAAGAACGGCGACACCGTCAGCTACGGCATCCAGGTCACTAAGGTACGTTCGCTGGCTGGCTGGTGTACTGACGTCTCGGTCACCAGGTCACCAAGAACGACCGCCAGGTCATCAAGGATACTTTGGCAGCTGACGAGAAACAGCACCCTGGTCTCTGAGAAACAAAAGGGTGATTAACGGCAACTCATGATGAACTGCTCACCTGGTTTCCAAAATTGGTGGCCGGGTCACCAAAATAATAGCACTGTGTTGAGGACAACAACCAATAGTCTTCAGTGATCCTCATCTCGGTGCAGAGAGCACTGGGCTGTTAAGGTCGGCGACCATACTACGCAGGTCAGGCCACCAATAATACAATGAGGTCAACTATGGTGACTAGGTGACCAAAATGTCATGGGTGGTGAATGGGTTGCCAGGTCACTACGCCAGCATTGCCTCCTTTCGCTGTCGCACCTGAGGGTCGGTGTGGCAGAGTACTAGCAATGAACCAAGTGATGTGAAACTTCGTATAGGCTCGTGGAAGTCGTCACTGTGAACACAATGGAACTGCGAAGTGTATTCTCTCGGTTGTGCACCGGCGACACATTGGCGACTCGTTGCCCAGTTTCAGGGGATGCAGGGCGAATTTGTGCACGCCGTGTTGCCCAACGGCCGTGTGTCGTGTAACTGTTGCTGGTCGATCGCCGCACGCTGATCATATTGGGATTTGAGGACTGCGGGGTTTTTCTCTACAATTGTATAATAGCATGCAGCTGCCTCTCCACCAGTTGTTCAAAATGGTAAGCCAGAATACTCCTACACGGAACGCTTTCTTTTTAAGAAAATATGTATTCGTAAAAAACCGTTTTCTTCACTATCTACTTCATGACATTGCACGCAACATGGCGACACACAATATATTATAGACACGAGACAGTGTTGTAGGAGCAAAATAGTCAATAATGTCGCTGCGCCCTCAAGCCCTAAACATCAATTAATCATTAATATGTCGAGGGAAGTGTGGCAACGCAAAAGTAAGTGCGTCAGGAAGTACACCCGTCCATGTTAATAATCCTACTGAGTATCTTATGTACTGCCAATGTATCTTAGGCTTCCATGTAAAAGTAGTTGTGAACCGTGATAATACCATGCAAGTTTGGACTGATGCCCGTTATGTAAGCCGCCTCGGACGGGATTTGACCCAATCCCTGGCCAAAGGCCAGCACGTTTTCCTGTAGCATCCCGGACTTTAACCAATGCCACACCGTGTATGATACGCGTTGTTTTGGAACACCAGCACCCGTGCCCGGTCGACGATGTTTCGGGAAACCGTCACCCGATGGGTCGGAACACCGCCACTGCTTGCGGTGGGCCGTGTTTCAGGACACTGTTACTGTATACGGTATGCCGTGTTTCGGGACACCGTCACCGTGTACAGTAGGCCGTGCTTCGGGACACCATCACCGTGTACAGTAGGCCGTGTTTCGGGACACCATCACCGTGTACGGTAGGCCGTGTTTCGGGACACCATCACCGTGTACAGTAGGCCGTGCTTCGGGACACCATCACCGTGTACGGTAGGCCGTGTTTCGGGACACCATCACCGTGTACAGTAGGCCGTGTTTCGGGACACCATCACCGTGTACGGTAGGCCGTGTTTCGGGACACCATCACCGTGTACAGTAGGCCGTGTTTCGGGACACCGTCACCGTGTACAGTAGGCCGTGTTTCGGGACACCATCACCGTGTACGGTAGGCCGTGTTTCGGGACACCATCACCGTGTACAGTAGGCCGTGTTTCGGGACACCATCACCGTGTACGGTAGGCCGTGTTTCGGGACACCATCACCGTGTACAGTAGGCCGTGTTTCGGGACACAGTCGCCGTGTACAGTAGGCCGTGTTTCGGGACAATCGTCGCGTACGATAGACTGTGTTTCGGGACGCAGTCGCCGTGTACGGCAGGAATGCTGTGCAGGCTGTATGCCGTGCTGCTGCGGCCGCTGTGATATTCGGCACGACCGTCCCCGCCGACCGCCGAGGTTTGGATCGGCACGGGCGTAGGCACAGGGGCGGGGGTAGGTCGGCTGTGTCCAACTTCCATGACCGCTGTCCATTGGCACTGGGCTCTAGTCTTGGATTACGATTGGTTCCAGATTACAAATAAGTGCTGTCTGAATCATAGCTTGCCTGTTGCGATTGCCGAGCTGCCCCGCCGCCCAGCAAGCGTTTCCCAAGCTGGGGCCTTTGTCACTGCCGCACACCCGACTTTACAACCGTTCGTACGCCACTGCGAGTCGAATTACCGCGGCGAGTTGTGGTGTGTTGTGGTTCAGGTGACAGCCGTGTACGTCAGCGGCCTCCCACAACTGGTGGTGTAGCCAGGGCAGGCGTGTGCTGCAGATTAGGTGTCCAGTGAAGGTGGTTATTGGGAATGACATCCGTTGGTGGTCGCTACGGTGACATTAACTGGCCGAACAGTTGAATGACGGGGGTCTAGCGAGGTTTCGTCGTCTTTTTTTTTGCGCTCTATCCGTTGTGTGGTCGATGCGTGCGTGCAGCGTGCATTGATTACCATGTTTGTATGCCCGATGTTATGTACCAACTGGTTGGTATCCGCACTGTGGCAGCACCTGTTGTAACAAGTGCTACTGGTGTGCTGGGTTACCGGAACTTTGCTGGTACTGAAGCTTCGGATACTGTACCAACAAAAGTTGATAGCTTCGGGCCGCTGGGTGTGAGGGACGTAACTTCCGAGTTCTCAAGTTCTGAGCATGATTATTTTGATTTCTGTTCGTCATCGGAAGGTAATTTACGTCCTGAACTTTGATAACCCCGTTAGCGAAGCCACACAAAACAACTCGGACGTGTTTGTGGCACATTCTATACTTTATTCAACAGTTACGATACATGCTACGTTCTTCAACAGTTACAATAAAACATACTTCTACTCAAATGAAAGCCAGTAGAGAACAACTGTCTTTTGGTTGTTATCAGACGGTTGTTTTAGTTTAATTAAGTTCTGGTACTCACGTGGTTTGTGAAACATGAGTCTGGACCAGTCTGCTATCCACATGGAAAATGAACTTATTGAAGCTGAACACTGTTAAATCACAGCTGGCAGCACACCAGCGTGGGTCCCCATTCAACAATCAAGGGGAGATTGAGAAGCTGATTACATGGTGGTTTAAGGTCGGGGTCAGGGAGAGCAAGCATATTATGTTCTGGAAGTAAAAATCCTGGCAACGGCTGTTTTGCGGCCGTGGCACCGATCACGGTCGGGACGAACACTGCAGGTGGAACACGGAACGCTACCGTTGGCCACGCGTGTGCACTGTTTTGTTGCCTGGGTGCAGTGTGACTTGGTTGTGTTTGATACACCCTGAGGCTCTAATAATCAATCATATACTGCATTGTCGCCGTCGCCCGTGGCCACGTCCCATGCCGTCGGTCACTGACGTCGGTGCCGGTTACTGACGTCGGTGCCGTCGATCCCATGCCGTCGGTCACTGACGGCGCGGGGCTGTGGGCACCGTACCAGTACTCGGGTGATGCCCGCCTGCCGCACCGATACGCGGCCCCGCTGACGTGTGGCCGTCCTCTCAGACGTCGGCGCCGCACACGTGCACCTTCATCGAGCGTCAGTACGGCGACCTGGAGTACCTGGACCAGTGTCTGTCGGGCGGCGGCCGGAGCGTGGGCGTGATCACGCCGCCGCTGCCGCCGCCGCCGGCCGCCGACCCGCAGCAGGCCGAGCTGCGCTCGCGCCGCCAGCTGGGCGCCGACTCGGCCGTCCTGCTGGGCGACGACTGGCAGCGCGACTGTCGCCTCATGGAGAGGTACGCCAGCTGACGGCCGGCCGGGGCTGGGCTCGGCAGCGCTATGGGCATCCGTCGCTGGAAACTAATCGTTTTATCAAGTACACCTTCAGATGCTTACCTGTGGTTATTTTGATTACAAATAAAGCATTAGGAATTGCTCCGCTCTGTCCTCCGTGGATTCTTATAGTTACATTACATGTTTATTCGTTGTGTCCTGTATTCATAGGCCCATATACGTGGTGTTCAATACTAAGCGTTTTTTTGCTATTCGGTTCATCCCCCATGGACATGAGTAATATTATATGGAGGTGAAGAAGGATGCAGGATGTATTCTTTGCAGAGAGCGTGATATTTCTGTGATGGGGAGAGGATGTGGGATGCATCGACCTCTGGGGATAACGATGCGCTCCTCTAAACCACCGGCCTCTGAGGATAAGTTGACAGGTCCGTATATGTGCGTTGAAGGAAGACAATATGACGTTCCTGTTTCACCAAGACTGCTTATATATCTGTTAGCGAACAAATATCCCCACAAATCCCCTAGTTCAAGCGCTTCCTAATCAAAATGAAGCGCCTTTTCGACTTTAATTCCTCTATAGTCATAAGTACCGACACCATGGACTCAAATTTGGATCGGAATGACATCAAAAGCATTTTAAATAACACTTATTCAATGGCAAATTTCTACATCCTACTGTGCTTGTTTTGACATCTCACACCTAACGAAAAACCATTATTTTAGCCCTGGTGTGTCCTCTCACGGCACGTCCTGGTCGCTCCCTTTTACCAGGTGAAAGGTGGCACCCGGCTGGTTCAGCGGGGTCCGCGCGTTGTTTACACATACAGGGTGGCCCATGCTGGCGCCCCCGCCGAAGCCGACGCCGACACAGGGCCGTCGAGCGCGATCCATGCCGACTATTGTGACGTCATTGATGGGGTCCATTACTGGTGACGCGCACCCGATGGACGGTGACTGCGCCTGATGGTGGCGGCACCAGCTCTGGATCATCGGCGGCTGGTACCATTGTAGCCCAACCCCCTCACCCATTAAATCGCGCCGACTTCTGTCCCGTGTTGTGGAGTCACGGAAAGCGAGCGGTATCCGCGTTGGCTTTTGCAATGTATTACGCCAGTGAGAACGGCACGCTTCACTTTAATTTGTAGAGTATTTGGTGTGGGTCTGATTTGTACTTTCAGCATTTAGAAAATGCCTTTTAGCTTGGTTGGTATGGGCAAGGTTTCCATAAGGTCACCCCATCTTGGCGACATCGGCTCGAGCCGCGAGAAACGCTGGCATACGCTGGCGTCGTCGGCTGCCAACTGACTGAAAGATATCAAACTTAGTTAAGTAGGTTGTGCGCGGGCACGTGGTAGGTGTAGAGGTCATCTGCATGCGTCAATATCACTCAAATCGTCGTCTTTGCGATGGTTTTGCTCCGGACCGCACAGGTCGAGTCTGACGTGTTCCAAGGCAGTCTAGAGCTGCCGACTAGAGACGCGGTCGGTCGGGGTGTCACACGTGAATTACGTGAGTGCATGGGGGCTCGAGCTACTCAACGAACGGCTTTGTGAGGCGATGCGATTCAAACACAATTTGATGCTATGAACAAGCTTCACCTTCACGGATTTAGTTGTAAATGTTATTTGCTTGACCATCGACCGTAAAATTGTGTGTGTGCAATTTGGTTTGACACTCATAAGAGACCGCAATAGTTCGGGCCTGATGTATTTAGACCGCACCATTTCGGCACATTCCCAGCACCACATGCACCCTCTCAGCTTTTTCCAGCGAAGGCGCGCCAGCATTTTATGCCACCTCATCCAACACAACTTGAGGGGGGCACAAATTGCTTGGTGTCATGTATGAATTAGTCGGGGAAGTCCAATGGAAGCCGCTTCAAAGTGAGGAGTTGTCATGGTGAGTCTTGGTGAGGCAGCCCAATAATGCTGCATTAGTGGTAGGAAAGTAACGGCGTTTCGGCACAAAGCGTCAGGAGTGCCGATGGCATTATCACTCCTGGTGTCGAAACGTCGAACTTTTGTTTTGTTTGCCACAAATGCAGCATTTTTGGACTGGTGGTCATTGGTTTTACAACACGTCGACCGTTGAGTCATGTAGCGTCGCCAATATCTCACGCCGATTGGTTGCGGGCGAAGAGTGGCGACAGAAGTTTTAGTGCTCACTGAAACTACTCTCTTGAAATAAAGCAGGCTATGTCTATGGTGTATTAAGTGTTGTACTATGGCGAGAATCCAGTGGCTGATCATTGCCAATTTGGTCCATATCAAAGACCACCACCATGTCGGACAAAATGGTGAGCTGTTCTCGCTTTAGCATACTTACCTATAAACACTTATATTTTATAAATTTCTTAGAATTTTTTGGTTGGTTGGTTATTGGTTTTACGACACATCGACCATTGAGTCATGTAGCGTCGCCAATCTCTCACCCCGATTGGTCACGGGCGAAGAGTAGCGACAGGTGAGACTCGAACCCACAACCTTTTGATTGCGACACGAGCAACTTACCTGTAGACCACTCATCCCCTCTTAAAATATCTTGGAAATCGCCACGATTGTGGGATGTTTTTCGTATTCAAATGTCATGTATCCGTATTGGAACACACCCTTGTGTCCAAATATGGTGACCATCCTGGACGGATGGTCCGCACCTCAGTCACGGTGTGTGAGCACATCGGTTGCGTCGGCGGCCAGCTATGGTCCGGCGGTGCCCTGATCGAGCACATGTCTGTGTCTGTGGGGATGTGTTGAACATGCTGCAGCACCTGGTGCCATACTAAAGCTTGCCGGCTGGGAGTCTGCCCTTGTCCGCCTGGACAGTCACGTGCTCCCGGATGATTGGCTGTGAACAGACGCTGTGGCCAAATCCTGCGCCGTCGGGCACCATCGGAGACCGAGTGCCTGGTAGGGGAGGCAGAGGCACACCAGTGGCGATGTGACTCAGTTCCTGACAGACGATGCGACCGAATCCTGCATCGTCGGGTACAGGCACCCTGGTAGGCAGATGCCGAGACTCCCCACACACCGGAAGCGATGTGCCCCAGTATTCCTTGACAGACGATGTGACCGAATCCTGCATTGTCGGGTACAGACGCCCTGGTAGGTGTAGCGGCGGGACTCCCCGGGCACCGGTAGAGATGTGACACCATATTTCTTGGCAGACGCTGTGCTGGCTCCGTGACGTAGCCCAGCGATCTTCTCTCTTTGACCTGGCCAGTGACCTCGTCTGTCTGACAGGTCCGATAGCCTGGTCCGGTGGCCAGCCGTGACCTGGCCGTTCAAGTGATCCGGGTGGCCCGACTCAGTGGCCGATGACCTGACCCCGGCTCTCCCGTCAGGTACCTGAGCCTGCTGCTGCGACACGAAGTGCTCGGCCGTGACTCGGCACTCGAGACGTTCCTCACGCGACCCGAGCCGCCCGTGCGCACGCTGGTGCGTCGCTCGCTGCTGACCCGGCTCGCCGACGGGCTGGCCGGCTCGCGCGCCACCCACCCCGACTGCGACGAGTTCTTCCAGCGCGAGCGGGTGCACCTGAACGAGCACGGCCCGATGCTGCAGCGGGCCGCCGACGCGTTCAGCGCCTCCGTGTTCGCCCAGCAGCGTACGTCCTACCGGCTGTGGGATGGCTGCCGAGAAACACTGCTGATGTAGGTCGATGACTCGCCACCTGACGTGGGCCCCGCGGTCCGCCATTACAACGTATTTCTTTATTAATTTTGAGGCGGGTGGTGAAAAATATTCCTTCTGTATAGCTTATCGTAATGTGTGTAACTACGCCTATATCCAGTGGGCTGTGGACGTATATATATATATATATATATATATATATATATATATATATATATATATATATATATGCATATGTTTGTAGGCTTATGTATGTATTCCATGCAATGTGGTTGTCCATATGGAAGTGCCCCAGGTGACGTTGAATCTCATAACATCTCTTGTACCTTTGCGTCCGACGTGGTGTCGGATTGCTCCGCCTAACATCAAACCCGTCCAGTTGTTGGCGGACGTCCTAATCACGCCGTATGCTGGTGCAGGCCTGTCTAACCAGATCAACCACTTGGCGACCGCCTGCAACATCGGCGTCGGCACCAACGAGGGCTGGGGCGGACTCTACCACAAGCTCAACGTCCGCTTCTCCGGCGCCCTGCAGGAGTACAAGGTGGGCGCCGTGGCACCGCCCGCACAGACGTGGTATGGAGGGACGGCTGGAGCTGTGGGTGCAAGTGCAATGCAATGTAACGCAAGTGCCACCGGAATGGGCAACTTCAGCTGTCCATTTGCTTTCGATCGATCAATAGTTAAAACGATTGAAAATGTCGTTGTCGCTGGTGTCTTCCTTATTTTACCGGTGGTCATTTGTTTATACACCTACCATGACACTATTGAATTCGGTTAAATTCGACGAGACAAAGTCTTGCTCAGCTACCTGCCTGTCATGACTTTCTAAACAGACTTAATTAAGCAGCCACGTTTCTTGGTCTGGAATTTTACCGTTTGACGTAGGTTTAGGCCTTTCTTGTGCTACGTCACGTTTTTTATGAAACGTTTTCCAAAACAAAATATACACGTGCACGTAAACGTACGCCAGCCTTATCTGGTTTGTAAATTTTAAGCTGATATGTAGCCTCACGTGGGCAATGAAAGAACGTTTAGACGAAGTGCAGGCGGTGTATAGATATCCTGCACTGATGCAACTATATAATACGATGGGAAAATACGTCTAAACATGCTCCTTCTCATCTGTGAGTTGATCTCGGTCTGCTTCATTGCTGATATGAGGTAACATCAACCTAAATTTCCATTTAGATGCCCCTCATAAGCTTAGCATTGTCTACTCAGCCAATCACTTGGATTTGTGAAGGTCTGAATATGGCAAGTGAGTATGCTTCGATCAAAGCTGGACTGACACGAATATCCAGACCGGACCTGACCTTACATGATGCGATTCAAGCCGATTTGATTTGGCGTTTCGTGACCGAACCTGATTTTCTCAGTCACAGCTCGCTTTGCTTGCTTTACCCAGCTATGATAAAACCTGACCTGGATTTATCTGCTGATGACACCATGATCCGCCCTGACATGCCCGACGGCGCGTTGCCGATCTGGTCATTACTGGCAGTGACCCAACCTGACCTGGCCTGACCTGATCCACCCGATAGCACAGTGTTGGCTTGGCCTGACCTGTCATGCGCGGCAGCGCGGTGTTGACCTGGCATGACCTGACCTGCCCGATAGCGCAGTGCTCACCTGAACTGACTTTCCCTGCGCGTGCCCGATAGCACAGTGTTGACCTGACCTGACCTGACCTGTCCTGCCGTGCGTGGCAGCGCGGCATTGACTTGGCCCTTGCCAGCTGCGACGGCACGCTGGGCCAGACGCTGGAGCTGCACGCGCGGTACGCTCAGGCCGAGTCGGAGATGCTGCTGCGCCGCACCGGCCTCATGATCGAGTACGAGGCGGCCAACCGGGCCATGGAGAAGACCAAGCCGCAGCGCCGGTTGGCGGTGAGTACCGTGCCGGTGTGACTGCCGGCCGGCCACGGTGGTGTCACCGTGGTCGTCCTGTCAGACACGGCGGACCTCGGTGGCCGTCCTGAGTACCGCGCTGATGTGACTGTCAGACTGCCGCGGCGGTGTCCCCGTGACCGTCATGTCAGACACGTCTATGTCTCACCGTCGTCCTAAGTGACTGCCAGCTCTGGTCGGCTGGCAGAGCCACACCAGCGCGACATCACATCACCAAAGTCAAGCGCCTCGGCAGCGAACATCCGTGTTGTCCTGAACTGCACTGGCGTGTTTCGCCTGCTGGAGCTCAGATGGTTTGTCACCAATTTAAGGCTTCCACTGGGGTATCTTCGAGCATGAAATGCCACAGCTGGTGTGACAGAGCCGGGTGTTGCTGGTTCCACATGGGTTCTGTGGCTCGTGATAGCTAGTAGGACTTTGTCTGAGTCAGTGATGACTTGGTTCGAAAGAGCTGCCAATAATTGCGAGTATATTGTTGCACTAATGACGGTAGCTACTAGTGCGATACGACAGCACGACAGTCACAGTCTCAGTCGTGTCCGGTGGCGGTGACGGTCGGTTTTAGTGCGGTGTGAATCTGTGGCGCAGGTAGAGCGGCGGCGTGACTGACTCGTCATGTGACGGAGATCACAACAATGTACCACGACAAACGTGGTGAGACTACAGTCTCACCATGTTTGTTATCATGTTTGAGGACCATGCTGTGATTCTCTAGCCACTACAAAACCCCTCGGGGTGCGTGCCGTTACGTCCGATCACGGAGAGTGGCAGGTATGATACCTGGGTCCCGGGGAGTGGCGGGTGTGATGCTACCTGGGTGACGGGCAGTGGCGGGTGTAATGCTACCTGGGTGACGGACAGTGGCGGGTGTAATGCTACCTGGGTGACGGACAGTGGCGGGTGTAATGCTACCTGGGTGACGGACAGAGGCAGGTGTAATGCTACCTGGGTGACGGAGAGTGGCGCAAAGTACTCTACGGCGACTCAAAGCCGAAGAAGTCGTTCATGGGCACAGAGTTACGCCAATTCATTGACCAAAGATTTTCAATTCGGCGGTCGAACCCCAAGTCTCTTGTAACTGTAAAAATGTCTTGAAAACAGTGCTAATGCAGCTCATCATGAACGATTTTACTAAATAAAACCGGGGATGAGAAGCATAGGTGGGTTTTGCTAATTTAGGTGCCGAAATTAGGGTATTCCGATATTGCGACTGTCGGTTATTACACGCAAAAAGGCCCCTTCCCAAGGTGGGCGGATTAAGTAGCGTCTACTGCACTAGAATACGGTTTGGGCGGGAGAGCATCCGTGGATGCATTGTATTGAACTGCTTTCCCGTGAGGAATAACGATGCGGGACGCGGGTGGTCGGAATATTATCTCGTGTAGCGGCAGCCCAGGTCCGGAGAGGTAGTCCTGGTGCTGAGAGTGTCACGGATGGGTCAACGTGCGTGTGTCCGCGCCTCGCTCCGTCAGGGTAAGCGTGCGACACCGAGGTGTCTGGTCACATCAACGATGGATGCGACATCTTTCCTCCGCTTCATGAATCTCTCATTAATAACAAGACTCCCAGGTGGCAGTAGCAGCAGTCCTGGTGTTGGCGTGAACGCCGACGAACACGATTGTTGATTGGCGCAAGGCTGATTGGCGCAATGGAAGTCCTTTTCAAAAGGGTTGCAATGTAATTCTAATTCCTTGGAATGAAACCTATTGCAATAAAATCATCAATCCTCGTGATTGAATCGTATTGCAATTAAATTAGGGATTTTTTGCGACCTTTGCAGGTTTAATTCTGACTGAACTTCTCATGAGACGTCTTCTGCAGCCTCACATCCCCTCCCTCTCAGGAGTGTTGGTGATCGGTGGTTGAGTTGAGCGTCTGGGAGACCAGAGTTACCGGGTCCGATTCTCGACGCTGCCTCCCCTCGCGCTAGGATGCGAAACAGACGACGCCATATGACCTCAGGTGCTTAGTGCACCGCAAAGACACCAAGCAGCAACAACATCCCCTCCCTCTCAGGCTAGTGGTTGCATTATTTAATCCATTAGTTATCGGTGCTCAAAAAACGGATAGGTGCTGCATAAATTATTTTGCACCAATCGTGCTTGATGTAGAGAAATCATATCCATATGTTCTCCTGTTCTATTGGTGTTTCTCAAGACACGCTTTCGCCAAGTGTTGGGCAATAAGTTAATACGACAGGTGTGGGTGTTATTCCGGTTGCATCAGCTTCGGGCTCACCGCCAACTGAAGATCTTCGGCCATTTCAACTATGGACTGCAATCACCTGAGACGTTTCGGTGACCAGCTGAACCGCTCTCTCAACGGCTTGCGTGTGCACAGAGAGTGCTGGGATGTCGATAGGAGTATGGACGATGCCTTTGGTGTGATCGTCTGACATGGAGGCTCGGAGATCAACTCATTCTCCCAGTCTGTGATATCTGCGTAGTCCGCTGGCTCCCTGTAAACGGCAGGGGACGAAAGGAGCGGACCTGGCCCGGTGTCTCGTCCCTGAGCCGGCATCGCGACATTTCTAAAAAATATAAATTTAATCCGAGTTGTTGCTGGGGTGGCTTTCGGAACCAGGGATCTATTGCTAAGCAGAGCTTGTTGCGTGAACCCTGGCCCCATCACCTGATCCATGAATTCCAGTTCAACGGCATAATTTTTATCGAAAGTTTAACGTGCCGTCAATGCACCGACACAACCGCCCGGTTGTGTCGGTTGTTAGTTCGTCCCAGGCCTTATCTGGCCAGCTGCCAACTGACACTCCCAACCGGGGGCTAAATGCGAACGCGCGAAGCTACTCGAACCCTGTATTGCCAGGACAGGGGAGACCAGTGCAGGCCAGCGCTCTAACCAACTGCGCTACCGGGGCGGCATTGCAGACATTGCCCCCTCACGAATTACCATACTCTCGTCCGACAACATTGTAGGAAGTGGTTCCTCAGAGTGAGCCCAGAAACTGTTGCTCTATAGCTATTGTATAGAGCTCTGTTTGGATCACAACGCGTTTGTGTAGGTTCTTGGCACCGTCCTGACAATTCCAGTTTTGCTTGGCATGAACCCACGTTACTGAATAGTGTCGACAAATGAATTGAACCGGGAGCACTGGTTCCTCCGATGGCAGCGTGCACGGTATGTATAGCTGCAGGACAGGACTTTTGCCTGTCACACTCACTGGGACATGGTCAGGCCTGCAATCATTTTGCCAGACGACGCAACAGCATCCGGTCAATGGTCATGGCTGAGTTGTGCCAGTACGTCACTGTCAATCGCCTCAACCATGCCTGTCACATGAGTGAAATCTGTCACTGGCACAGTTCCATCAGCACCGGCTGCCGTCTTGTCCATGGGCCCGGCGAAGACTTGGCACCTGCCGTGCGTCCATCGAGCTTAATGAACGCTTCACACAAGCTTAGCTCATTTGGATGGAGCTGGGACATGGGTACGACGACCATTGACCGTCGTACACAGTTGTGTTCGACAATTAAACCAGCCGGCATATCCTGCCATGTGGCCCCGTGTCGACACTGGTGCCGTCGCACCCTAGCACTTGTCTTGTCTTGTCAGATATCACGTAGTCATGATTTAATTGGCGCTTGATGGGTGTTTTCTGGGGTTTTCCAACATGCCATGCTATAATTTCACCCATTTGCTCAGCATGCTGTGATTGACGGTACACCCTAGTGTACGTGTCTTCACGGGGTACATTAGAGTTTTGAACTTTGGCATATCATGACAAGCCTAACCAGAGTGATCAATCTAACGCGTGGGCCATTCGATTGCCACGATGTCTCACTGTTGACTGCAACGGAGAACCATCGTTGGCGATCCTGCATTGCTGGGCGCTGAGGACACGCTGGTGGCGGGCCGGACAGTTTACCTACACGGCGGAACGGCCTGCAGCGGGGCCTCCTGCCGGCTGTGTGTGGGAGCTGGTGGTGGCCGGTGGCGGACTGCCGCCGCCGGTAGTAGGGCCTCCTGCCGGCTGTGTGGGAGCTGGTGGTGGCCGGTGGCGGACTGCCGCCGCCGGTAGTAAGGCCTCCTGCCGGCTGTGTGTGGGAGCTGGTGGTGGCCGGTAGTAGGGCCTCCTGCCGGCTGTGTGTGGGAGCTGGTGGTGGCCGGTAGTAGGGCCTCCTGCCGGCTTGTGTGGAGCTGGTGGTGGCCGGTAGTAGGGCCTCCTGCCGGCTGTGTGTGGGAGCTGGTGGTGGCCGGTGGCGGACTGCCGCCGCCGGTAGTAGGGCCTCCTGCCGGCTGTGTGTGGGAGCTGGTGGTGGCCGGTGGCGGACTGCCGCCGCCGGTAGTAGGGCCTCCTGCCGGCTGTGTGTGGGAGCTGGTGGTGGCCGGTGGCGGACTGCCCGGTAAGGACCTCCTGCCGGCTGTGTGTGGGAGCTGGTGGTGGCCGGTAGTAGGGCCTCCTGCTGGCTGTGTGGGAGCGGGTGGTGGCCGGTGGCGGACTGCCGCCGCCGGTAGTAGGACCTCCTGCCGCTGTGTGGGAGCGGGTGGTGGCCGGTGGCGGACTGCCGCCGCCGGTAGTAGGGCCTCCTGCCGGCTGTGTGCAGGAGTTGGTGTGACCGGGCCGCCGCATGCACCGGGCCGGCCACCTGCCGGCTGCCGCCGCCGCTTTCGCCAACACTCACTGCTGGCGCTCCGCCCCTTGACATGATGGACGTACCATCGTATTTCGCACCCGCGAAATCGGGCCGCTGATCAAGTGTGGGAGTTGTAAAGCCATTGGTGGTGCATGTCATGCCTGATGAGACTAGGCCTGACCCTTTGAAAGCGCCAGCTGACTCACATGCTGACTAGTCGCTAGCCGTGACGTTTTATGGACGTCACGTCATTAGCATTGAACAGTGGCATCAACATGGAAACGTCTTCGGTCGTCTACTGTTAATTGACGTCGCCACGGGTTTTGGAGCAGGTGGGGATTGGTTTAGGGTCGGTTCTGTACATGCACCACCATTGGCGTAATACAAATTTCATGTAGGTTAGGGACTCATCACTCGCTCCCCCATGGCGCCGTCTGTGCTGTTGTTACTTGTCTTACAACGTGCCAACGGTGGTGGTACCCCGTGGCAGGTCCAGATATTCGGAGGAAGAATGGGAGAACTTGGTGACGGGCCTTCAGATTAGGGGAGGGAATTCCCAGGAGGAATACCTTACCCCTGGTCTTGTAGGAACAATTCTTCGACGAGGTGTACTTGAACGACCCTGGGGTGGGGACAACAATTATTATCGGATGGATGCATCTCGCTGGAAATTTCGATGGCAGGCGTACTCGAGCCTTGTCACTTGCGCATGTAAGGCATACAATTGAATTGAGCTCATCCTGAGGTTGTCTGGAAAACGGCGGGAAAACGGCGCCGCGCAGCACATCGAAAATTTGTATAGCTATAGAAAATAATTGAGCGGATCTTTAGTGGTAGCTTAACATGCATACTGGTCACTTGTTAAATAGGGTCATTGTCAGGTCATCATTTCTGGGGTTAGTCTTTCGATGTGCTACCAATATTAATTCTAACTGGTTGTTATTTACTCAGTAGGTGTTCCGATGACCGCCGTTGTATGTTTCGGACATCTTGACGTCAAGCCACATGTATTTTAACATGCATTATACATTTTCAAAGTCACTGACAGTTGACCTCGAGGTACCTTGAGTGACCTTTTTTGGATGTCCTGGTCATTCCCGCAGGCATTCTTGCCACTTAATCGTAATTAGTCTTCTACGTTAAACCCAGGGCATGAATCATTTTGACATTTGGACCATTTTCAGTATGTCGAAGATGGGATCACCATGTTGGCCTGACCTGACCCGTCATGGGTGCATCACAATGCATCATGTGGTGTGTCTAATCACAATTAACTGAGGAATACGCTTTATGAGGATTTAGCCGGACATATAAAGGGAAATTATTAGCTCTTGGAATCAAAAATATTCGAGCTGATGGAAAATTTGACATTTCAGCTGAGCTGAGAGGTCACCAGCTGAATACAACTTCAAATGTAATACCATTGCAAAGAACTCATCCGCCGCAACATGCTCGTTTCCCCCGTCTTTCTAGAACGTCCGGTCCGCGATCTGGCAGGAAGAATCAAAATGACATCCACCCAACCCCAGCCCACTCGGCCCTGTGGCCATCCATCTCAGTGCGTGTTGAGTCTGGCTGAAGCTGGTAGTGTGTGTGGGGGGGGGATGGGGATTACCAATGGAAATCCCCATTTGGGAAGGCCTCAGTGCCCCATGGGGCGCCGTTTTTCGGTTCAGAGGTGCTGTTCTCCGATTTGAGAGGCGGACAGGGGGCACACTCCTAATGTCCGTCCCCTGAGTCCGCCAATGATGTGGTACGGAGTTCAGGACATGGAAGTTTGAATCTAGCACTACATATTGTTGCAAGGAAGAGGCCTAGTTCAATTCTAACCATTACGCTGGGAACAAAATGTCAATGAGCTTGCCATTCGCCACTCCGCTTTTCATCCCTACGGCACCAAATAAGCGAACAAAGAGGCATAGCGTTTCCATATTGGCACCTTTCGCATCCATTTTCTAGTCCAACCGCAACGTGTTTTGATACGTGGTGGTTCCGACTCGTCCATCTGTTCAGCTGTTTGTTTCCTGTTGGTACGGCTGAGAAATGCTCGCCCGCACCCGTCACCCTGAGTTTTTCGACGGCTGGGTACCGAGACTGGACAGGTCGGTTAGGTACATGTGGAATTAACGACATTGGTAAAGTGTAATGTACTGGGAGATAATTTAACTTGTAATTAATTTGAACCACATTTAGACAGCTCCAATTTGAAGTCACCTAAAATTTAATCCAAAGTAACACCATTGCCGAATCTGAAATGGTTGGTTCGCCAATCAGTTGAGTTACACTGTTTTTTCTTCCATTCGTCAATTGACATAAACGGAAGTGTTATTTATAGTCCCCACACGTGAGTCGCATCTTTTGTGTAGGTGCCATGACTTCTGTCGCAAGTACCGGACTGCTCTAGCATGTACAATGGAACAGGTTGTTTTCCAATCCATGTCCCTCCAGGGGCAAGACTTGAAAAGGACCTGAAAAGTGTTCGGAAATCTTGTCATCGATCACCCATAGCGGCGTAAGCCGAACGCCGCCAACGTCCCATGTGCTAACGCTGTCAGCTGATCAAACTGTCGATCTGTCGGTGCTTATCGAAAGTAGTTATTTTCCTGCTCGCTCGATCTCACCACTCCTTGCTTTTTTCGTTGGTCGCTTGTTACTGCTTTCTACTGCACGAAGTTCCAGCTCCACGTTTCGAGTCGGGCCCTGTGCTTGTGCTCAGTGGGTTAGTGAGTCCTTACCGCCTCCCCAACCACCTCTTGTCCAGTGTTTTTAGGTGATGGAGCGTATCTCTGTAGCCGTATTTGACTGTCCCTGCAGCTACAGTGCGGATGACTGGCATGCCTCTGCAGCTGCAGTGGGGATGACTTTCCCCGCCTTCACAGCTACAGTGGCAATGGCGAGGTGCACATCTGCGGCAGCAGTGGGGGTGGAGGGGTCCACTTCTGCAACTACAGTGGGGATGGCGGGGTCCGCTTCTGCAGCCGTCTCCAACCGTGGTGCGGATGTACCCCGTGCCACCTGCGCCAGCTGCCTGATCCTGCTTCGTGCAGTGGTGAGCCGACACCCACCAACGTCCCGCCATCCCAGCTGACGCTGGCCGCCACAAGTGTGACCGCCGCCGCCGCCTGTGGTGATGCGGTCGACGAGTCGCCTGGCCAGCTGACCGCTGACCCCGCCTGAACCCGCCAAATGCGAGTCGGGCAGTGACCGGCGGCTCATCTGACCTCCGATAGGACCTCTCGTCAGAACCCGTCGTGTACAGGACAGGCAGTGACCGGGAGCAAGTCTGACCTCCCTATCGTCGGAACCTGTCGTGTACAGGGCAGGCGGTGACCGGCGACAAGTCTGACCTCTAACCGACCTTACGTCGGAAACCTTTGTGGGCATGGCAGCCAGTGACCCTGACTGCCACGTGCGACCGGCGACCCCCCGCCTGAACTGATGGCATGCTGGAAAATCTCGTTCCCTTTTGCATTGAAGGGGTGCAGGTGCGTCATTCCTGCGCCATTGTTCGCCACGGTATGGTGATGAGCCGCGCTGAATCGCCATGGGGTTTTGTTCTCGTCTCATTAGCACTTCTTCGTTGTCCCCGGTTTCACGGCCGGTAGATCGTATTGTCGTCGTTTTTTTTTGGCTGCCTGCTGTCAGCCGTCGTTTGTCACTATTGCCGATCTCCGTGTGTATATATGTGTATGTGTGTGTGTGTGTGTGTGACTGTGACGGTGACGGTGACGGTGACGGTGGTGACGGTGCTGCCGGTGCTGCCGGTGCTGCCGGTGCTGCCGGTGCTCCCAGTCCCGCCAATGCCGCCGATGCCGCCGGTGCCGCCGGTGCCGGTGACGGTGACCGTGGTGGTGGTGGTGGTGGTGGCAGGGCAGTGGCGATTGTTTGCTCTGTTGGCGTGATCGAGTGATGTTTGCTTGGCGCCGTTCCGGAGGTTTCGCGGGCATGTTCTGACGGCGCTGCCAGGTGGTCGGACAGTGCTCCGGCGGCACTTCGCGACTGCTTTCCGACCGTGTTCCGGCGATGGCCGTGGGTATCTGCCGCGCGGTGCAGTGCCGGTCGCCAGCCACCAAGGGTATCGCCCGGCACTGCCGGTGACCGATCACCACTGTCCCACCATGTGTGGTGACCCACCACCACCACAGTCGGTGATCCACCACTACCACAGTCGGTGACCCACCACCACCACAGTCGGTGGCCCACCACCACAGTCTGTGATCCACCACCACAGTCGGTGATCCACCACCACAGTCGGTGATCCACCACCACCGCAGTCGGTGACCCACCACCACAGTCGGTGATCCACCACCACCACTGTCGGTGATCCACCACCACCACCACAGTCGGTGACCCACCACCACCACAGTCGGTAATCCACCACCACCACTGTCGGTGATCCACCACCACCACAGTCGGTGACCCACCACCACCACCGTCGGTGACCCACCACCACAGTCGATGATCCACCACCACAGTCGGTGATCCACCACCACCACAGTCGGTGACCCACCACCACCACTGTCGGTGATCCACCACCACCACAGTCGGTGACCCACCACCACCACTGTCGGTGATCCACCACCACCACAGTCGGTGACCCACCACCACCACTGTCGGTGATCCACCACCACCACTGTCGGTGATCCACCACCACCACAGTCTGTGATCCACCACCACAGTCGGTGATCCACCACCACAGTCGGTGATCCACCACCACCGCAGTCGGTGACCCACCACCACAGTCGGTGATCCACCACCACCACTGTCGGTGATCCACCACCACCACAGTCGGTGATCCACCACCACCACAGTTGGTGATCCACCACCACCACAGTCGGTGACCCACCACCACCACAGTCGGTAATCCACCACCAGAGTCGGTGATTCACCACCGCAGTCGGTGACCCACCACCACAGTCGGTGATCCACCACCACCACTGTCGGTGATCCACCACCACCACAGTTGGTGATCCACCACCACCACAGTCGGTGACCCACCACCACCACCGTCGGTGACCCACCATCACCAAAGTAGCCTACCCTTGTGTTCAGCTGCTCCTCGAATCCTCTTAACACGCGCACGTCCGGGGGGCAGATATCTACCCCCCTCCGGTTTTTCCTCATTTCCCGCCAAACTAATCAGGTTAGCAAGGCAAAACCTCGCATAGCTGTTCATTGTTTTTTTTCCGCATATCCTCACACATTTTTAATCATGGGTTGTCTCAGGTCAGGTCACCAGGTCAGGGGAAGCGACCCAACTGCACTCGGAGATCTAGGTGGCATAACTTCCACAATAATTGGGCGATTGATTTCAAACTTATAACATGCCATGACCTCATCAGGGACCATAATACGTATATCGTTTTTTTTCGTAGCATTGACCTTAGGTCAGGTCGCGGCCATGGCTTCCCCATTATAGGACTATGGTAAAATATACAAATGTTTCCTGCTTACATATTTGCGCTCGGAATGATTTCACAACGGTTGTGGCATGTAGGTGGAAGCTATGCTCAATGTTACCGCTGACATTTTTGCTCAGGGACCTCACCAAGGTCTCTGAGGTCACCTGAGATCACTACACATTTCTGCGCATTATATCGCACTCCATTGAGCTAGAAGGCTGAAATCACCGTCATTGTGCTTGTATCGACAAGACGTGTCGATTGATACATTACATGACCTCCCTAGGTGACTTCATGACCTTGGCCTGAGGTCATGACTTCATGAACTTGACCTGAGTTTCGGTTGACCTGACCTTAAATTACACCGCCTATTGTCGGTAGTGCATTTAAAGGACTGTCGAATAGCGTTCGCCGTTTGTTTCTATCTGTTACAGGTGTTGAGATATGTGTCAATGTCTGAGTCCCACCTGATCTGGTCGAATTTGACCTATGATGGCCCAGTGACCTGAATGTTGACCTGAGCGAAAAAAATGACAGAAACACTTTCGATAGAACCCGTCACCAGCTATCGAACGCCGTTTTCAGTTTGTCGCTAGCTAGCATAGTTCCAGAAATCTTAGGAGGGGCAGACATCTACCCCCCCCCCTCCGGACATGCGAAGTTGGCGCGGACCGCGGGACGTGCGAGTGTTAACCGAGCTTGTGCTGGCTGTGGCAGACGTATCAATATGAGTGCGGTTACTTCCGAACCAGGAGGCCGCGCGATTTGTTTTCATCGTGAGTCGGCAAGTTCCACCACCCCGGTGAATTGTATTATGTGGATTGGTGTGGCGTGTAATTAAATGCGTGTTAGGATACTTGAGTCCTGCCAGTAGAAGTGCCCTTATACGACTGAACAGCTGAGCTGTCGTCGCTTGACCACCCGGTGGGTGTCCGTCCGTTCCCGATTGGTGTGCCTGGTATTCGTCTGTCGCTGCTCGTCTCTGGTCGGCGCGTCGGTCCGTAGTCGTCCGTCGCACCGCCGGCTCAGGCGTCTGCTCAGGTGTTCGTACTGCGGCCGGGCTGGTCCGCGGCGTGAACGTCGGCACGAGCTGTAACGGGACCGTCCGGCCTGATCAGGTGCCGCACGCTGGCCTGGCCGCCAACTGACCACCAACGGGAACTCCCGCCATCGCCCCGGCCCGGCCCGCCTCGATCCGGCCCGCCCCGCCCCGGCCCGGCCCGGCCCGCCCCGCCCCGCCCCGCCCCGCCCCGGCCCGCCCCGTCCCGCCCCGTCCCGCCCCGCCCCGCCCCGCCCCGCCCCGCCCCGGCCCGCCACGCCCCGTCCCGGCCCTCCCCGGCCTTCCCCGGCCCTCCCCGGCCCGCCCCGGCCCTCCCCGGCCCGCCCCGGCCCTCCCCGGCCTTCCCCGACCTTCCCCAGTCCGCCCCGGCCAGCCCCGACCTGCCCTGGCCCATATCGATAGCGAAAACTCGCCAGGTCTGCCTACCGTGGAGACCTTCTTAGGCGGTAGTGGGCAAACATATATGTTTCCCTGCACTGCATGAGGAAATAAGAAGCTGGTTTAATAATAGTGAAGCATGTAGTGTGCGTTGGGTGGAACGTTGATGTTCTAGCTAGCTTTCATGTAACACCATAATTGGCAGTTTTCCATTTCGCCTGTACAAATTCGGCGTGGGAAGAGACTTAAGCGTGCGAGGCTTTCATCTCGGTGTCCGTATACTGACTCGTGACCGTGACGCCTCCATTAGCTGTACATTTCCTGGTCACAGCTGGCACTCGTTGGTGGGCCATGTACCTCTTAACACGTGGAGCTGTTGAATGCTCTTTGCAAACACCGTTGGGCGCCGTGACCAGGGATCCGACGCGTGGTCACGTGCAGCTGTGGCCGGCCGCGGTGGCGACGGCAGGGCTGATGGCGTGGCCGCGCTCGCCGGCAACTGACCGGTCGCCGCCGTCTGCGGTCTGCCGCCGTCGTCTGCGGTCTGCCGCCGCCGTCTGCGGTCTGCCGCCGTCGCCTGAGCTGTCCTGCCTGAGCTGTCCTGCGGTCTGCAGAGGATGTCTGGGCTGTTCTGCGGTCTGCCGCCGTCGCCTGAGCTGTCCTGCCTGAGCTGTCCTGCGGTCTGCAGAGGATGTCTGGGCTGTTCTGCGGTCTGCCGCCGTCGCCTGAGCTGTCCTGCGGTCTGCCGAGGATGCCTGAGCTGTCCTGCGGTCTGCCGAGGATGTCTGGGCTGTTCTGCGGTCTGCCGCCGTCGCCTGAGCTGTCCTGCGGTCTGCCGAGGATGCCTGAGCTGTCCTGCGGTCTGCCGAGGATGCCTGAGCTGTCCTGCGGTCTGCCGAGGATGCCTGAGCTGTTCTGCGGTCTGCCGCCGTCGCCTGAGCTGTCCTGCGGTCTGCCGAGGATGCCTGAGCTGTCCTGCGGTCTGCCGAGGATGCCTGAGCTGTCCTGCGGTCTGCCGAGGATGCCTGAGCTGTTCTGCGGTCTGCCGAGGATGTCTGGGCTGTTCTGTGGTCTGCCGCCGTCGTCTGAGCTGGCCTGCCTGAGCTGTCCTGCGGTCTGCCGAGGATGTCTGGGCTGTCCTGCGGTCTGCCGAGGATGTCTGGGCTGTTCTGCGGTCTGCCGAGGATGTCTGGGCTGTTCTGCGGTCTGCCGAGGATGCCTGAGCTGTTCTGTGGTCTGCCACCGTCGCCTGAGCTGTCCTGCCTGAGCTGTCCCGCGGTCTGCCGAGGATGTCTGAGCTGTTCTGCGGTCTGCTGCGGCCGTCTCAGCTGGCTAGTGGTCTGCTGAGGCGACACTGGCCGTCAGCGGTCGGCGCCTGCAGGGTCCACCTCTGACTGTTGGACCGACGGTCGGACCGACGGCCGACGACCGGTGAACACGCGGCTATCCGGAGTAGGCTGTGCCCGCTCAGCGCCTCTGTCACCTATGGGGTGTGTTCCGGGTCTACTCACCAGCAAGCTCAGCGAGCGGTCCGCGCAGTGGTTGGTCAACGCGCGTTTTTCCTTGCTGTGTGTGGTCGGTTGTGCCGATGACCGTGGTCGCTCGGCTCGTGGCAGAGTATGGTGAACGAACCCGCCTGGCATTGGGCAATGCTGTCGGTGTGTGTTTGCGTAGCAGGGTTGGAGGAAAAATAGCAGTACCGTAGAAAATGTAATTGGGAACATTGCCCTTTTCTGATAATGACCTTTTCTTCGCGAGAAAGTTTAATTTTGTTGTTTGGTAATGAAATAGTGCAAACTGCATGCTCTATGAGAAAAGAATTGCAAGCCTGTGAATGCTTGCACACACCCCTTTCATTTCTGTTATAGTAATATAGTAGTTATGGAAGATAATTTGTGCTACATATGGATCCAAATGCTATTGCCCAAATGCCAAATGGTAGCGAGTCCACGCTCTCACGCCGGACTGGCGTGTGGTAGCGAGTCCACGCTCTCACGCCGGACTGGCTTGTGGTAGCGAGTCCAGGCTGTCACGCCGGACTGGCGTGTGGTAGCGAGTCCGCGCTCTCACGCCGGATTGGCGTGTGGTAGCGAGTCCGGGCTCTCACGCCAGACTGGCGTGTGGTAGCGAGTCCGCGCTCTCACGCCTGACTGGCGTGTGGTAGCGAGTCCGGGCTCTCACGCCAGACTGGCGTGTGGTAGCGAGTCCGCGCTCTCACGCCAGACTGGCGTGTGGTAGCGAGTCCGCGCTCTCACGCCGGACTGGCGTGTGGTAGCGAGTCCGCGCTCTCACGCCGGATTGGCGTGTGGTAGCGAGTCCAGGCTCTCACGCCGGACTGGCGTGTGGCAGCGAGTCCAGGCTCTCACACCGGACTGGCGTGTGGTGGCGAGTCCAGGCTGTCACGCTGGGCTGGCGTGTGGTGGCGAGTCCAGGCTGGACTGGCTTGTGGTGGCGAGTCCAGGCTGTCACGCTGGGCTGGCTTGTGGTGGCAAGTCCAGGCTGTCACGCTGGGCTGGTAGACGGCTGTCCTGAGGTGGAGTAATCCGACTCGCGAGAGCACCCGCCGTCACGCTCGCCGACCCAGGAGTGCGCTCGATGTTCCCGCGATAGTTTTCACTGGCGTGGTGCCGCTCTCCGGCGTCTGTTGGCCCGGGTAAGTGGACGATGTCCACCGTTCGACAGGTGTCCTCATCTCGACCGTCACCACGTGTGCCTCGCGAGTTGGCTGGCGCACTGTCTATCTGCCGCATCTCTCACATCGCTCACGCGATCGTGCGGTCTGGTGAAGGAGAAAATGCCTGTCGACAGCGAGAGTGAATTTGTACCGTGAACCTGCTGCCCCGCTCGGCTGCGTTTCCAACGGAGAAATCCGCGGCGGCTCGTGTACTGTGATCTGGGCTGGTGGGCCTCTGCCGGGTCTGGGCTGGCGCGCCTCCGCCGGGTCTGGGCCCACGTGTCTGGGCTGGTGGGCCTCTGCCGGGTCTGGGCTGGCGCACCTCCGCAGGGTCTGGGCCCACGCGTCTGGGCTGGTGGGCCTCTGCCGGGCCTGGACTGCCGCACCTCCGCCGGATCTGGGCCCGCGCGTCTGGGCTGGCGGGCCTCTGCCGGGTCTGGGTTGGCGCACCTCCGCAGGGTCTGGGCCCACGCGTCTGGGCTGATGGGCCTCTGCCGGGCCTGGACTGCCGCACCTCCGCCGGATCTGGGCCCGCGCGTCTGGGCTGGTGGGCCTCTGCCGGGCCTGGACTGGCGCACCTCCGCCAGGTCTGGGCCCACGCGTCTGGGCTGGTGGGCCTCTGCCGGGTCTGGGTTGGCGCACCTCCACCGTCTGAGTCGTGCTATTACTGGATCGTGAGAGACGAGGTCTCGCCGCCGGGGCTGCCGATCGCCTCGCACCGCTGCACGGCGGCCAGTGCACGGTCAGCCAAGTGTTCAGTGGCGGGGTCGCAGCGTTAATCTGCCATGTGGTCTGCCGCGTGGCCAGTCCCCGAGACAGTCGTACGGTGTCTGAGCAGTTTCGAGTCTGCAGGGGAGATGACGCTCGTGCTGGTCAAAGATGGGTTGCTCTCGTTCGTGTCCGTTTTCATTGTCAGCTGTGGCTGGGTGTTCCCGTTCTTTAATGAAGCGCTGATGCCCAGATATGTGAACATATGTTGAGTGTTCAGCACGTGCACTTACCAACCGTGGCGGATCGACCGCTGCACTCAGGCTTTGTTCTACTGCATCCCTTTGGCTGTATGCCAGCAGTGCTTTATTGTCGCCCTTAGCGCTGTTTCAGTTACCAGGGATAATGGTAAATTATAGGTTTCGTGACGTACTGCTGAACGCCAGTGCACAATCTGTCACTGTAACAGCCTCGGCGGGGATAAAAACGCTGCTTCATGGACGCATTGTGATGGGTGGTCTGAGAACATGTTACAGCACTAGATGGTTGTAATCTACACAGAAATAAATGCAGAATTGTCTTATGGATATTAACCCTGTGAAGACGTTGGCAATTGAATGCTTTGATGCTACGCTTGCCGTATGCTTTTCGGGCGTTGATGTACTTAGTACTGGCTTTGAGCTGCGTGCTCCTTAACCCACCCTGCGTTTTAACCCGCGCACGTCCGGGGGGGGGGGGGAAGGTATCTGCCACTCCGGTTTTTCCTCATTTGCCGCCAAGCTAATCGGGTTAGCAAGACCAAAATTCGCATAGCTGTTCATTGGTCTTTTTCGCATATCCTCACACATTTTTAATTCTGGGTCATCTCGGGTCAGGTCACCAGGTCAGGCGGAGTGACCCAACTACACTCGGAGTTCTAGGTGGCATAACTTCCACGATAATTGGGCGATTGATTTCAAACTAACATGCCATGATCTCATCAGGGACCATAATATGTATATTGTTTTTTCGTAGCATTGACCTTAGGTCAGGTCGCGGCCATGGCTTCCCCATTATAGGGCTATGTTAAAATATATAAATGTTTCCTGGTTACATATTTGCGCTCGGAATGATATCACAACGGTTGTGGCATGTAGATGGAAGCTATGCTCAATGTTACCGCTGACATTTTTGCTCAGTGACCTCACCAATGTCTCTGAGGTCACCTGAGACCACTACACATTTCTGCGCATTATATCGCACTGCATTGAGCTAGAAAGCTGACATTACCGTCATTGTGCTTGTATCGCTAAGACGTGTCGATTGATACATCACATGACCTTACTAGGCGACTTCATGACCTTGACCTGAGTTTCGGTTGACCTGACCTTAAATTACACCGCCTATTGTCGGTAGCGCATTTCAAGAACTGTCGAATAGCGTTCGCCGTTTGTTTCTATCTGTTGCAGGTCCTGAGATATGTGTCAATATCTGAGTCCCACCTGATCTGGTCAAATTTGACATATGATGGCACAGTGACCTGAATGTTGACCTGAGCGAAAAAATGATCGAGATACTTTCGATAGAGCCCGTCACTAGCTATTCAACGCCGTTTTCCGTTTGTCGCTAGCTAGCATAGTTCCAGAGTTTAGGGCCAGACATCTGTATGGAGTTGGCGCGGACCCCGGACGTGGAGTGTTAACAAACATCGCGCAGCGGACATCTGCCCCAGGATTTTTCCATGGTGGGGGGGCCGGCCCAAAAAAGGACTTTGGCGGCCCAAAAAAAAACAAAAAAAAAAAAAAAAGGTTTGGTGTTGACGGGGGGAATGGCGTGAAAAAATTTCGCCAAAAGTGCAGGTTTTGGGCAAAAGGGAAAAGCCCGAAGGGCACTTTTGGCACTGGCGGGGCACATCAGGCAGGTGATTTTTGGGCTGAATTTGGAACATTCCGGCCAAGAGGGCACTTTTCGGTCAAAAGGGCACTTTTCCAAAAGGGTACTTTGGTCTCATGGGGGGCCTGTCCTCCCCCCCCCTCCGGTGCGCCTATGGTCAGAAGTGAAAGGTCTGTGTTAATGTTCCATCCCCAGAAGCGCAGTCAAAGTGGTGGAGCCCCCCTTATGAACCAAAAACGCACCATATGAAACGAGACATTTTGAGATTTTCACCACCCAAAGGCAAAAGTTTTCCGTGCTTTGTGTGCCGAAAGCGCTCTATCATTATTGCATTTTTTTGGGAGGGGGGGATGGCCCCATTAAAATCCTGGCTGCTCCACTGATAGCACACAAAAGATATTATAATGGCCTTGCACGTCCAACTTACCATAACTCAGGCATCAGCGCCGGGGCACACGCCAGCACTTCCAGTTGCTTCCTGGGCCGACAGTAATGTTCTGGCGTGCGCTCGTGACGTCACGATTCACCGCCTGATTAGTTGAAACTTGCTCAGTCAGCTGCCTTGCTCATTCCAGGACAAACTGTGCAACTGTAACCAAGAATGAGGCTACGTCGTAAAAATAGCCAGTGTCGGCGACAAGCTGTTAACTCTAACTGGGTCATCGCTTCTGGACCATGTTGTAGGCGTCATCGTAAAAAATAGTGACGAACGTAACGGAAGTCTCATTCCGTCAGGCCAAATGTACAGATATTTCTGCTACTAGCTTGCAGATTTCCATTTGGTACAATCTGGTATGAGCATAGGTGCACAAACCTTACATATAGTCTCAATTTCGCTCAATTTGCATGTCGGTGTACAAGAATGTATCTTAACATCACTGTAGGTCGCTATACACTTGGCTGCCGACAGACCATGGACAAACTCATGCATACTTTTGGAGTAAACGCTGTTGTCTGAAACATCCCGTGTATCAACTAGACTTGGTCCCCTCGACAGCAAGTTCCAGCGCGTCCGGCGCTCATTTGGCAAGTCTTGGCTGAGGAGTGCGCGGTAGCGCGGCATCTTGTCCCTTTGATTCAGAGTGCTGGAACAACAATGTCAATCATATTCATGCAATAATGTTTTTGACGAACATAGGATGACAGGGTATGCGTGCACTTCGACAATTTTCAGAAACTTCTGGCTGAAATTAACACGTTGAAACAAAGACGAAATATTTCAAACCTTTGCGTTCCTTTTAAGTTTTGTACCTTCTCGTTTGAATGAGGTTATCAAGACTGGAATTTATTATTTTGGTGATCAGGTCGCAGATACACCATGCGAACTAGAAGTGTATTTTCAAGTTGAGGATGCACGTGCATCTCCATAATATCGCTGGGAATGCAAGAGAGTGCAGTCTATGGATGGTTCACGGTGAACACAGGGAATTCTTGGGGGGGGAGAAGATCATTCAGATGTGTTGTGAAAGCTCTATGTGAAATACAATTTTTACGTAGGATACGCCTTACCCTTAGCTATACCGTCACTGACCACCTCGGTTTCGTAGAGATCCTGCACCGTTCGAGTGAAAATCTTTTTATATAGATATCGCCCATAGTAAGAATCAGACCAAGATGCCAGGTGAAATGCTTCAGTTACGGACAATTTTTAGGTGATGTCAGCACGATCGGGTGATTGTTCCGTTTTTAATACAATATCCACAACAACGGAATCTTTCTAGTTCTGTTGACTTCTGCTAGGGTTATGGATGATTTTGGCACTTTCAGCAGCCTTCCAGTCCAAGTTTGGCTTGTACATCGTTGGGTCTCGACTGCTGCGCCTCGGGGTCTGGGCCCGGCTGGTGCACCGACGGGTCTGAACTGCTGCACCTCAGGGTCTAGATCAGGTTGGTGCACCGCCGGGTCTGGAGGGGGCCGCGGTAGCTCAGTTGGTAGGGGGTCGGACTCGTGAGCGCAAGATTGTGGGCTGGAATCTCACAACCGACGGCGGCTATATAGGTTATATAGCGTCGCCTCATTTACCGAGTCCACCCGCGACCAGTCGGCGTGAGAGGTTGGCGACGCTATATAACCTAGCGGTTGAATGCGTCCTAAAAGAACCCAAGGTTCTTCTCCGTCGGGCCTGGACTGCTGCACCTCAGGGTCTGGGCCGGGCTGGTGTACTGCCTGGTCTGTACTGTTTGTCACGGCTCCAGTGTTGTATGGCGTGGTGTACGATTTGACACGGCTCCAGTGTGGTGTGGTGTACTGTTTGTCTCGGCTCCAGTGTGGCGTGGTGTACTGTTTGTCACGGCTCCAGTGTAGTGTAGTGTACTGTTTGTTACGGCCCCAGTGTGGTGTGGCATGGTGTACTGTTTGTCACGGCTCCAGTGTGGCGTGGTGTACTGTTTGTCACGGCTCCAGTGTTGTGTGGCGTGGTGCACTGTTTGTCACGGCTCCAGTGTGGCGTGGTGTACTGTTTGTCACGGCTCCAGTGTGGTGTAGTGTACTGTTTGTTACGGCCCCAGTGTGGTGTGGTGTGGTGTACTGTTTGTCTCGGCTCCAGTGTGGCGTGGTGTACTGTTTGTCTCGGCTCCAGTGTGGTGTGGTGTACTGTTTGGCACGGCTCCAGTGTGGTGTGGTGTGGTGTGGTGTACTGTTTGTCTCGGCTCCAGTGTGGTGTGGTGTACTGCTTGTCTCGGCTCCAGTGTGGCGTGGTGTACTGTTTGTCTCGGCTCCAGTGTGGCGTGGTGTACTGTTTGTCTCGTCTCCAGTATGGCGTGGTGTACTGTTTGTCTCGGCTCCAGTGTGGCGTGGTGTTCTGTTTGTCTCGGCTCCAGTGTGGCGTGGTGTACTGTTTGTCTCGGCTCCAGTGTGGTGTGATGTGGTGTACTGTTTGTCTCGGCTCCAGTGTGGTGTGGTGTGGTGTACTGTTTGTCTCGGCTCCAGTGTGGTGTGGCGTGGTGTACTGTTTGTCACGGCTCCAGTGTGGTGTGGTGTACTGCTCGTCACGGCTCCAGTGTGGTGTGGTGTACTGTTTGTCACGGCTCCAGTGTTGTGTGGCGTGGTGCACTGTTTGTCACGGCTCCAGTGTGGCGTGGTGTACTGTTTGTCACGGCTCCAGTGTGGTGTAGTGTACTGTTTGTTACGGCCCCAGTGTGGTGTGGTGTGGTGTACTGTTTGTCTCGGCTCCAGTGTGGCGTGGTGTACTGTTTGTCTCGGCTCCAGTGTGGTGTGGTGTACTGTTTGGCACGGCTCCAGTGTGGTGTGGTGTGGTGTACTGTTTGTCTCGGCTCCAGTGTGGTGTGGTGTACTGCTTGTCTCGGCTCCAGTGTGGCGTGGTGTACTGTTTGTCTCGGCTCCAGTGTGGCGTGGTGTACTGTTTGTCTCGTCTCCAGTATGGCGTGGTGTACTGTTTGTCTCGGCTCCAGTGTGGCGTGGTGTTCTGTTTGTCTCGGCTCCAGTGTGGCGTGGTGTTCTGTTTGTCTCGGCTCCAGTGTGGTGTGGTGTGGTGTACTGTTTGTCTCGGCTCCAGTGTGGTGTGGTGTGGTGTACTGTTTGTCTCGGCTCCAGTGTGGTGTGGCGTGGTGTACTGTTTGTCACGGCTCCAGTGTGGTGTGGTGTACTGCTCGTCACGGCTCCAGTGTGGTGTGGTGTACTGTTTGTCTCGGCTCCAGTGTGGCGTGGTGTACTGTTTGTCTCGGCTCCAGTGTGGTGTGGTGTGGTGTACTGTTTGTCTCGGCTCCAGTGTGGTGTGGTGTGGTTTACTGTTTGTCTCGGCTCCAGTGTGGTGTGGTGTGGTGTACTGTTTGTCTCGGCTCCAGTGTGGTGTGGTGTTGTGTACTGTTTGTCTCGGCTCCAGTGTGGTGTGGCGTGGTGTACTGTTTGTCTCGGCTCCAGTGTGGTGTGGTGTGGTTTACTGTTTGTCTCGGCTCCAGTGTGGTGTGGTGTGGTGTACTGTTTGTCTCGGCTCCAGTGTGGCGTGGTGTTCTGTTTGTCTCGGCTCCAGTGTGGTGTGGTGTGGTGTACTGTTTGTCTCGGCTCCAGTGTGGTGTGGTGTGGTGTACTGTTTGTCTCGGCTCCAGTGTGGTATGGCGTGGTGTACTGTTTGTCTCGGCTCCAGTGTGGCGTGGTGTACTGTTTGTCTCGGCTCCAGTGTGGTGTGGCGTGGTGTACTGTTTGTCTCGGCTCCAGTGTGGTGTGGTGTACTGTTTGTCTCGGCTCCATACTGTTTGTCTCGGCTCCAGTGTGGCGGCCATGTGCGGCTGACAACAGCTGGTGCGGCCGTAGGTCGTGCCTCGGTGGCCGCGGTCTTGCGTCACGTGCGCCACCGCTCGTCGCACGGCCTTGCTGTCTGCGCCGAGCCGGACGGGAAGGGCAAGGGCCGCGTCCGACGACACGGCGGCAGGAAGCGTGACGTGTGCCCGCTGAGTGCCCGGCGGGTGGTTCCTCCGTGGGCGTGCTGAGGCGGCACGGCGCGGCAATGACCGGAGGGCGGGGTGGGGTGGCGACGGTGGCGACGGAGGTGGTACCGCCCGGTCAGAGACGACGGGCCGGCGCTGGTGCCGGCCGGCAGCCGTCAGTCGGTCCGTCTAACGGACGCGGCGAGATGGCCTCGGCCGACTTCTGCCGTCAGGTGTATCGGACTGTACGGGCGGGCAGCGGCCGGCGGCGGGTCGAAACCGACACTGGTCACACCTGATCGACACCGGTCCCCGTCCGATTGATACCGGTCCCCGTCTGGTCGAGACCGGTCCCCGTATGATCGAGACCGGCCCCCGGATGACTGCCTGGCCTGTGCTGTGGTTATCGACACCTGCTCCGTTTGATCAACACCGCTTCCCGTCTGATCAACACCGTTCCCCGTCTGATCAACACCGATCTCCATCTCACTCTTGCCGGCGTTGTGGTTATCGACATCTGTCCCGTCTGGTCGACACCTTTCTATCTCACTATGTCGGTGTCTATCTCTGTATTGCCAACCAATCTCTATCTGTGGCTCTCTCACTGAGTGCTGCTCCTCCCAGCGGCGTGTGCTGCCTCCGCTGATGATGTGGGACACCTCGCCTGAGAGCACCACCAGCCGCGCACCATGATGAGGCCCAATCACGTGGGAACCAGTGTTATCTAAATTACGTCTGGACACGGCTGTTTCACGAGCGGAACACGCTCCCGCTCACGGTACGCTGGGATTTGAGCGCTCGGACACTCGGCACGACCGGTGAAACTCGCCTACAATTTTTGATGAAGTCTTCTCGGAGGACTCCGTGTACTGTCTATAGTCGGTAAAGGATGGGCTCACCATCGGCATTATTAGGATATGGTTGTCCTCGTTTGTCATGATTCCGTCATGTGCCAACTGTGATCTATGAAATTATACACACTTAATTGCTCTACGGGAGCAGTCAAGCTTTGTGGGTGTGTGAACCGTGACTCTGCTGGGTCTGCCTGGGCCATTATGATGTAAGGCAGGTGCGCGCGCATTGCTGGATTCATTTGTGGAGGAGTCAGAACTGTGCGCAATCCTGAATGGCCACTCCCCGAATTTACAGATGATACTTTTCCAACTGATCACACAGGCACATCCCTCCATCCCAACCCCAACCCCCACTACAGCCCCGAAGCCCCCCCCCACACACACACACGCACAGTTCCCCGATACATGTTTCCATTCACACCAGGCACGCATACGCACACGCACACGCACACGCACACGCACACACGGACGCACATGCACATGCACATGCACACATACACATACATTGCCGCGCTCCTGCCACACACATTTACAATTATATAACTCCGCTGGAGCCCGGGACTGCCCTCCAGATCCCGGCGGTAGATATGCCGCTGGTCGGGCGCACCAGCGGCGAAATGGGCGGGCGATGCCGGGAGCGTGTGGTGCCCACACCAGCTAGCCCGTCCATGCCGACACTTCCGCTTCCTTACGTGCGTCCTCGCAAACGAGCCCATCGAATTGGGGAAGCTGCGCAGCGAGCGAATCCAGAACCAGATCAAAACAGGCAATCACCGGGTGGTAATGGGTGCGTGTGAGGGTCGCTGGGGCAAGTTATTGCCGCCTGCGCCCACCAGGTCGGCGGGACGCCAGGCCAGCAAGGTTGACTGAGCGCAGCGCCCGGTGCGGGCACCTCGTGCCGAAGCCGTATGTCATGCTTGTCGTTCCACAAGCGAAGTGGGGCGGTGCACGGCCTGTCGGAATCTCACATGCGCCCGGCATTACTCGCCACCCAGTACGGCCGCAGGTGACCGTGACGAGAGCCAGGCTGATGAACGACGGTGTCGGCTGTAGTGCCGCGCCATCCAGCACGCGTCTGTGCCGCTGGTGCCGCGGCGGTACTGTGTTCCGGTCAGCCTGATGAGACTATCACGGCTGGCTGCAGCTGCCGTCCGCTCCATCAGCAGTGGTCGCCGTCTGTGGCCGGTGACCGGCGGCCGGTCCCAGAGACCTGGGCCGTGACCGGCCTCATCCGTGGACCGCTGGCTGGTGGATGGCCCATGACGGGTCTGATTCCAGCGGCCTCATCCCTGGACCGCTGGCTTGTGGATGGTCCATGACGGACCTGATTTCAGCGGCTTTTACCGGGTCGACTTTAACCCTCTCCCTCCCAGGTCGACTTTAACCCTCTCCCTCCCACCTTCATTGGAGCAAGCTGGCCACTCATTCTGCTACCAGTTATGGTTTTATCTGGGTCCACGATACGTAGCCCTAGGGAGGGCACGAGCCGAATAGGAGAGTGGTCACACAGCTGGAGAGAAACATGGTGGGTTGACGAGTCTGGTTGATGTCAATAGCCGGGTCACGTGACCAGAAAGGTGTGGTCTGGGTCAGGAGCGCGGCCTCTTGACTGGAGCAGGACGCAGCAGTGGACAGGCCCGGGAAGGCCCGCTGACGCTGCCGGTCGTGACCCACCGCCGTCCACCGTTCATTCCTAGCGGTTACGGTCAGCGTCGGCTGTCGCGCAGCTGTTGTCCCGACTCACGCTGTCAGGCATTTAAACGCACGGCTCTGTTTTGCGGTCAGCTCATTAATGATTCAAGGTAAGTCGGCAACAAAGGACGCCGCTGCTTTCAGTTCCTAATGGCTGTAAACAACTGGAACTCGGCGTACTGCATTGCGGACAGTACGCGCATGCTGGCAGCGGCGTGCCGACTGTGGGGCGAGACGAAGGAAGCAGCGGCAGGTGGCGCCGTGTCCAGTGTTGTAGGCTTGTACGGGGATGCATGGAGAATATATCGCCTATCGGGTGTGGCGCAGGCGCTTCACCTCGACATGTGCCAGTCGGCGTGCGCTGCGTCGCGCTTGGTGTGGAGATGCGACGTCAGTGAGTGGCATTCGGCGCCAGACGAGCCGTGTGCTGCGGTGATCTGCTCAGTGGAACCTTTGTCTTGTTACAGCATATATGTATCTGTTTCTGGTGCATTCCTATGAGAGACATAAGAGGGAGTGAATTTGTTTCCTTGTGTGATAATTTAGCTCAGGAGTATATCATCTCTAGGACGACCGGTAAAAAGTAACGTGAGGACAGATGAGTGGATTTAGGTTGGGGATTAGATGAACAATGCCATTTTTACATTTTGATGCATGTTGTGCTGGCTTTCACTGATCATTTCAACATTGATGAGATGAGCACTGTACAGCTCCAAACTTCAGAGCGCGATGCAATTTCCATATCTCCTACCACACCATTGATGTTTTCTTGATATCTCCCAACAGCACAGGTGGAATTGTGCCGCAAAAAGTATTAGCTGGGCAAACGAGGTGAGCGAACGGCCACTTAATCAACAGTACCATTCACGGAAGTTTAATTGTACAAAATTAGGTGTTTCACACTTCAACGTTTTTTGTTTGTTTGTTCAAATTGCCGACTTTAAAGAGCCGATACGTTAACCAAATCACTATCGCATTGGAAGGGGGAACGTAATCCGGCCACCCTTCCGTGTTTTGTAAATATCTCCCAAATCAAGAAACTAATTTATATGAATCTTTGTCTTCCTCGAAATAAGAACCTTAAGACCTTGCTTGGAAAATATTGCCATCAGTTGTAATTTTTGGAAGTTGTGCGTGTCCAAAATCAAACGTACAGAACAAAATGGTGTGTAACAGTCGACAGTGAAACATGCCAAGCATATTTACAAGCAGCGTCCGTATGTTTTTATCTTGTAAACAATGTGAATCATACCAGTTGTGTCTAACTGTTCTATGTTTACGTGCACATTATTGTGTTACCTACACATTACATTATTGTGCTACCTACACCACGGATCTTACAGCTCTATGATATCATCTAAATATGGTGTTGACTGATGTAACTCCATTTTCAAATATTAATGTGACGAGAAGGGGACGAGTAGCCTAGGGGTAAGTTGCTCGTCTCACAATCGAAGGGTTGTGGGTTCGAGTCTCACCTGCCGCTACTCTTCGCCCGCGACCAATTGGCGTGAGAGATTGGCGACGCTACATGACTCAACGGTCGATGTGTCGTAAAAAAAACAATAACCAACCAACTAATGTGACGAGAATGAACTGCGAAGTAATGTACGTTGCCTCGGCTCGCCGGGTTAAACGGAAAACATGTCACTTTACCTAGTTTGCAGTGTTCACAACATATTGTGTCATTTGCTATGACAGCTAAATGGAGGTAATATAATGGCGCAACTAACAATAATTGCACTCGCTACTGAAGCCGGGCCATTGTCCGTCGTACTCATGCCCCGGTCCTGCTGATGGGTGTCGTATGCGCCTGACCATCCACCTAGCCGGGCCATTGTCCGTCGTACTCATGCCCCGGTCCTGCTGATGGGTGTCGTATGCGCCCGACCATCCAACTAACTGCGTCACATCTGCGCGATTGCTGGGTTACAACAGCGTTGCAGTGGTAATACTGCCGATCACCTTGATGGAATTTCAAGAAGGCGGACTGGACAGAATATGGGGCAAGACTGGAGATTTTCTCCGTACGGCCTGGTGTGACACCTATATCGATGGAGATACTTACCAACATGCTCGTGCAGACCGCCACTGACTCCATCCCCCGCACCTCTAGCACTTCTCGTCGCGCTCTCGTTCCATGGTGGACAGAGGAGTGTCGCCATGCTATCCAGGAAATATGACTGCTTTCAGAACCTTTGACCGAAGAAGCAATATGGCCAACAGCATCGCCTTTCGACAAGCTCGGGCCATCGCAGGGCGTACCATCCGGGAGGCCAAGCGCACTTTGCGGAGGGTCTATGTGAGGAAGCTAAATTGCTGGGCTAAAAATAACCCATATCAAGCTAAAAATAGCCCATATCTGGGCGCCAAATGACCCTGTAGTCCGCGCGCTCTTAAACCCAAATAATAAATCAATCCACATCCATATCACAGATTTGGTCGAGGATAAAGTGAACCGCAGGCCAGTTAAACTTCACACCTCTGCCAGCACTACGGGTAGGTGACCGGACGACGCGCACCCGATTGATGTGAACGAGATGGCCCGTACAATATCTAATCGATGCCATTGCAACAGTGATGACGTCTTCAACGCCGCAAAGCCGAATGAGAGAAGCAATCACTACACTTATCCACCTCTGAATAGCTCTGTTATAGCGATCCATTCACCATGGCTGAGCGCAGTTCCGCTATTGGAACCCTTCAAAGCGTATCCGATGGTCCCAAACTCGTACACAACGACATGCTCAAGCACCCTCAACACGGGCACTTGATGCTCTGCTAGAGACGATTAACACACTTTGGGAGAAAGACAACTTCCCATCCACCTGGCGGGATGCTACTATAATACTAATTTTGAAACCAAGTAATGGTGCTTCTGACCCGGCGAGCTATGACATTTTAACAAATGGATAGTGCAGTTTTAGGAAAATCTGCAGCGCCGTCGCCCATCTCTCACTCTTGACGCTGTGGTACTAACAGCTTTCCACCAAAATCGTCACGCTCATGCAACGTTTCTCGATGTCCGTGGAGCATATGACACAACTTGGCACTACGGCATTCTGAAGAAAGTCTTTATATATCGAATTCGAGGTTCCATGGCTCATTTCCACGAGCACTTCTTGTCCGGATGCTTTTTTCATGTACACATCAGAAACTAGTCATGGAACTAGAAACTGTCCCACAGGGGGATGAAGTGCCACAAGGAAGTGTGCTAAGCGTGGCGCTGTTCGCCATCATGATTAATATCTGCGACTACTTTTCACGGAGCATCGGTAGATCACTCTTTGTAGACGATGTTGATATTTGGTGCTGCACATCCAGTGCACCATCGATGGCACGACAACTGTAGTTAGCGGTATCCCACTTGGAAAGGTGGAGTTCCGAAAACGGGTTTAGTTTCTGAATTGCGAACAGTTGGTATGCACTTGCCGGCGCCGCCGGGACTGCCCGGACCCTGCCCTCCGGCTTTATGGTGAGCGAGTTCTCTTTCGGCGAATTTATCGGTCCTTGGGAACAAGCAAACGCTCACTGGACACCGTACTCCACTCGGCGCTTCACATTGTGAATTTAGTTTTCCGAACTCCACCTTACCGCTGTCAGTACGCCACGTTCTGATTTCCTGCCCACCGCTCGCCGATGATCGAAGATGCCTTCTTGGAGTCGTGCAGTCGCTGTCACTTCGCGATCTCCTGGGTGACCACTCGCGCGTGGTAACTTCTGTGCGTTTTCGCTTTCTCTCGGATGTTGACTTCAGGGCGATCTACACACCTCACTGAAATGCAACACTAGAAGTTCGGAATGATCTGCCTGAGTTCTGAAGGCTCACACACTACTATTGGTACGAATCCTCTTATGTTGTCCATGTAACATTCTTACGAGCGCTGTATGCCTATCGCAGTCGACGCGCCCCTAAAGCCAAATAACCAATCAACAGACGTACTCCTGCCCCGATCCTACTGATGTGTGTCGTATGCGCCTGACCATCGACTTAGCTGCATCACAGCTGAGTCACATTCGTACTCCAGCTTTCGATCCCACTGATGGGTGTCGTATGTACCTGACCATCTGCCTAGCTGTGCACATCTGTGTCACAGTCGCGTCACACCTGTGACACCTGCGTCACATTTATGCTCCTGCCCAGGTTCCACAGATGGGTGACGTATGCTCCTGACCACTGGCCCAGCTGGGTCACAGTTACGTCACAGCTGCGTCACAGCCGCGTCACAGCCGCGTCACAGTCGTACTCCTGCCCCGGTCCTAGTGGCGACACGTGCTCGTTCAACCGTTGAGCACGTGATAGAACGGTACAGCCACCGCCCTGGCCGGGATCTCACGTTCACGTGGCTCCGTCGAGGTAGCGGCCGCCGCCACGGCTGTGCCGTGCCGGGTGGTCAGGTGCCATCCCACCCAGAGTCCTCAGGTCGGTCAGCGTCTCGTGTGCACGGTCCTGAGGTCGGTCACTCCCGTTTATAGTCCTCAGTCCGATCAACGTCTCGCACAAGGCCCTGAGGTCACTCCCGTTTATAGTCCTCAGGCAGGTCACCGTCTCGTGTGCAAGGTCCTGAGGACGGTCACCCCGTGTATAGTCCTCAGGCCGGTCACCCCCTCGTACAGGGTCCTGGGTCCGTCGACCGTCTCGTATAGGCTCCTGAGATCGGTTGCCGTCCCGAATAGAGTTCTGACTCCGGCAGGCCGTGTATAGTTCTGAGATCGGTGAGCATCCCGTATGTTCTGAGGCCGGCCGCCGGCCCGAATAGAGTTCTGAGGCCGGCCGCTGGCCCGTTGGAGTTTTCAGGCCAGTTTGTGCTCCCTGATCTGGCGGGGTAATGGTACGAATAATCCCAGTTCTGGTCAGATCTTTTTCTTCACATATTCTAAACAGGTATACGTTCAAAACCAGTGGATACTATCTGCCCAGCTCTTGGCCCGACGCTTTGAAGAACTTGATAATTTCACCTGGAATTTCCAAACAGTGTCATGTCGCTGGCTGCCCGCAGATATCCACACCAGATGGTGCCCCGTGTTCCTCCACCGGGCTGGTGGCCCGTCACCGATGTGACGCTCCACCTGCGCGCCGGCAGTGTGTCGAGGGGTGGGCGCTCAGGTGTGCCGGAGGACGTGCACATCGGGACCAGCTGTTGCTCTTCGTTGCCTGACATCGCGGCCACAACTACACCGGCGGCACTGCCGTCCAGTGGCGGCGGTGATCGGCCGGAAATACCCTCCTCGGGAAGAGTTGGATTGACGAATTGATTGCGATTTTTGACGAGGAAGGAACATGCGAACGCTGTGGAAAATATAGGAGGGTGTGGCTCCACTCTGTGGTGTTCGGGGCCTGTTTTATGACACCATGATCTCAATTATCCCTAGCCACACAAACCTCAAGCTAGCCTTTGTGCCTGGTGTGTGGCGGCGGGTTTGCTCCGACGTTTGCCTCGATTACGCCCTGACAGAAGGAGGGAGGTGGATTGGCGGCTGAAATGGTACTTAACGTGACAAAAGGGCGAGAGTTGATGTGTACATATCTGGCGTCGGGACTAGGCCGTACTCGAAGCTCTACTGTCGGCCGCCGCACAAGTCTGTTGTTTGTGAGAAAACCATTGTCTTTGCGAGACATCCCATAAGAGAACGTCTGACTGAATATAGGCTGAAAGTCAACTACATTGTCCAACACCTCTCAGATAACCAGAATGTTTGTTCTGCTCGCCGCTTCGATGTTTGAAGTGAAAACTCTGATTCGTCGGCCTAAGGATTTTGAATCAGCGTGCGCTTTGTAGTTATAGTGATGACATTGGCACGACCAGAAGCGTAACACCCCTGTCGAAACGCATCTTTTACTGGTGCAACACAGCCCTATCGAGGCAATGCAAGGCAGCTACTCCGGCTGACACAAGCAAAGTGGACGTCATTATCCATGAACACGTATGCGACTGCCATCGCACGCCCACCAAAAACGGTGTGACTGGGTCCGGCTGGACTTCTGGACTGCGCGGTCAGCTCAGGTGATGCAACCTGGCACCACCGTCGGCTTCGTTGAGCGCCGGTCTTCCGGCTCGCCGCGCAGGAGTCGGCATCATCAGTTCATGTGCCCACGTCAGCGAGCCGTGTAATCGCCGGCCCGTGGCTGCGCTGCCCGGACCGAGCTGAGTCTCTCCCTGTCCAGATCTCACCGCCGCGACGTTGGCGGCGGTGCGCATGCGCGCTGCCGCCAACGTCGCGGCGGAGGCGGCGGCGGCGGCAGCCGGCGCGGCCGGCAGTGTCGACGCGGCCGGCCGACGGAGTGGTGTGCTGGACGTGACGGGCGCCGCCGGTATGTGCGGCTAGATGTGGGGGCGGACCGTGTGCGCGGCCGCCGCGCTTCTGGTGCTGACGAATGGCGCGCCGCTGGACGACGGACCGCTCGCCGACCCGGCCGGCGCTCGGCTCTACCTGCGCTCGTACGCGGCGGCGCTGGCTCGTGGCGGCGCGCGCCGGCCCGTCCAGCTGCGGCTGCTGCTGCGGCGACACCCCGAGCTGGTGCCGGCGCCGCTGGTCGAGCCCGGCCGGCTGGCGGCGCTGCTGGCCGGCTGGCAGGCGGCGCGGCCGCCGTCGGCGCCGGCCGATGAGCTGGACGGCCTGGTTCGGGAGCTGGTGCAGGCCGCCGTCGACAGGACGACCGCGGCCGCCTCGCCCGCCGACGGGCCGGCGCCGGTGCCGGTGCCGGGCGTGCGCACCAAGAAGGGAATCGTCAGCGTCACGCGCACCGACACCCACTCATCGTACGTCATCCAGCCGGACCGGCAGCCGCTGCACGTGCCGGCGCGGTTCGCGTCGACCACGACGACAGCCAGCGCTGTTGGACGGTCGCCGTCGGCAGCGAACGACCATCAGCCGGACAGGGACGGGCTGGCGACCGATTCGCCGGCTCTGACCGGGTCGGAGTCTGGCTCTGGTGGCGGTCCAGGCGATGCGGCACTTGCGGGAGAGACGGGAAAGGAGTCGGCTCTTGGAGGACAACTGGAGGACGAGAGGGACATCGCGACGGATGCGGAGCATGTGAGCTTGGTGCGGCAGAGTTCACAGGACAAGACTACGCTGTCAGGTGGGTCGCCGGTCACGCAGCCTGCTGTCGATGCTCACAGCGCTGGTGGTGTGGGACCGGGCGAGACCGACCCGCCTGCGGCCGATGCTGATGATGATGCTGCTACGGCGACGGTGTCGACGATTGGCTCTCGTGACGCCACCGCTGGCACGTTGTCACCTGCGACACTGGTGGTGGCGACGTCGGCCGATCCGGACGCTGCGGAGACGGCCGAGTCCACCATACCGGCGGCCGCGACCGAGGGCAGGGAGGCGATGGTGGACGAGCCGGTCATCAGCGCCGACCTGCAACACTTTCTGATGCGCTTCGAGCGGCTGCAGCGCGAGAGGGAGCTGGCGCGGGAGGTGGGTCGGCAGGGAACCGCGGCGTCGATTCGTGACGTCGGGTGGGCGGCGGCGGCAGAGGTGGCCGCGCCGCCCCTCAGCGGTGGTCTGACGCTGGCCGGGCTGGAAGCTGCCGAGGGCACGTCGACAACCTCGGCGACTACCGACGGTCTTGATGAGCCGGCCAGCACGACTGACGCGCCGCTCACCCGCTACCCGACCGATCCGTGGGACCTCTTCAACGGGATGTTCGCCAAAGAGGGTGCCGAGCGGAAGACCAGTGCGGCCGAGACGACGACGGCTGTCGGCGACGTCGTGGCGGGGCAGCCGAAGCCGTGGCTGGGCGGTATAGGCTCGCTGGCGGAACTCCTGCTGGACGCCATACACCGCGGCGGAGGTGCGGCGTCGCAGCGGAAGCGGACCGATCCGGCCGCAGCGGAGCGACCGTCCACTGAGTCGGTGGAGGTGGTCGACGCCCTGGGCGGCTTTCCGCTGCTGCCGCCGCCGCCGCCGCCGCCGTCGCCGCTGCCGCCAGCCGGTAGCACGCTGCTACACCGTGCGGGCGTGTTGCTACCGCCGGACGGCGACCGTCTGCCCTCCCAGCTGGGCCACCGGCTGCTGGCGGCGCGGCTGCCAAGCCGACCGTGGCTGGGCGCGCGCCGCCCGTCACTGGAGCGACGCATCGGGCCCTTCTACGACGCCGACTCCAACCCGCTGCTGGCCGGCATCAAGGACGTGTCCCAGAAGCAGCGCGTGCACAGGTTCACTACGCTCGACCTGCAACGTATCCACCCGAGCGGTGGTCGCCGGCCGCTGGTGACGATTCGACTGCCGGAGCCGACGTCCGACTTTGTCACCTTCGAAACGTCGCCGCCGCAGCCGCCGCCTCAGCCACCACCGACGCGCTGGCTGAGGCCGCCCGCCGCCGGCCGGGGTACCGACCGGCCGACGGAAGTCGCGGCGGCACCGGCCGATCAGGTGGCGGCCGACTCTAGCGACGCGCCGCTGCTGGTGCACCTGACCACCACCGAGAGCGGCCTGGAGACGCTCGGTGCCATCGTCTCCAGCGTGGCCGACACCGTCGACGGGGAGCTACCCAGTCTGGAGCACCGCCAGGTGCGGCCCACGGAGCCGGGCCTGCGCGAGCTGGTCGATCTCATCGGCCGGTCGCGACCCGCCGCCGGCACCAGCGCCACGAACACGTCGGAATCACCTCCCGCTGAGCCATCGTCGCCGGTGGGCGCGGAGAGCGCCGGCAGCGCTGCGCCTCGACTCAACACGCGCGACATCGGGGTCATCCTGGCGGGCACCACGTGCGGCGTGCTGGTGCTGTGCGCCGCGCTGGTGGCGGCCACGACGCGCTGCCGCCGCGGCGACCGGATCTACTCGCTGCTGTCGCGGCTGATGCGACCGCACTACCGATACCGCGTGCCCAGCAGGTCGACTTCGTCGCCGTCCACCCCATCCGCGCTGCCACCATCGCCGCCGGCGCCGCCGTCGCTGCCGCTGCCCGAGCACACGCCGGGCACACACCGGCTCGGCTCCTGGTTCAACGGCCGCTCCGAGACGCTCGGCTCCGAGATGTTCTGCGGCAAGCTGGCGCTGCCGGTGCCGTACGCCAGCGAACTGGCGACGTCGGCGGCGCGGCCGGTGCGCCCGCCGCGGCCGCACGGCTATACCATACGCCAGCTGGCGGCCGGCCTGACCGACCAGCTGATGAGCTCGTCGTCGAGCGGCGCCTCGGTGCCCAACACGTCCGGCTGCGACGACACGCCCGAGGCGCACGCGGTCGCACCTGGCCGCAGCTACGTATTCGGCGGCCTGCTGTCGCGGCCCGAGCCGACGCCGACGCCGGCGGCGCCGCGCCGCCGCGCCCGCTCGCAGACGCGCGCCGTCAGCTCGCGCTCGCGCTCGTGCTCCGGGGAGCGGCGCCGCGCCAGCCGCTCGGAGGCGCGCTCGCCGCAGCGGCGGCGCGGCGGTCGCGGCCACGCCAGCCCCGACTACCGGCGGCGGCGGCGCAGCGCGACCGACGGCGTGCCCGGGCGCCAGCCGTCGCCGACCGACTCGAGCGGCGTCGAGTGGTCCTCCAACGACGAGCGTCTCATATAGGCCGCACGCGCCGAACGGCGCCGTCGGCGGCGGCGTTGACGCCAAGCTAGTGGCCAAACGGTGTAGTTGTGTGGTGGCGTGAGACTGCTCAAGACAAACACGGCGCGTGCCCGCCACATGGGCTGGCGACGGCGCCAGGCTTCGCGTCCAGTTGGAGGCGCAGTGCTTCGGGTAGGAGGATGGCCGTCCCCTCGCCGGTCATGCAGGTTCCGTAAGAGCCGGCGGACTTTGGCCACGCGCTGTGATATTTAGACAGAAGTGCGCCGCCGTGCTCGTGCGGCTCTGACCGCCGCTGTGATCCGTAGACTGAGTACAACGCACATCCTCTGGGAAACACTGGGTGTGCGTGTAGACGGTCGGCGGGTGTCCAGTCGGCGTTGTAGACCTGATCAACATGGACGGCTCCATTGTAGTTGCTCGTTGTCCAGTCTCAGTCAAGCTGACCGGAAGAGCATTCCTCAGTAGTTTTTGTAGTATTGTGGTGCGTAAGTAGGTGGCCGGTGTTGTCCAGTGCCCCGCCGTTCATTTTGACACGCTTCGCCAGCTGTGCAACTGGCGCTGACCGGTTTTATGTGTATCCGCGTGTGTATACTGAAACCGTTTCGTAAATATATTCCGTTCCTGGTGTATGTCTTAAGTATGGCTGGGCATGTTTCTGTTTGCATCGCCCCTGTTGAAGATGACTGGATACTTTTTGTGATCCCGCGAAAACTTGTCATGCAAATGTGAGTTCTCTCAGTGTTGTTCAGATCACCCGTTCTGGGGACTGCTCAACAGCTACTTCATATCGCTCAGACTTCTGCTGGCAGTCATTGGGGTCATAAATAGATTCGACAAGGAGCCTGAACAGCATTTTGTCTTGCTTGTTTGTGTTCTTTTGTGTTTGCCGGTTGAATGCCAGCAATTACACACATGTTTGCGGCTTGCCTACGCGCTCAGCAGCTGGTGTCATATGGCGTCGCCTGCCTCCCTCCCCGGCAGGAAGGCCGGGCACCGTGGGGAATTGAATCAAACCAGTACCTCTGGTCCCCCAGACCGTGGGCTTAATCACTGAGCTACCGGCACCTATTTACATATGTAAGTCGGGGTATATTGGTGGAGAGCCAACGCGAGATCTGGACTGGATCTTCTTCCATCGAATGCCGGGATTTTGCATCAGAAAGATGCAAACTTGCGCCTATCCTCTCTCCTTGGCTAAGTTGGTGGCGCGTCAGTTCGAATATTGCCGAGATTCCGCACTGCAGTTGGTCGGCTGATCAAACCATTAGGTTCAGTGATGGTCTGTTGGTGCAGCCACATCAATTCAAGGTATTGCGGCGTTTGCCTCATGGTGTTGATGGTGATGTGATCATCTATCGCTGGCCCATGCTGTGTGACCCAGCTACGTGTTGCGACGATGGCAGGGCCACAATCCCGCGTGGTCCAGTTAACTTTCACGACAATGGCTTTGTCTGTGTACTGTGACCCGTGTCACGGTCAGGAGCCTAACTGGCCGGCTGTGCCATATATGACCCGTGTCACTGTCAGGAGCCGAACTGGCCGGCTGTGTCCTCTGTGACCCGTGTCACGGTCAGGAGCGGAACTGGCCGGCTGTGTCCTCTGTGACCCGTGTCACGGTCAGGAGCCGAACTGGCCGGCTGTGCCATATATGACCCGTGTCACTGTCAGGAGCCGAACTGGCCGGCTGTGTCCTCTGTGACCCGTGTCACTGTCAGGAGCGGAACTGGCCGGCTGTGTCCTCTGTGACCCGTGTCACGGTCAGGAGCCGAACTGGCCGGCTGTGTCCTCTGTGACCCGTGTCACGGTCAGGAGCGGGACTGGCCGACTGTGTCCTCTGTGACCCGTGTCACAGTCAGGAGCCGAACTGGCCGGCTGTGTCCTCTGTGACCCGTGTCGCTGTCAGGAGCCGAACTGGCCGACTGTGTCCTCTGTGACCCGTGTCACGGTCAGGAGCGGAACTGGCCGGCTGTGTCCTCTGTGACCCGTGTCACGGTCAGGAGCGGAACTGGCCGGCTGTGTCCTCTGTGACCCGTGTCACGGTCAGGAGCGGGACTGGCCGGCTGTGTCCTCTGTGACCCGTGTCACGGTCAGGAGCGGAACTGGCCGGCTGTGTCCTCTGTGACCCGTGTCACGGTCAGGAGCCGAACTGGCCGGCTGTGTCCTCTGTGACCCGTGTCACGGTCAGGAGCGGGACTGGCCGACCGTGTCCTCTGTGACCCGTGTCACGGTCAGGAGCCGAACTGGCCGGCTGTGTCCTCTGTGACCCGTGTCACGGTCAGGAGCGGAACTGGCCGGCTGTGTCCTCTGTGACCCGTGTCACGGTCAGGAGCCGAACTGGCCAGCTGTGCCCTATATGACCCGTGTCCTCTGTGACCCGTGTCACGGTCAGGAGCCGAACTGGCCAGCTGTGCCCTATATAACCGGTGTCACGGTCTGTCGGGCAGCCGAGCTGACCGCTGTGTCCCGGGTCGCAGTCGAGGTATACCACGTGGTGGGCCGTGTTGCCGGTCAGGGGCCGAACTATGGCCCTTGGCACGGTCAGGGGCCAAGCTGACCGGCTGTGTCCCGGGTCGCGGTCGCGGTGTACCACGTGGTGGGCCGTGTTGCCGGTCAGCCCCAGTGAGTGGCCGTGCCGGCTATCTGCAGCTGTTGTTGCCAGCTGCCACCGGCACTTCCTGCCGGTCTCGGCCGGCGAGCTAGCCCCGTCTCTTCTCCCGACAGGGTCGGTTGTGTTCCAGTTCGAAGTGGGTCGTGGCCGTGATGCTCCCTGGTCTCATTCGTAGCCCGGGATTGTTCTACGCATCAGCATGACCGTTACTGTGGATGCAACCGCCTGCCTCGGCAGTGCAAAGGAAAGCTGCGTTGATTTGACTGGCAAACAGAAAGCAGGGCACGTGTTCACCTGTTGTAAGCGCTTCCCTGTGACATTCGCTGCTTCTGCCAATGTAAAACTGACGCGTTCCAGTGAGGTTCCACTAAGCCAGCATCGATGGCATTCGAGGGTCGTGTCATCAAAGATGGCCAATAATTTCAACCTCTCCTCCAAAAGAAATGTCCCCACAGATGTGTATGCTTGCGGTTGTCCACGTGTAGGTGACACGCGCTTCTCGGTGTGGAAATGTGCCACTGCTGGCCTCCTCAGCGCCAGAGATGCCAGGTGGAATTGACGTGTGATAATGCCGGGATGCCAGTTAGCCGTCGCCGGGGCTTCACAGACATTGCGGTGGCCGCCCGAGCTAAGTGAAGTCCATTCGGTCGAGCGTGCGCCGAGTGAGGCTTCACGCTTCGCCTAGTCACGCAGTGCTGTGTGACGCAGTGACGTTTCACTGTTTGGGCGAGCGCCAAGCTGACTGACCACCTCGCGTGCGCTCTGCGTCCATGATTAGGAGTATGCTTGTAACCCCATTACCACTAATCTGAGCTGATTTGGCATATGGGCTCAATGCTGAAGCGGGGAAATAATTGTTCTAACCCGAATGCCCACAAGTGGACAGTGAAATACGACATACTGCTGTGTGTATGTGTGTGTGCGTCTTTGTGCGTAGCGGGGTCGTGGTGCCCGATGCCCGGCCTGATGCCGTGTGTCGTACGAGATCTTGCTTCGTGCGTGCTGTGGTATCGTTCAGCCCGCTGGGATGTGCCATCCCTTGCATGGCTGGTCGCCGACCACTATGCGCTCAGCTCTTATGGTACCGTATTGATGTTGGACACCGCCTTGTGCGGAGACGGTGCCGCTGTGGTACCTCTCGCACCTGATGTACCTCCCGATACATAGCAGTGGCGATCATGATACAGCACAGGTGTGCCGAAGCCTCAGCTGCCCAGCTGTTACAGCTGTCATGGATGCAGGTGGGCTACGAACCCGACGGCCAGCTGCTTTCACCTGTATTTCAAGTCGGCGCCGGCCAGCAGCCAGCAGGACTTCACCGTCGCCTGTCGAGCCCGTTTCACCAACGCACCCTCTGGCTATTCGGCCCCCCAGCTGAAATGTTTAAAAAATAACCGCTTTGGAGTTTCCGACGTTAAGAATGTTACTTGAGTTGGAAATCATGTTAGATTTTCCTTCTCCAGTCGATGCTAATTATTTTCCATTGTACGTATTTAGACATTTCCCAGTCTTCATTTTTGGTAAAAAATGGTCATCCGACATCAATTGAAGTCATTGATTTTATGGTTATGGTTCTAACATTTTTTTGTTTTTTTTTTGGTACAGTATTATTTGGTCAGATAGCATTCAAAAGCATCGACTGTCAGTAATTTTGGTTTATGAATTGCAGGGAAGTAGGCAACGTCTACAGTTTGAACAGAAAACGCACAAAATATACATCCAAGGTTGATGTCATACATCCGGTGACTTGTCACGGCGTAACCTCCTTCTTTGCTCAGGCATAGCAAAAGGCGGTAACGTCAGTCGTGCCAACGGTGGCACAGTGCAACACGCCTTCGCAATAACACCTCTCGGGGTTAGCATCCACCCGTCCCCTCCTTCCCGCTCGGATGGCAAGGGGTACGCTCTCACCTGTCAACCAGTAGCTTTCGCCTGTGTCCAAGTGCGCAGTAGGCTATCAATTGGCGCAGTCATCCATATCGCTCGTCCTCACCGCGTCCTTCACTGCCTGCTCCATGGCCTCCGTGACTTCCATGGCCTCCGCGATCTTTACAACCCCTGGTGGCCGCCAGCACGGAGCCGTCTCGTGCAGTCCCGAGGGCAGGCGATGGCGTGCCACGGTGGCGCCTCAACGAGGTCGCCATTCGATCGTGACCAATCACCGGGACGGTGAGCCGATACGACTAGATCTGGGCGCAAAATGACCCTAGATGTCGACGCGCCCCTAAACTCCAATCCAATCCGATACGACTAGATGGTCTGGCCAATTTCACCCCGCCACGAACGGGGCTGGCTGCCACCCAGCTGGGGCAGTCCGTGTGAACATCTCCGGACCACTAGGACCAATTGCGACCTCCGGACCAGGGGACCGACTGTCAGTTCTGCGCCAGTCTGGGCCGACTGTGACCTCCGCACCAGGCGGGACTGGCCGACCCGGGTGCAGCCGTGCTGATGCCAGAGCAGGGGTGGAGCTGACCTCCTCGACAGCCCTGGCCGCGTCGTCACGCTTCACTGCACTGGCGGCAGCGCCGCGCCCGTTTTGTGTGTGAGCCAATCCGACTCTGTCCACCCTGCCTGCGGATACAGGTCATCCACCACGTGTTCAGAATCCAGCCGCAGTGCCCCGAGCATGACGGTGTCGGCCATGTCGCCACCTCGTGTCCCGGTACACCACCGGCGTCTCCCCAGAACCCCCTGACGCCGCACACGAGAGAGAGGGAGAGAGAGAGAGAGAGAGAGAGAGAGAGAGAGAGAGAGAGAGAGAGAGAGAGAGAGAGAGAGAGAGAGAGAGAGAGAGAGAGAGAGAGAGAGATAGGATAGAGAGGAAGAGAGAGAGATAGAGAGAGAGAAGAGAGAGAGAGAGAGAGAGGGATGGGGGAAGGGAGAGGGAGAGGTATGGAGAGGGAGAGATATAAATTTAGGAAAGGAGAGGAAGAGGGAGGGAGAAACGCCACCCATCGTGAGCCAGGACGCTGCCCACTATGTGACACCATCCATCATATCCCGGATCACCCGGCTACCATGCCACCCGTCACGAAGTTCGGGGACATGTTCCGGAGGAGGCTGATCACCATATCGCGCGATGTAACCCACCTTGTCCCAGGCTATTACCTAGTATGTCCTGGGGTACTTCCTATTTCCATGTCCCAAAACACCAACATCATCCCCGGGGGTGGTGCCAACAACGCATCCCGGTGTCCTGAAATTCTAAAATTTGCGTGGAAGCCACGACCCAATATAAGTTTGTTTTGTCCTCCAACAGAATTTTGGCGTGAATTGGCCGCCGAGAAATAGGATGGCATTCAATAACGTCAGTTAATCTTCTCTAGAAAAGAAATCAATGTTTCATGATGATATTTTTATCATACAAATGTTTTGCTGACACCAGTTTTTATCAAATTCTTACTATTTCTGCGAAATATTTTTTATAAGTTTCGACGCATAGCTATTTCCACGCATGTCTTGAGCTAATACTCGCCATTCCACAGGAAGTGAAGTCCAGTACACTGCCTCTTCCCCATGTCTCGGGTCAACACCTCCCATGTGCCGGGACAGCACCTCCTCATGTGCCGGGACAGCACCTCATGTCCTGGGACAGCACCTCCTCACGTGCCGGGACAGCACCTCCTATAGCCTGGGACAGCACCTCCTCATGTCCCGGGACAGCACCTCCTATAACCTGGGACAGTACCTCCCCGTGTGCCGTGACAGCACCTCCCCGTGTACCGGGGCTCCACCGACCGTGACACCTCGGTGACGTGTCGCCTCCATGCAGCCGGCACGGCACGCGTGACGCGCGCTCCTTGTTCCGGCGGTGCGGTGTGCGTGTGTTCCGTGACGGCGCCGGCGACGTGACGCAACGTGTCGTGGTGTGCCGTGCCGTGCCCGGTCGGCGGCGAGCCGCGCCGTCCGATCGCCACGGATGGCGGCGTGCCATTGTCGCCGTGGCGTCGGCGTCCGTCGGCGGTGGTGTCACTGCCGCGTCACGACTCCTGCCCTGGTGACGTGACGTGGCGTGGCGTGACGGGTCGGGCCGGTTGTGACGTGGTAGTGGGTGTGCACACAGAAAAAACGCTTCTTAACGTTTTTCTCTCGCAAATGCCTTGCAAGGAAGTAGTAAACTTCCTTCCTTGTTCTCGCTAGGAGATTATCTGAAGACAGTTGTCGTTGGTGAGGAGCTTTGGTGCCGGGCGTTGGAGCTCCTGCCACCACGCCGTGAGACCATACCGCGGAACGTACACGACCGGGCGGAGAGCGCGCGCGCGCGCACACGCACACGCACACGCACACGCACACGCACACTCGCTGGCGCTGGCGCTGGCGCTGGAAGTGCAAGTGTGAGCGGTGCGACAGCCGTGTCGTTTTGCCACCGTGCTATGGACCGCCGCTCACTGGCGTCACACCGTCATCGGTGCCGAGGCATGGCTCCGTGTGTGCACGTTGGAAATGGTCGCCAGCGATCGGCTGGCTGTCGGAGGGTGTCGTCCATGGAATTCAGCTACACGGGGTGTTGTATCCGAGTCGACATCGTTCATTGTTGCGGGTGGAGCGGCTACCTTGTTATGTTACAAGTCCTCCTCCTGGAGGATGTAGAGGAGGATGAGGCAGCTGAGGCTGCGGCGCACAGCGAAGGCTCCCTGCGAACGGTATTACTCGCGCCCAACACATCGGGTTCTGACACATCGTCATCGCGTGTGTGACGACCATCACCGTCCATTATGACGGCCGTCGTGTTTCATGCCTGCACACCGTAGCATCTCTTGCCGTGGTCTCTTGAGTCTTGTCACCGTCCATGCTGTTTTTCTGCCTCCTACCTACTATGGTGGCCTTCTGCCGCTCACTCACCCACCGGTGGAGAGACACCATTCGGCACGCCATTCGCTTTCGCTGTGAGATGTGGCACATGAGTCGGGTGTCATTCAGTCGGGACCGCGATGCCGTTTTCTCTCAGCTGTGACGTGGCCTGTGGTCGCGTCAGGGGTAATGGTGCCCGGAGGCTGGGTGTTGTCTACGCGACGTGCCGGTGCAGGAGTGTGGCGCCGGCGTGTGTCCTGGGGGAGGGGGCGGGAGTGCCACCATGGCTGAGGCGGCGCGCTGACGCTGGCTTTCTAAGTGATCTCACATGGTCGATGTGCCCTAAAACCCCTGACGCTGGCTGGAGCTGGATTTGGAGGTACGGGCGGGAGTCGGAGGGCCCGGTCCGGCCGCGCCGGCTGGCGGACAGTTACGCTGGCCGCCCAGTCATGCTCCGGTGCACAGCCGGACCGGGCCGGCCGCGCGATCTGGCCGGAGACGACCCCGACACTTTCGCGTCGAGCGCGGCGGGCCGCAGCCAAGGCCGCGGCCCTCTCCTGACCTGGTCGAGTGCTGCCACGACCTGGTTGGGTCCCTGTCGATCCATCTTCGGCGGCTGCCGGCCGTCGGATTGAACGTCGGCTGGTGGGGACGTTTCCACGCAGGTGGCGGCGGCCACGTCACTGCTACGTCGCCGTCGAGCTGACTGTGAAGTGTGGGCCGACCCGACCCAACTATGCGCTGATCTATACTGGCTATGGTGCTGACCCGACCCGATCCGACTGTAGCGCTGACCTGACCCGGTTGTGGCGCTGATCTAGACCGACTATGGTGCTGACTTGATCTGATTGTGGCGCTAATCTGGTCAGACTATGGTGCCGGCGTGACACGAATGTTTTGACTGACCTGACCGGATGGTGTTTCAGGCGGAGGAGGCGAAACAGCGCGCCGAGGAGGCGTTCGAGGAGTGCTCCGATGTGGCAAAGAGTGAGGTAAGTGTGGTTGAAAGGATGTAGAGGTTTTGCTCATCCTCGGTTGTCGCAGGAAAAATGCATGGGGGTCAAAAGATAAAGCATGGTCTATCCTCCATAACACTTGGATAACAAACAAATAAGAAAGGAAACACAAGTTTTCTTTCAAGAAACGTTCATGTTCATCGGCCCGAAAATATCCCCAGGCAATGCTAGCAGATGACATAGCCGGCAATTTCTGTATTCGGTTTTAAGTTACTTGGTAATATTCGAGCAGGGCGGCCGTCCTGTCTCTATTCGCATCTCCTGGAGGAGTGCAAGGAAGCAGCGCTATCTCCCTTGTTGCCAGGTGTTCTCCGGGCAGGGTGGCCGTGCTGCCTCTGCTCACACCATCACTAGATGTACAAGGAAGCGGCACGCTCTTCCCTATTAAGTCTGATAACATACTGCTGAAAAAAATGCTGAATGGTCACTTGATATTTCGTGCCAGGTGGGGGAGAAAGTCGCTTCGATTCTGATCGTCGAGTTGGACGGTTTATAATTGGACACGGGATCATTAGGTGCCCTGGATCTGTCGGCCATAGGCAGCCGTGTGATACACAATCTGCTAGTGGATGAGCTTCCTCGGTGGCCAACTGGACATGCGCGTGTCTGGCTACTCGGAATGCCTTTGAACACAAAGCACCGTCGGGGACCCAAAGTCTGATCCATTAATGCCCGTCCGCTCTGGGCGGACCGCAGCCATTAAGGCCGTGGTCGGGCTGGTGTGAATTTGCCGAACTGGACTTGTAGAAGTCCGACTTGTTCAGAGGATTATGAAAGAAGTAAAAGTCAAGCTGCTGTCGTGTGGCTTTCATTTTTCACTTAAAACCCTCGGATATGTTCAGCGCACTTTCATACAAATTGTGTCATGTAAAGTTAATATCACTTGGGAAACCTGTAGGGTCCTATTCAATGATGCGGATGCTGTCTGACAGAATGAGTGTTGCTGCTGCCAAGTACGGGAACTGTGAGGCTAACAATGCTTTGGTGAGCGTAATTGTACCCTTTAAACTGAAGTCTCGCTCCTTCCACATATTTCATATTCCGCATTCGTCGATTGTGTGGAACACAGTTGTCCTCCAGACAATCCCGTGTTGTTAAAAAAGTCAAGCCTAAATATTTGAAATCTTGCTTAGATTCAGTGTTACATATTGAATCTAGACGCATCCGATCACGGCTCAGCCAAACAAATTCACTCTTAGAAATGTTCAGCCACAAACCAGAAATATATCCCAAATCGCACATTGATGTTATCGTTTTGGCAGCAGATTCCTCGTACCGCACAAACAGCGTTGTGTCGTGTTCAGCGCATAAAATTGCTTCGGTTGCCGTCGCATCCTTTAAGCCCATCAATATTATTACCGTCAACTTCAGCCCGCACGTAAAGACACCACCAGCAGTGGTGGTGGTGGGAGGCGTGAAATCTCTATGTATGCATGTATGTATGTATGTATGTATGTATGTATGTATGTATGTATGTATGTATGTATATATGTATATATATGTGATATATATATACATATTTATACATATTTATATATATATATATATATATATATATATATATATATATATATATATATATATATATATATATATATATATACATACACACACATATTGTGACTTTCTTCTTGTGACGCCTCCACCAGTCACTACAGAATGCATACCGTTACACTAATTACACCACTACAACCTTGTCGTTTTCCAATCTTTGCACACGACAGCAGTCACCCAGTCGTGCTCACTTCCGTGCCGTCCACACCCCCACACCCCTCCCCCTCCACCAGTCGATGCGAAACAACAGCTGGCGCGGCTGTTTCATCATGCGATGATGACGGTGCAATTTTGCGGTCGTCCACGGACATTGCCCACATGAATCACGCAGGATCTAGACGACTTTAGCTGTATGTTCGTGCCTTGGTTCACCACATTGCGCTGACCTTGAAGAATGTATGATTGTCAGCCGCGCCTTTCGCGATAAGAACCAGAGTTCCTCCGCGTAACGCTGTTGCCCAAGCGTGACCCGACTGCAGTGCGATGTCTCCGGTTTTGCTTCTGGAAAGCACGGACCGTGCATCGCGAAACTTGACTGTCGCTGTCTGTGGCCGACAGTGATAGTAACTCTGCCTCTCCTCTGCTTTGCCAGAAAGCGACGAATTAAGGGCTCGGCGGTGTGTTTCCAGCTGGCTTGGGTACAAGGAATGACAGGCAATTCGGTCCAAATTTCGCTTGCTAACGGCTGGAAGGCTATTCACAAAGTGGCCAAGAACTTCCTTTCTCCGGCAATTTCTGTATACCTCAATCTGGTCTCCCCTGGATTGTTTGGCAGTTGAGATCAATCTATGTTTTCTCAGTATGGAGGCGGTATGGACCAATAATCGAAGCGCCATGCAGTCCAGATGTCCAATGGACCGATTACAGCATTCTTTGCAGTTCGGGAATCTGGTGGTCGCGTGCCTTGGTCAGCTGCGAAGACCACACGAATCTCTCTAGGGACTGTCAGTTTGTCAACGGCCATCTTTTTGGACGTGTCTGCAGTCGTAGATATGTGCGGTCGTGTTTTATAGCTATGCTGGTGCTCGTGTGTGCTGTGTGTGTGTGGTCACCATGCATATTCATATGTTGCATATTTGTGTGTGGTCATTTTTCTTCCTTGTATTTGGTTGTATTGTATAGTCGTTGTGTGATCGTGTTTTGTAGCGTGTTTGTGATCGTAAATGCAGCTGTGTTTGTGCTGATCTTTGCGCCAATGCTGTGTTTGAGACTGTTGATTCTCAAGGGTGGATACGGGGGTGGGTGGGCACCGGGGCACCGCCACCCCATGGTAAGGTGGCGTCCTCCACCCTATGGTAAGGTGGCGTCCTCCACCCCATGGTAAGGTGGCGTCCTCCACCCCATGGTAAGGTGGCGTCCTCCACCCCATGGTAGGTGGCGTCCTCCACCCCATGGTAAGGTGGCGTCCTCCACCCTATGGTAAGGTGGCGTCCTCCACCCCATGGTAAGGTGGCGTCCTCCACCCCATGGTAAGGTGGCGTCCTCCACCCTATGGTAAGGTGGCGTCCTCCACCCCATGGTAAGGTGGCGTCCTCCACCCCATGGTAAGGTGGCGTCCTCCACCCCATGGTAAGGTGGCGTCCTCCACCCCATGGTAAGGTGGCGTCCTCCACCCCATGGTAAGGTGGCGTCCTCCACCCCATGGTAAGGTGGCGTCCTCCATCCCATGGTAAGGTGGCGTCCTCCACCCCATGGTAAGGTGGCGTCCTCCACCCCATGGTAAGGTGGCGTCCTCCACCCCATGGTAAGGTGGCGTCCTCCACCCCATGGTAAGGTGGCGTCCTCCATCCCATGGTAAGGTGGCGTCCTCCACCCCATGGTAAGGTGGCGTCCTCCACCCAGGAAAAGGCGCCTGTTCAGGAAAGCTCGAGTGCATCCCCTACTTCCCCGCTGAACGAATTTTTATTTTAAGAGGAAATGGCGCTCTTTTGAAAAGAAATGCACCCCTTCGTTGCACTTAGTGCACCCCCTCCCACTCCAACTGGGTTTTCCCCAAAGGTGCCCTGATGAAATGCCCCACTTCAGGTGATAAATCCTGGATGATGCCCCTTAGGTTGTGTCGGTGACCATGCAGCCGTACTTGTGGTAGAGTATGTGGTCTTGTTTGTGGCCTTGCGGTCGTTTCTGTGACAATGCTGTACCTGTGTGACAATCACGATTGTGTTTGCGGCCACGCAGCTGTACTTGTGGTCGAGTGTGTTATCTTGTGTTGGCTCCGTCAGCAGTAGTGTATGTGGTCTCGTCTTTGCCGTGAATGGGGCCCGCCTTTGGCGGTGGCCGAGGTTATCGCTGCGTCGTCTGTCACGAGGTCATTGATGGTATTTGCGGTCTGTGTTTATGGTCGGATACGTGAACTGTGTGGTGGTTTCTGCGGTTGTGGCTTTTGCGGTTGATGACTGATGACTATCGTGAGGGCACCTTGAATTTTACCTTGTCTTCAGGTCCAGATCTAAAGCGGGCATGCTTCCAGTATATTGCTTGTCGTGTGTGCTTGACCTTCGGTGGTTAATGAGGAATTACTCGACGTTGACCTTGGTGATATGACTTGGCGCCCGGACAGTTGAGGTGAACATCTCAGGAAGAGGTCGCATTGAGAACAAAAATGGCATGAACTGGACCCGGACGTGAATCAAGTGTGACACGGTGCTACGTGTGATACGAAGTCTCGGCCTTCATGGCCCTCTCAGCTTTGTTCTTAATATGCTCCACATCATGTTTTCAGCTAACCGCACACATGTAAACGCCAGTGATTGGCGGAAACACAGTCTGTGGCCTAGAATTGAGCACCTCTCCAGCGTTCCCCAGTGTAAACATTTGTACCAAACATTTGTACCTCACTGGGTATTTGTTGGGGTTCGAGGCTGACCCTGAGACGTGTGTGTTTTGCAAGTCCAGACTAGACATAGTCGGTATCATAAATTATACTGCCGCACATTTTGATCTTTAAGGCGACCTCAAATTTTGCATCAGAGGCCCTCTCAGCTGATGAACCCCAGCGGTGAAGTACACTGTGCTCCCCTGAGAATGCTCGGTTTGCCCCTGCTACAGATGCTGATGCTATGACAGTGTTGACACCGCGACATAGTCGGACATGCCCGGTCAACTGAGATGGGTCTGTAACGGCGCCTCTCCGACATTACCGACAGATCCGCAACCTTCACCGCCTACGCTCATCCGAGCTGCTTAGTGGTATCCGGGAGCTGGCCCAGTCGCAGATACTCGCCGCCAACATCATGCAGGCCGAGCTGAGCAAACACCTGGAGAGCATCAGACAGTTTGTCGTTCCCGAGCCGGGACAGCTGGGTCGGCACATGTAGCGCCGCTCTGGTGATATGTCAGCACATGTAGCTCCGCTCTGGTGATCTGTCGGCATATGTAGCGCCGCTCTGATGATCTGTCGGCCCATGTGGCGCCGCTCTGGTGATATGTCGGCATATGTAGCGCCGCTCTGGTGATCTGTCGGCATATGTAGCACAGCTCTGGTGATATGTCGGCCCATGTGGCGCCGCTCTGGTGATATGTCGGCATATGTAGCGCCGCTCTGGTGATATGTCGCCACATGTAGCGCCGCTCTGGTGAATGTCAGCACATGTAGCTCCGCTCTGGTGATCTGTCGGCCCATGTGGCGCCGCTCTGGTGATATGTCGGCATATGTAGCGCCGCTCTGGTGATCTGTCGGCATATGTAGCACCGCTCTGGTGATATGTCGGCCCATGTGGCGCCGCTCTGGTGATATGTCGGCATATGTAGCACCGCTCTGGTGATATGTCGCCACATGTAGCGCCGCTCTGGTGAATGTCAGCACATGTAGCTCCGCTCTGGTGATCTGTCGGCCCATGTGGCGCCGCTCTGGTGATATGTCGGCATATGTAGCGCCGCTCTGGTGATCTGTCGGCATATGTAGCACCGCTCTGGTGATCTGTCGGCCCATGTGGCGCCGCTCTGGTGATATGTCGGCCCATGTGGCGCCGCTCTGGTGATATGTCGGCATATGTAGCGCCGCTCTGGTGATCTGTCGGCCCATGTGGCGCCGCTCTGGTGATATGTCGGCATATGTAGCACCGCTCTGGTGATATGTCGGCATATGTAGCACCGCTCTGGTGATCTGTCGGCCCATGTGGCGCCGCTCTGGTGATCTGTCGGCCCATGTGGCGCCGCTCTGGTGATCCGTCGGCCCATGTGGCGCCGCTCTGGTGATATGTCGGCATATGTAGCGCCGCTCTGGTGACATGTCGGCACGTTCAGCGCCGCTCCGAATGTCTGCAGGTACATGTGCAGATAGTGTCGCCCTGAAAATATGTCGCCACACGTTGCACCACTATGGTCATCTGTGAGCACACAGTGTGTCGTTCTGAAGACTTGTGGGCTCTTGCAGCACCGCCATGGTAATCTGTGGGTACATGCTGCACCGCTGTGAAGGTCTGCAGGTACATATATCGCCACGCTAGTGATCTATCGGCACATGTAACGCCACTCCAAGATCTGCAGGAACATGTAGTGTCGCCCGACGATATCCAGGTACATGTAGTGCCGACTGAAGATGTGTAGATGAACGCAGTGCCGCCTGCCGATATGCGGGTACATCTGGCGTGCCTGTGACCTCGCGCGGGTTGATCTAGGTAGTCCGAGAGTAGCGTGCCGTCGGGTAGCCAGACAATCCCACCTGCAGACCCGTACCAGTACCTGTCAGCGCTGCCGAGAGGCTGCGGAGCAGCCAGTGGACCAGGGGCGAGCTCATCGGGGTGCCGGTGCCATGACTGGAACTATCAATAGGATTCCCCATCGGCGAGGCGGAAAGGCTTGCGCTCTACGTGGTGTGTTTGAGCGCCAGGTGCTGTCTCGTGTTCGTAGCCGGCTGATAGTGTCACTGCTCTTCGTGCGACTCGCCTCCCAAGGTGGGAGTAGTGGCATTCGCACGCTCCGACGGTTGGGACGGGTCCTGTGCGGTCGGCCAGTTGGGTAAGACCCGCGACGGGCCTCCCGTAGGCAGTCTGCCAAGGGGCCTTGTCTGCTGGTACGGACCCATGCGCCTCGACTCCTGTGAGCTCGCATGACCTGAGTTATCTCCCACGCTGTCGCTTACCATTTGTTCGCTTCTGGTCAAACTCACGCACTCGACCTTTTTCATCCGACTAATCAGCTGGCGGCTCAACTCAATCGCGTCTCAGGGAGCTGGGAAATCTCGCCTGCGCTGCCTTGCAGAGGGAGCTGCAGGCTCTGTGCCGGGGAACGACATGCTGGCGCTCGGTTCGTTGTGATATGTCGCGATGTGTCGATAGGTAGAAGCGCTGCGCAACGGCGTCAGTCTGCCCGCCAGGAACGGTATTGGCGGTCGGGTAACCCAAACAATAGCATATTGCTGGTAAACGTTGCACTGTGGAGCACCTATTTATAGCGTTTTGTATGTCCTGTCGATGGCGTGGTGATTGTTAGTGGCGAGCGTGCACACCGCAGTATCCAATTTTATTGTTATTTGTGTGCACTGTGTCAAATGACACTATATCTCTGTACGTCGCGATAAGTAAGGTGAACTGCTGATATGTATGTATCTTGTTAGCTGGTAACCGGCTCACTTATCAAGGCTTTGGACTTCAACTCATTCTTGCTCCCAATCCATATATTCGTGGCTTATTTTGCATCATATTCTCACCTTATCCCCGCCACTACTAATCCGCACATTTACGCTCGATGTGCAACTTGCATTATATTTATATGCGCTGCTATTCAAAGCCGGTGTGCGAGCCATTCTTTTCGCACACCTTTAGTCACTATCCCGTTGTTTTCTCGTCTTTCAGTTAGCGTGTTTCCGCGTGCGTGTTGTGATTGATCGCACTGTGTCGAGTGGTTGGAGCCAGAGGTCCGAGCCCCAGGGTTTGTAACGCAGCGCCTGCACACTAGTCGCCAGTCGGCGGGCAGGAGTGGCGCCATATCGACCTATATCGACCAATCGGTCGACGACGACCCCACGGGGGCCTGGTCGCCTCCCCGGCGTGGTCGATGCTGCCGCTGTCGACCGCCCCGAACCTGCAGCCGTTCTTTTTGACGCGAGGTCACGGCTCGGGGCTCTCACTGCAGCTGGCCTGGCCCGTCGGCCTGGTGCATGCAGATGGTGCGAGCCCGTGGCGACTGAAACGCGACCGCCGCACTTTGTCGAAGTGTATTTACGAAAATATATTAGCGAGTAAGATTTTCCACACTAGCCTTTCCACACTGCGCTACTCTGGAGGCAGCTGGAACGCGCCGTGCGTAACAGGTGGACACCCATAACCATCGGAACCCGTACAATCTGAACAAACGGCAGCAAACAAACTTTTGAAACTAAATTAGTCGACAGGCAGCAGCCGCTGCGCTGCATTCCAGGAGCTGATCTCCTGCCGCACAACGGCTCTTTTCACCACTCCCTGCCCCACAGCAGCCCTTCTCACCGCTCCCAGCCGCACAACAGCCCTTCTCACCGCTCCCAGCCGCACAATAGCCCTTCTCACCACTCCCAGCCGCACAACAGCCCTTCTCACCGCTCCCAGCCGCGCAATAGCCCTTCTCACCACTCCCAGCCGCACAACTGCCCTTCTCACCACCCTCGGCAGCGGCCGAATAGGGCATAGGACGTGTACATCGGTGATGACGAACTGTGGGTCGCGCAGCGCAACTGAGCCGGTCTGTCGCATCTCGGGAAGTGGTGAGCTTCCCGGATGCTTGGCTCGTCACTCATGCGGTCGCGCCATGGCATCGGTCTCAATGCAGGATACAGTTCGTGGCTGAGGAGCGGTCCCATGGCCAAGGCACCAAAGATGGGGCTAGTCAATAAACGGCACGGTGCAGCTGCCTATCTCGGTGCGATGGACGAGTGGGAACAGAACAGACAGACCAGCTCGGAGCGTTCAGTCGCTACCGCAGGTACGCAACGTTCCACTGACTGAGAATACACCTCTTCACCAGCGATCAGCTGGAACAGCCGATAAAATAAACAAAAGGTTTCGTCGTTCCGTTTGGCCAAGAAGCCCCACGACCACCACCGATTCGTATTGAGGGCCGTACCACATGCTATCCATTTCCAGACCAGTCCAGTCCACGATATCGGATATTGAACAGTTCATCTGTCCTCGACGCACTCCCATCAACTAAAGGCCAGATGTATCACTCATCCCTTCATCCCCATCAGCGGTCATATCGACTCAGCTGTGTCGTGATGACCGCACGTAATCCATCAAACGTCTGAACCGGGATAGAAAAGAACTTATGATAGTTACAATCGTGGGCAGGACTAGTTGGTTTCGCCACTGAAAACCAAGTACAAAAGTTAAATTAACATTTAGTGCAGCCACGACTTGGTTGCATAACTTCTGGGCATTAACGTAACATTTACAAGCTATATTGCTTGGCTTTGCGTTACGTAATACCAGTTGATCTCTTAATTAAACGCAAATAAATGAACATCTTTCGCTGTTCTAGAACAAGACTGTCACTCCTCCCTAACTGACCCAGCAGATAGCGAACACATCCCTTTTAACTGATCTAGAGGAAAGACTGACAAGGTCTACTGAAAGGAGAAGTATGTGGAGGGCGGGTGCGTGCGACGGGACCGAGCCGTTCCGTACCAGTGGAAGCCGACAATACCGCGGACATCACACCCGTTCGCCCGGCTGGAGCGAGCCCTACAAACTTGTACATCACAATTCCCAACTGAATTCTTATTATACCACGGCTACGTGTTGAAGTCGACGCGAATCTAAACAAAGCTTTCGTTTGTGGAGCACTTAGTCCCGCACCACATCTATTTGCTGGCAAAGCAGTACTCTGGCATATCGCCTTTGTGGAAGTGAGGCGGTATTCTACGGTGGCCCCACCACATCACGAAGCAATAGGCGGACAATACAACACCGCGGCAGCGTTACCGCCTGCCGGTGTGACTACCCGGACAATACCGTATTTGATATAGCCGACGGAGCCGGCTCGCAACCCGCCAGCTATCCAAACAATGTGGACACTAGTACCCTCCGGCTCGGATAACTCTCCGGATAGGCTTCATACACCAGCTTCCTTCGGGTCAGAGAACTCCCCGGGTAGGCTCTATAAACTATAAACTTCCAGGTCGGAGAACTCTCCAGGTAGGCTCCATACACCAGTGGCCTTCGGGTGGGCTCCATTGCACCGTAACCACCATCAAAACGTGCAAGTGTAAGACCGCATCCTACCATAAACTGACCGGACAGGTCGCTATCTGAGATGACTACCTCCGCTGGGCGGGTACAACTCGGCAGGCTGGATGTACATAGCTTTGATCGATGGGCTCGCAGCTGGGTATGCTCCGCCCCGGAAATATATCACAATCCCGCCGGATATCACATCGTGCATGGCGGTGCGGCGCTCTCAGAGGCGTCTACTACCCGGAGACTCACGCCGGGAGGGGCAACACCAGCAGCTTGGTACGACGCGGCAGCAGAAGACGTCGCCACCGCCGCGCCAGGTGCGGCAGCGACAATCACAACATCCAACACGAAGGGTCACACAACGCCCAATCTGTAGGTATATGTGTGTAACTACGTTGTGTATCGTCGACTCACGAGCGCAAGCTCACTGGTAGATCGGCGTCTTGCCGCTCATCCTTAGTACCAGACCACGACCGCCAGGTGCAGCTCAGGGGGCGGCCGACTCTGGCGCGGCGGCGCGGGCCGCCGCCAGCTGATTGGACATCGCTTTCAGGTCGTTGGACAGGCACATGTTCTTGGTGAGTGTCTCCTCGAGCATACGCTGCATGCGGCGCTGCATTTCGCGCTGCTGCTCGTCCAGCGACAGGTGCTTCACGAAGTCTACCAGCTTCTTCACGGGCGCCACGGCATCCGCCATGCCTGCGAATATCGGGCAACACATCAGTGGATTGTCCACAGCTCACGGCCGCGCACCACATGGGGCGACACATCAGCGGGTTGTCCACAACCCACAGCCGCGCTTTGGTTGCCCATAGTCCACAGCCCATCGGGCGACATAGCAGTGGGTCAACAACCGCGCATCACATTGGTCCAGGCAAGCAAGTAAGCTCGGTCTTCCCACCGGGAATTCAACTGTCGAGCAGCTACTGACGAGAACAGTCCTATGAAAAGCAATCGCACCACACATTACTGAGACGCCACTGTGTCTGTATGCCGTGGCGTCTCACCGAGTTTTGTTTCTCCGGTTAGGACGTTACCACTTTGACGACCCAGCCCCTGTCACCAGTGACCAGCAGCAGTCACACCCACGCAGACGGAGCCGCCCCAGCCGCCGACCACCACCGGCCAGCAGTGCACCACGTACCAGATTTTCCGGCGCGGCCCTCCATGCAGTAGAACTGGATAATAGAGGCCTTGTTGGCCAGGTCGTCAGCCAGCGCACCGCTGCTCTGCTCCAGGTGGTTCAGCTTCTCCTCCACCCGCCACTTCTCCTCCTGCGGCCAGCCGACATACTGACAGACCGCCAAACTGACACACTGCCACAGCGACAAATGACAGACAACACGGACAGAACGACACATCTGACATCACGGCATAGTGACAGACCGATGAAATGAGAGCGACATACCGACAGGCAGGCTGAGAGACACAAGAACAGATCACGACGCACTGGCACACAAACATGGAGGCCGGCACGCACACCAACACGCTACCACACACCTGAGACTAGCGGGGTGATACACGACCACTGGTCACTTCAGACGGATGCATGATCAGGGCGGATCCAACGACACCCTGCCCGGCCAACCGGGAACGTTGCTGATCCGCTGACACGTCAACAGACTTACACAAATCCCTGGCAATGAAGACAACCCTGGCAACCGAGTAGCTCTTACCAGCAGCTGCTTCCTAGAGTCGGGTGATGGCAATAGCGTGGGCAGCTGCTACCTGGAGTATGGTGGTGGCAGTACGGTGTGGGCAGCTACTACCGGAGTCAGGTGATGGCAGTAGTATGGGCAGACGTTACATGCAGTCGGGTAATGGCATCGGTGTGGGCAGCCGTTACCTGGAGCCGGGTAGTGGCAGTACAGTGTGCGCAGCAGTTACCTGGAGTTGGGTGATCCGAGCCAGCAGAGCTGCCGTTTCGGTGTCGACCGGTAAGTCGCCGCTGCCGACGGCTGACGACGTGCCGTTCTCGCCGCTCATTAAACTCCAGCTGGACACGGACTGGGTGTCTCCTTCGGTCGGCGGCGACCGCTCTCCTGCAGACACGACCGGTCACAACACAGCACAATACACAGCTGGACACGGACTGGGTGTCTCCCTCGGTCGGCGGCGACCGCTCTCCTGCAGACACGACCGGTCACAACACAGCACAATACACAGCTGGACACCGACTGGGTGTCTCCCTCGGTCGGCGGTGACCGCTCTCCTGCAGACACGACCGGTCACAACACAGCACAATACACAGCTGGACACCGACTGGGTGTCTCCCTCGGTCGGCGGCGACCGCTCTCCTGCAGACACGACCGGTCACAACACAGCACAATACACAGCTGGACACCGACTGGTCCCTCGGTCGGCGGCGACCGCTCTCCCCCAACGACCGGTCACAACACAGCACAATACACAGCTGGACACCGACTGGGTGTCTCCCTCGGTCGGCGGCGACCGCTCTCCTGCAGACACGACCGTTCAAGTGCCTAGACCATTGACCTCGTCTGTCCATAACAGGATATCCATGTGGTTATCAGATAATTTCCTGTTAACTCACATCAGTGATAACAAACACTAGGGACATAATTTTGATTTCATGGAATTTCAAAGCATTCAATTACAGTGACAGTAACTGACATATCTGGAAGCCCAACACCTATCATTATCAATAGGTTGGTTATTGGTTTTACGACACATCGACCGTTGAGTCATGTAGCGTCGCCAATCTCTCACGCCGATTGGTCGCGGGTGAAGAGTAGCGACAGGTGAGACTCGAGCCTACAACCTTTCGATTGTGAGACGAGCAACTTACCCCAAGGCTACTCGCCCCATCATTATCAATAGCTTGCCCACAGTTATCGCTATTTACGCTTAGCGTCATTGCATGCTTGTCATATTGCATAGGTTTCGTTCGATGGGTGGCGATGTGTCATCAGAGAGTTTTGATGTCTTGACATCTCAGTACTTGTTGCTTAGTGACACCACTTTACGACATGCGTTACCGGACCTGGACTCTGTGTGCTCCGTACCGGACTGTTTGTCAGCCAGTGGCGCGTCGTGCAGCGCCTGCTGCAGCCGGTCGGCGCGGCGCCGCTCCTGCGCCAGCTGACGTCGCAGGTCCTTGGTGACGGCGGCACCCTTGCGCTCGTGGATGCGCTTCTCATCGACGCTGTCCTTCACCTCCTGTCGCAGCGCGGCCGTCTTCTCCTTGAACTCGGACAGCATGGCCGACGAGATCTCCAGCTGGGTGGTGAGGTCCTGTGGGCGGTAGGTGGTGGTCAAACCCTGCGGTGGTAGGTAACGACGGTCAGGTCCTGCGAAGTGGTGATAGTGGTCAGGACCTGCGGCGGTGGGTGGTAGTGGTCAAGTCCCGCGGCCGTAGAAGATCGTAGTGATGGTGGTGGCAACAGGGGGGGGGCGACAGCGGTGGTCAGGTTCTGGGGTGGCAGGTCATGGTGGTGATGAGGTCCTGCGGCGGTAGGTAGTCGTCAGGCTTCGTGGTAGCAGGTGCTGATGACCGGGTTCTACAGTGGTGAGTGGTGGTTACTTAGTTATTAGGGTTGAAGGGCACATCGACTAAAGTGGTCATGTAGCGCCCACGGTGAGTGGTGGTTAAGTCCTGCAGTGGTGTGTTTGTGACTTGATCCTGCAGTGATTGATGATGGTCAGATCCTGCAGCAGTGTGTGGTGGTCAGGTCCTGTGAAGGTAGGTGGTGGTCGCGGTCAGGTCCTACAGCGGTAAATGATGCTGTCCTGTGGCGGTTCGTGATGCATCAGACAGACCGGTCAACATTGTAGTAGCGCGACATGCATCTGGCAGGGGTGTTGCCACCACATCTACCCAGTAGGCATTTGGGAGGCGACCGAGTGATCTGATCTGACCAACAAATGTTGAAGTTGGAGTTCACCATATGCATGGATGTGTAGAAAATAACTGCCCAGAAAGGGTGAGCTGCACGCTATAAATGCGCGCAAGCATGACATTTGTGTGCCATGCAACATTACTTATGCCTTACACGCTATTTGGTTAGATAAGTGGACAACAGCAACAGCAGTGGTGAATTAACTTGTCATTTGAATAACATGAGAATAGCAAGCGTCTTTCAATCATCGAGATGGCGGCACCTGTTACTGGGACAAGTGTTGGTGCTTCTGCCGAGCCTTGCAGGCCACAATAGGAGCGGCAGTCAGCTGATTGGCCGGTCGCGTCGGTCGCTTCAGGCAGCGGTCGCCTACAAACTGGGGGACGGCCACCGAGCATGACAACGACAACAGCCCACAGCTGTCAGAGTCATAGAAGACAACAGTAGGCGCACTGTCCCTGCTCTCAGCTGGGCCGCTCTCGGGAGCTGTGTCGACCTCACCTTGACCTCATCCGTATGCGACTGAGTCAGCTGCTGCAGCTGTCGGTCGCTCTCCTGGCGCTGCAGCTGCGCCTGCTCCTGCAGTGCCTGCATCTGCGCCGCCTGCTGCAGCTCCTGCTCCGTCAGCCGCTGCTCCAGCTGGTGTCGCCGCTGTCGCTCAGACTGCAGTGCTTCCTCCACCTGCCGCGTGGAGCCCTCGGCCCGCGACACAGCTGCCTCCAGCTCCTGAGCACGAGCACACCGGCACTCGTTCCAGTTCCTGACACAGAACACACATGCACACACACATAGCTACCCACCCTGCCAGTACAGCTCCTGACACAGGACACATACACACCCATGTGTGCGCGCGCACACGCACCCACGCACATAGCTACCCGCCCTGAGCTCACGAATACCCACAGGTACCAGCCATTCAGCTCATGAACAGTCACAAGCAGAACAGCTCCTGAGCACACATATGGAGTTACCAATCCTCTGTTCACGAATACACACAGGTACCAACCGTTCAGCTCATGAACACATTCGCCAGCCGACGAGCTCCTAAACACATACACCTGCACCCTACGTTCACGAATGCACGGCTACCAGCCGTTTAGCTCATGAACAGGAACACATGACGCTTCGTCACCACCCCTCCAGCTCTAGAGCACACGCACGGTTCCCATCCATTCAGTTCATGAAAATGGTGCATGATGCCTAACAAATACTTGCAACCCTAATTGTGACGAAAGGGCATATGAAATTTGGTTTTAAGTCGATACAGTTTGCAGTGATTCCACCTTTTGCTGAAATTGATGGAGTGACATCAGATAACATGTGTCAGCTTCTGCAGGTATAAAAAACCGGCGGAGCGAGGCGTTTTAACAGGCTGAAATTTCACCCTGTGGTAGCATTTATTACAGTACAGAATTATCCCTGTTTTAATTACAAACGACGGCGAGTATCATCATGGACATGTAGCAGGTGAGCTAACACAAACAGGTTGCATGACTTGTGCGTGTCTATCGACGCCATCTAATCGCGTCGTCGTCATGACAGCATTCCACGTTATGTCAGTCGATCAGCGCACTCTACACAGCTGGTTTGCTGTCCAGCACCAGACACAGCTGGCCGGTGTACGGCAGTACTGACGTGCAGCTGCTCGGCGCGCTGGTCGGCCAGCGACTGCGCCAGCTGGCGCGCCTGGCCGGCCGCTCGGAGCTGCTCGGTGTGGTCGGCGGTCAGCTGCTCAATGTGAGCCGCCATCTCGTCCAGCACGGACTTGCGCTGACTGGCCAGCTGCGGAGAACCATAGGTGTTGAGCGCCTCACGCGTAACGGATGGGCACATCATACAGCGTGGTGACGAACAGCGCAGGCATTAGCTCAGCATGTCACAGGCAAGGCACTGAGCGCTTCGCTCGTAACATATTGGCATGTCATAGGCATGGGTGAGGCATGGCGTAGGCATCAGCTCACCACGTCACAGGCATAGGTGCTGAGCGCTTCACGCGTAACAGACGGTCACATCATAGACATGGGTGAGGAACAGAATAGGCATCTCCCCACGTCACAGGCAAGGCATTGAGCGCTTCACTCGTAACATATTGGCACGTCATAGGCATGGGTGAGGCACGGAGTAGGCATCAGCTGACCACGTCACAGGCACGGGTACTGAGCGTTTCACGTTTAGCAGATGAGCTTAGCGCTTAACAAGCAATGTATGTTCGCGGGTTAACGGGCATGCATTAATGGATCGAACAATCAGTAAATGTGGCACAGTAGATAACTATATATTGATACAGTTTACAATAATTTTCAATCGCACGTTCATACCTATACAAAATAAAGCGACGACACTTACCGATGTGATCCTTACTTGGCTTACATTTGCCTTCACTATGCCGTGAAAAGCTTCAATATTATAATCATTAAACACTACACAGAGACCGGCGTCCGCAGGCAGACTGCTGCAGCGATATCGGCAAGGCAGCCAGCACAGACCTGATAAAAACCAATGCCTTCTCCGTGGGACCAGCCCGGCACAGCCAAACAGCGACGTCACTGACCTGACTCGTCGCCTCCAGTTCGTCTTTCAGCTGGAAGTACTGGGCTTCACTACTGGCGAGCCGAGCGGCAGCATTGACCAGCCGACCGTCGTACTCCTCCAGCCGAGTCTCCATCTCCGAGAGGCGCGACTGCGCCTCGGAGAGTCCACGCTCCTTCTCGGCGAGGCGAGCTTCCGTCTCGGACAGCCGAGCGTCTGTCTGCGCCAGCCGAGCATGAGTGTCGGCGAGCTTGGCCTCGGTCTCGGCCAGCGCCTGTTCGGCGGCGGACCGGTCCCGCTGCGCGCGCTGACAGTCCGCAGCGGACCGAGTCGGCTGGGGCGACATCTCGCCCGGAGACGCACAGTCCGACGCCGTCTCCGCCGCCGCCGTCCAGACGCTGTCCTCCTCGGCGAGAGCCTCGTACTTGGCGAGCCGCTCGGTCAGCCGTCTGAACGTGGCCGCGGACCGCTCCCGCTCCGCCTTCAGCACGCTGTAGCCGTTGCTGAGCTGCGTCTGGTAGCGCTGCGTGCGCGACTGCGCGTCGGCCGCGTCGCGCAGCTGCTGCTGCTTCAGCTCGTCGATGTCGGCCCTGCGACGCAGGCACACGAGCTTAGTTAGTCGCAACAGGTGTCACAGGGCGAGTCCATAGTCACTCCAGGAAATCTGTTCAGCTCCGAACATCCAGATGACACGTCATCTTTGGATGTCGTGCCCACCATGACGGTGTGGCGGTGACGTGACCGCCATGTGTCCAGATTTGGTGAGCTTGGCACTACCTGCAAAAATACTCAAATTGTACGCAAATTGACTTCAAGGCCCATAAATAAATGCCATGCAGAATTATAATGCAGCACATGAAATCTGACACAGAAAGGATGATACTAAGTCGCTAAAAACATACCAAGCTGGGTATTCAACTATGGGTTTCACAGACATCATAATTAGATGCTTGGTCACACTGTCTTAATTCAATATACATCTTGATAGTCTTAATCCCATTCACAAAGCTGACTGCCCCTTCATACCCATCGCTTCCACACATTACCATACTAGCCTGCCCATTTTTTTCAACTTGTTGGAAGCCACATGCATCCAATAGGTGCAATGTTGGTCCCTCCAAAATGTCTGGAAAACTCCGTCCAGACTCACGGCATTATCTACAATTCCAACAAGCGCAACATTTTCAGTGCTTTTCTTTATATGGAATATGACTTACCGGGGCAGGCGTCCGCTACAAGCCAGCAAAATGCGGAAACACCTCTTCGATCCTCTCACTCTGTTCAAGACAAGACTCTGTCAGTAAGTACCGAGTTATCCGGAATACTACTATACAGACCAGACTGGTATATTTCTGAGTCGTCGATCTCACTCACTGCATGCTCTGGCGCAACTGCTCCATCTCCGCCTGCAGGCCCAGGTAGCTTTCCTGCTTCTTGGCCAGCTTCTGTCGCAGCTGCTGCATCTCTCCGCCAGCGGCGTCCGTGTCGCGTCGTCGCTGCAGCTCGTCCCGGCACAGCTCCAGCTCGCGCCGCACCATGTCCAGACTGAGCCGCATGTCTGCCGCCGGGACACAGCTCACTACGGTACAGCGGGACCGCAGCACAGCACATCAGACTGCCGCCGGGACACAGCACACTACGGTACAGCGGGACTGCAACACAGCACATCAGACTGCCGCCGGGACACAGCACACTACGGTACAGCGCGACTGCTACACAGCACATCAGACTGCCGCCGGGAAACGGCACACTACGGTACAGCGGGACTGCAGCACAGCACATCAGACTGCCACAGGGATACAACACACTACGGTACAGCGGGACTGCAACACAGCACATCAGACTGCCGCCGGGACACAGCACACTACGGTACAGCGGGACTGCAGCACAGCACATCAGACTTCCTCCGGTACACAGCACATCAGACTGCCACAGGGATACAACACACTACCGTACAGCAGGACTGCAGCACAGCACATCAGACTGCCTCCGGTACACAGCACACTACGGTACAGCGCGACTGCTACACAGCGCGTCAGACTGCCACAGGGATACGACACACTACCGTACAGCGGGAGTGCAACACAGCACATCAGAATGCCACTGCAGCACTGATTTATTACACACACAAATAATTTCAAAATAACGATGAAACGCCACAATTGGAAAAATGCCTTACATGAAAAGAGCGGTGTCAATTGTACGGTGTCAATGTTAACTGCAGATTGGGACACCAAACCAAAATGTGGATAATTGTATATCATGTGTAGCAAGGTTCAAATTACCATATGATATACTATAATTTGTCTGCATTATTGAACACAAGTATGCTCCTGGGATGATCGTTCAAGTCAGCAGTGATACCGTGTTCACGTCCGATTGCACTTTAACTATTATTCTCGTTTCAGATCGGAGTGCGTGCTGACGGCGGACGGTGGCTGCCGCAGTCTGCCGACACAGTGCGGCATAGATGACGGCTGTTGCAGGCTGGCTGGACACAACGGCGTGCTGACTGAACGAACTGCTGCCGTGTCAGTGCCGCCCAGGCCGACTGGCGTGTAGTTTCGGTACCCGTGCTGACTGAACGAACTGCTGCCGTGTCAGTGCCGCCCAGGCCGACTTGCGTGTAGTTTCGATACCCGTGCTGACTGAATGAACTGCTGCTGTGTCAGTGCCACCCAGGCCGACTGGCGTGTAGTTTCGGTACCCGTGCTGACTGGATGAACTGCTGTTGTCAGTGCCGCCCAGGCCGGATTAGCAGCAGGATCTGCCAGTTCGTTGCCGGTGATGCCGATGTGGCTCGGCATCCAACAAAAGGTAACGTTCTAACCCGCTATATTCAACGCAGTTAGACGAGTTAATAACTCCCGAATAAGGTTGTTTGGCAGGTATAAAAACCGCAGGGCCAACACGCTATTAAACAATAAATGATGGAGCAGCATGAAGTCTTCACCTCGGGCCTCCATACACTAAAATGCCTTAGCAGTAGTACTGATGATAGAGGCAAATTAAACGGCCTAACGACCGTCCCATACACAAATGCACGATCAGTTCCGTTGCCAGTATTGGACGCAGCTGTGTAGGTTCGGGTGCAACATCGATAAGAGTGTAAAAGCTCCAAGAATTCTGTTCTAAAAAAAACATTCCGGGACCATGCTTCCTTTACTGGTACTCGCAGGCGAGGTATCGACTAGCGATGAGAGCAGTCACCCCGCTCACCCCTGGCCCGCAGTGGTGCTGACGTGGCAGGTAGTCACCGGCGAGGCATCGACTGGCAGCGAGACGAGTTACCCTGCTCACTCGGACTCGCAGTGGCGCTGACGTGGCAGGCCGCAGAAGAGACTGAGTGGCGAATGTGCGACAAGCTCCGTACGGAAGAACTTACCACTGTATTTCAGTATTCAAGAATTAAATTGCAGATGACCAAGTTATTGAACCTACCATTGTCCCAGCTCCAATCAGAATTCGGAGAACGCCTTATGAAGCTGGCCGTGCAGGAGCGGATTAGTTACCAGTACCTGCGAACTGCTGCAGGTCGGCCTGCAGTTGGTGCATCCGGGCCTCTGCGGCCTGTAGCAGCTCGTGAGCGCCGGCGGCCGCTCTTCTGTAGCACACCTCCCTGCCGCCCACCTCCACGTAGTCGGAGTCCTCAGAGGTGGTCCTGACCAGCACAGCAGCTCATGAGGTAGTTCACCTATTGCCAGACCATGCAGATACATGGACACATAGTCTTGTAGGGGGATGAAGGCAGCACATATTACACATTGCGAATTATATCAACTCATTTCAATGGGGTGGATGGGATAAAAGCAGCATAATGCCACCTATTGCAAATTCACATTGCAAATTACACCAACTTATTTGCAAAAGTCAGTTTGGTCTCAGTCCCAATCAGTTAAACATGAGCAAAGACAATCTGCAGCCAACACAGCTTTAATATACCCTTTCTGCCACACCTGATCTGGTAGGCCATATCCAGTTTAAGAACAAATCAACATGCATGAGATAAGTGCATGATCTCAGTGCTTAGAATACCAAATTGTTGCAATTATATATACATATTATATAAATATATCCTTAGTTACATTTTCACCTTGATTTTCTACTCTTGCACCACCTTCTCAGGATTTTTTTGTTATTCTCAAGGATCAGCTCATTTGACATTAAGCATCACATCAAACGAACTTTGGGACGCTGATCACGCCAACGGTTTCTGGCGCAGCCACGGTCGCGGCCGGACCACTCGAGTCGGGACCGGCACTCGGAGGAACTGTCACCCGGTAGGGACGACCGCCCAGCAGAGGCACTCTAAAGGACGCCCGCCGCCCCGCCCCTGTGCGACCACGCCCACTCGCTGCCATCCACTCACGGCGACTCGTCGTCCGGCCGACACGCCCGCTCCAGCTGACAGTTGAGCTCGGCGAGAGCCATCACCTTGTGCCGCAGCTCGTCCAGCTGGTCCGCCGAGCGTAAGGAGGCCGCCGCCAGCTCGTGACGCAGCGCGGCCGCCTCAGCGCGCAGCTGCAGCACCTGTTGGCACGGGTATCCTGTTACAGGTCCGCCGGTCGGCCACCGGCTGGGAGGCCGCCTCAGCGCGCAGCTGCAGCACCTGTTGGCACGGGTATCCTGTTACAGGTCCGCCGGTCGACCACCGCCTGGGAGGCCGCCTCAGCGCGCAGCTGCAGCACCTGTTGGCACGGGTATCCTGTTACAGGTCCGCCGGTCGACCACCGCCTGGGAGGCCGCCTCAGCGCGCAGCACCTGTTGGCACGGGTATCCCGTCGAGGTCCGCCGGTCGGCCACCGGCTGGGAGGCCGCCTCAGCGCGCAGCTGCAGCACCTGTTGGCACGGGTATCCCGTCGAGGTCCGCCGGTCAGCCACCGGCTGGGAGGCCGCCTCAGCGCGCAGCTGCAGCACCTGTTGGCACGGGTATCCTGTTACAGGTCCGCCGGTCGGCCACCGGCTGGGAGGCCGCCTCAGCGCGCAGCTGCAGCACCTGTTGGCACGGGTATCCTGTTACAGGTCCGCCGGTCGGCCACCGGCTGGGAGGCCGCCTCAGCGCGCAGCTGCAACACCTGTTGGCACGGGTATCCTGTTACAGGTCCGCCGGTCGGCCACCGGCTGGGAGGCCGCCTCAGCGCGCAGCTGCAGCACCTGTTGGCACGGGTATCCCGTCGGAAGTCCGCCGGTCGGCCACCGGCTGGGAGGCCGCCTCAGCGCGCAGCTGCAGCACCTGTTGGCACGGGTATCCCGTCGGAGGTCCGCCGGTCGGCCACCGGCTGGGAGGCCGCCTCAGCGCGCAGCACCTGTTGGCACGGGTATCCCGTCGGAGGTCCGCCGGTCGGCCACCGACTGGGAGGCCGCCTCAGCGCGCAGCTGCAGCACCTGTTGGCACGGGTATCCCGTCGGAGGTCCGCCGGTCGGCCACCGGCTGGGAGGCCGCCTCAGCGCGCAGCTGCAACACCTGTTGGCACGGGTATCCTGTTACAGGTCCGCCGGTCGGCCACCGGCTGGGAGTCCACCTCAGCGCGCAGCTGCAGCACCTGCTGGCACGGGTATCCTGTTACAGGTCCGCCGGTCGGCCACCGGCTGGGAGGCCGCCTCAGCGCGCAGCTGCAGCACCTGTTGGCACGGGTATCCCGTCGGAGGTCCGCCGGTCGGCCACCGGCTGACGCTCTGCGAGGAGACGCTACGGCGGGTCAGTGGGTTGGTCGGCCGGACACTTTCTGTCATGGTTCAGTTGGTCTGCCTGCGAGTCCTGGCACCGTCAGTGGATCAAGCAGAGAACCGTCATATCTGTCAATAGCAACTATGCGTCAACAGGTCAGTCCGGAACAACCGTCGCTGATATCTGGGCCAGTTACAAAACAGATTCGCAGGCGAGTCAGGTGTACGTCCACCGTAGGTGCGCTTGTGCACAGACATAGGACGCTATTTCAACATACAAGACATCAAATTATGCATATTGCTAGCTGTGTGATACAATTATTTTGTATTGCAGCCACATTGTCACATTATGATGCATCTACTTAGCTGAACATACATGTATATATATATTCACATATATAATTGAATTAGACTTATCAGCTTCAACCACCACCTACTTGTTCTGCATTTGGCGCATCCTTCGGCTCCGGCTGGCCTTCTTTGGTGGCAAGAAGCTCCTTCTCCAGTTTCTCATTTGCAGACACATACTGAAAATTAGGCTTGATATACACACTGGAGTATTGATCATAACATGGTGGCAAACAATCCAAATGTGATATGCACTGCATGAGCCTAGAGGGCAGCCAACGATGTCATGCCAGCACAAGTGATCCTCCATTGACCACACAGTGATAAGTTAACCAACCTTGATGACTCACTTCCAATCACTGGAGAACATGTCTTCCCAGACTTGGTTGTCAATAATGCATTATGGTCCAAAATATATAGTGCATTCTGTAGGCCCAGGTTAAATTATATCTGAATAGCCCAGGCTAGTGCTAAAATAATGATTTTTCGTTGGGTGCGAGATGTCCAAACGAGTACAGGATGATGCCAAAATCGCCATGGATATAATGCTATAAAAATTTAAGTATTGCAAACTCAGTTTTGAGACAAGTGCGTTTATATCACCATTCCTGTTTTGCATGTTTTGAGAGGTACCTAATTTCTGGATACTGATATGACACCTATGCTATAAACTGACATTGCATAACATAGCACATCATAGGTAATCCCTTTGCATGGAATTGCGTTATGGGATGTTCGTTATCACGATCTCGGATCCGTTATGGTGGGTATAAGCAACTTGTAAATGGGGTACAGTACGAAACGAGGCATGAAGACTTCACAAACACGCACCAAGAAACACGAAGTAGATACTCATTTGGGAAGGATGTCAATACAATATTCTGCAAGTGGTGTATTCCACCTTATTTCGATAATAATTTAACACTGGTCCAGCACCACCATCCCTTCCCCTGAGCCTCTGCCGATATCTTGAGCAGTAGCGACACAAGATTCCGCCGAGCACCGCAGCAGCGTTGATGAGGTTCCGTCGCGGCAGCGGCCGCTAGCCTACCGTGGCCAGCTCCTGCAGCAGTGTCTGGTTCTGTAGACGAAACTCGTCCTCCTGCGAGGTGAGCTTCTGCTCCAGACTGGCATTGGTCTGCAGCATCAGGTCCATGTCGCGCGCACGCCGGCTCTTGTCCACCACCTGCTGGAGGCGCGCCGCGTCTGCCGACGACTGCCGCAGTCGCGTCTCCAGCTCGGACAGTGCTGCCGCGACAATACACGCCTCAGTGGCACAGCCAGCCAAGACCAAGATCAGCCGCACCACCAGCATGCATCAGAGTACGGCCGGCGGGTGTGCACAGCATTGCATGCATCTCATTTTTGGTCATTTAGAGGTTGAATGGTAATCCTGGACAAAGATCTCCTGTGATAAGAGTACTTGGGATCCACTGGAAAGTGCAAACTGATATTCTGATATTACAAGTTCAAAAAACATCCTCTCCATATATGATTACAGAAAATATTTTCTCCACATCAAGGATTCATTAGTTAGTTATTCTAGTTTAAGGATGCAACAACTGCACATCAGGTGTGACAAAGCATGATTTCAACCATGGTACCAGTGCATGTGCATATACAAAACTACAGGATAAAATACACACAAGGAAAAGCCTCATATAATGCATAACAATATGCATTTACCATTGAATTCTGGGCATGTGATGCTGAATAGTTTGGCTAGTTATATATATATATATATATATATATATATATATATATATATATATATATATATATATATATATATATATATATGTCTATATATACATACATATATGTATATATAATAATAATAAGCCCATATGCATATAATATCTGATGCTTACACTATAGGCATTACAAGCATTTTTAATATAAACATCAATGGTAAACTCACCTGCTGCCTGCTTTTTATTCTTGTCTTCCAATGCATAATTTGTTGTTTTCAGTTCTATGAACTGATTCTGAAAGAAGAAATATGTTTTGTATTGGTACATGCACACACACAATCACCCACACCTGCACACATGCATGTGTGCACATGCACACATACACACACACACACACACACACACACACACATATATATATATATATATATATATATATATATAAATGATGTTGAGTATTATTGATGAAGAATGGGTGTGAAGGCATGTTTTATGCAAATTATTGTGAATGCTGCTAGATAACCTGTACTAGATAATACACTTGTGGATGTGGTATTGGTCAGGGTGTTGATATATTTTTGCCTGGACTTATAGTAACTTTCCTTTTAACTAACTGGTAATCCCTATGCAACACTTGTAGGTTTTAGGTCATGCCATATCTATGGATTTTGGGAAATCCAACATCCATAGGCCTTAGGGAATCTAACATCAGTAGGTTCAACATGCTCAATTGCATCAATTGCAATTGCACAAACTTGAATTGCATGCATCTTGAAAAGTTGTCATTTTTTAAAGAAATGAATATAAAACTCATTGAAATCACATTAAAAAGCACCAGAAAAACAGTAATATGTGACCAAAAATAACCCAGGGGCTTCTACATAATTGACAAAATTTGCCTCAACCTAGTTGTATTATTGTATTATTGTTGTAGTATTATTGTTATTCAAGGTAACCATGAGACAAGCCACGGGTCAAGATTGAGTGAATTGTGAGAAGCTATGGTCTGGCTGCTGACTGCTATGAAGTGGTTAATTTGAGTGGTAACCATAAGTGAAATAGCCACATTTTTTGTTGGTGCTATTCTTTTTGTTTTTATTGCTATCTTTATTCCAACATCTGTGTTGGAGTACATGTGAAGCCCATCCTATCCATTATGAACAGAGTGCAAGCATGCTTTCAGAAATAAAATATCTCAAGAAGTACCTTAATTCTCAATTGGAATGTTGGATGGGTACTTAATAAATCATGAATGTTGTATTGGAAAAATTCCAAGAAATTATCATTGCTTTCTACTCAGTGGTTCACAATGCACAATACACATGCACAATCAATTATGCACAATCCACTTCTTCTGGTGGGCAGTGATAAATCATTCATGAAATATGGTGGAACATACCACTTTTACACTCATGCTTGACTCAACTTAACTCATGACTCAAGATATATTTTGGGGGAAAGGATTGATTTGACTTGTAACTCATCTAAAAATTATTGATTCATGATTCAATTCTCAATTCAATTCAAGTTGAGCACAACTCTGTTTTCTGACCATGCCATCAACATCCTTCTCCAAGAAGCATCGACATCCTGCTCCTTGATGCACTTATGAAGTATGTGCCTCCTTTCTAAGAGTATCTCATCATAAGTAGCATGTGCATGCTGTTGACAGAATGGTGATATGTAAACATTTCACAATGCAATTTCAGTTAGTTAGTTATTTGGGTTTTGGGGCACCTCAACCAATGATGCAATTTCAGGAAAAGGGTTCACCTATAATGTGACATGGGATACAATAACAGTTTATAGCAGTTATTATCTCCATCACAAATACAGCTCTTCATAAATTATGAATCTCAAAACAAATGGTAAGGTACAGTCATACATACCCACACCATTGGCTCAAACTTGAGTCTGAAAGATATCCAAGGCATCTTAGTTAGTTATTAGGGCTTTAGGGTACATCGACTACATTGGTCATGTAGTTCCCATATCAAAGGCATCTTAAATGACACTAATTCCATGGGAAATTTCAACATCCTACTGTGCTCATTTTGCCATTTTACACCTAACAAACCATGTTATTTCAACCCTGCTGGTGTGTCACAGGATTGGAAAATGTCCAAAGTGGTGCAAGTGTTGAATTCAGAACCTTGTTATCCGGAGCTCAACACATAACCACTTCACCATCCCTGTCCCAATTCCAAGAAATAAAAAATACCATAAACTGCAAATTTAGCAGAGTAGGTAGACACCCACATAAGTACCCACCTGGTAGATAGGTGGATGGGTAGCTATGCACGTAGGCAGGTAGGTAGGTACGTAGGTAGGTACCTACCTACCTACCTACCTACCTAGGTAAGGGTAGGTAGGGTACTCACCTGAAGCTGAGTAAACTCGGCATCAGATATGCAGTTAGGATTCATGTCAATGTTTAGCAGCTTAGCATAGCTATTTCAACTCAGACTCATATTTAGTATCACAAGATTTGGCAGGTATGCATGCAACTACATGAAATATTTTATACAAGTCAAACAACTTCCAACCCGATATACGCCTTGATACGGACCCCCACTGCGAGAGCAAAACACAAGACACAGTTGAGCAACAACGAACAACGTAGAGATTCAACAGGTCTTCGGTACAGTGGTCCAGTGATTCTTCCGTGCCATGACGTCATTGTGTATTATTTGGTCTTGGAAGACATTGGTCTGATATATGCTTATATATATATATATATATATATATATATATATATACATATATATATACATATAAATATATATATAGCTATATATATATATATATATATATATATATAGTAAAATATAGCTGTTATTTTGCATCAGTGATTTGTGTCATCTTCTCGTTTCATCTAAGACTCTTTGGCCATCAGCAACCTTCCAGTTCGAAAGGATCTTTGAATGAAGTGCATTCATCAATGCAGGGGATAAGAATTGCAGGTCCGAAGCAATCCTCTGTCCTTTGCAGCCTATGCTCTCAGCTCTGCTGCATTATTTTGCTCCTCGTCCTTACTGCGGTGGGCCTGCGGGGGCCAATTGTGTTCTCGACATCCAATGACAGCAGATTCCGAGCCCCGGATAATTCCTATGAAGCATGACAGGCTCTGAGTCAGGGGTGGATGCACTGGTTCACTAGAAGCATGTTCCCACATCTCATAGGAAAATGTGCCCTTCCGGCAGAGAAAAACACCCCTCTGGGAAGGATCGAGCGAAACCGTATTCGAGTTGTTCAGCAAAGATGCACCTCCGAGAAAGCTCGAGTGTACCCTGTTCCCTCAAATTGTCCAGCACGATGTGCCCTTCGGAAGCCAAAGACGCCAGGCACCACTCCAGGTATCTTCGAAGTGGCATCCCTCCGGAAATGTGCCCCATGTTAATTCCTGGATCCGACCCTGACCTGATTGGTTTCAATCTTAATGAGCACTGCTTGATGCCCCTGGTTAACTCTTCAAACAGCTCGCATTCGCTGCTGTAATCACTATTGTACCCCCGAAATAGGCATCTGAACCAATATTAGAGCTGCAATGCATGACGACGGTGCACATTGTCTGTGACCGCTGAGAGATCACACCTAAGACCCTTTATATCCATATTTTAGATAATATTTTTCACCTTCTGCTTTCCCTTTGAACAAGGGCTGAAGGTCAAGTTGCAAAAAATACAGAAAGTTAGGTTAATTAGGAAATATCCACTTTTAAACTTTTTTATTTTTTTATTTCAAAGTAGATGAGATTTTGTTCTCATCATCTTTATTAATATTCGCATTTTCAAAAGAAAAAATACACACATGTCCAATGAATGGTTTATTGTAACTTATTATATTTAACATTTGGGATTTCTTTACTTCAAATACCGCCATTCAGCATACTATTTTAACACTCGTCGTCCCTTGCAAAATCTGGGGCAAAACTGGCGCTCATATGCGCCATTCTATACTCGTGAAACGCGCGTTAACAGAAAGTGCAAGAGTACAGAACCAGCGCTCAGCGCCAGACTGCCTTTGCTAGCGTTAGTTTGAAGTTATTTTCATTGTGCATGTGAAAAGCTTCGTTTAGTAAGGTCGAGGTGAGTTTATTTCATGCAAGTTGTTAGTTAATTAATGCATTTACTTGTTTGTCGGTAAGGATAATCTTGGAAATCTCAGGAACGTATGATTGCATTTTCTCGAAATTTATTCCTACCAACCTCTTCCATGTTCTAGTATTCTTCGTCAAACTTTTCTACTATTCAACTGCATTCCAGACATTACTTATCTTCGAATGTTGTCAATATCAGTATGGATGGATGACAGTCGGTTTTACAGCGGCAATTTGCTCTCCTGTCTACTACCTTTGAGCCTTCCAAGTCATTCCTCCCTTCAACTAAACATTCCAGACATGAACTAAAAAAGTACATTGAAGAGCTTTTAATGTCAATAAGAATTGGTTTCGATCAATGCTTCATTTTTTTCATTGGCAAAAAATGGTTTATGGTGAGAATAAAAAGAATTTAGATGGATTGCTTAGTATAGTTTTCTTCAACCATTTTATATTTTGAAACCTATATCCCAATAGTCAGCAAGAAACATCAGTTGGTGCATGAATGTGCTACTCAAGTACTCAAGCTGTGGTGTGTTGTGAATATTTATTAGTTGTGTGGTTTCAGCATTTCAGAAGTGTAGGGTGTGGGTTTATAAACTTGATTGACATCAATCAAGTATACTTTTGTAATAATTTTATGTATCATTGCTCAGGATGTTGGCTTATAACCTCATCCTTTGCTAATTTAACCACAGCACCAATTTGTCATCTGGCAATCATTTAATGTCTGCCATATTCCATAGAGCTGTGTGCAGTCCCCACATAAATCAGAAAGCATATTACAGTTTCCTGATGCTTGTAAGCTTAATTCTACTTATATTTGGCTGTGTCAATAATAATATCAATTTGGTCATTAAAACTGATGTGATAATTATATTTTGTGGTCACCTTTAATTTATGCAGATCATTATGGTGAGTCTTCTCCCTCTCTTCTTCCTCAGACCACTTGACATGGGAGCAAAATTTCCACTCTAAAATGGACTATTATGGAAAAAATGGAAAAGGAAGGAAATTATGAGAGAACAATGAAAAGATAGAGACTGAACTTCAATTAATATTCCATCATTGTCATTTCACCTCTGACTACAGATTAATTGATGGTTACAGGAGTTAAACACTGGTTAGATGTTAGATCCCCCAGAACTTTGTAGGAAATCAAATGTGTGCATTTTGTATGTTATGCAGGGTGGAATTAAGGCACTTCTTCAGAGGTATTATCTCTGAAAACTTTTTTGCACCCCAGGTTCATACTGGATATGATGGACTTAATATGCATTCCAACACAAATAGGGAATTTATTTGAGTGATTATTTGGGCTTAAAGGCATGCTGACTATGAGGTCATTTAGCACCTATGCAAATATTGAAACAAAGATGTCAATGAAATCAAACAGAATGACACCCACAAAAATTCTGGATATTCTGCTCACTGTTACCACTCAAACTAACCATTTTTCATAACACCAAGAAGCCAGACCACATATTTACCCAACTCTCAGTCTTAGCCACTGGAAATGCAGATGATAACATGCCTGTGCACTGAGTACAATGTTCTATTACTCAGTACCTGGAGCCACATCTCCAGAAACTTGCATTCAAGCCACCCATATAGTGGAAAATTTAACAGTTTTAAAAGACATCCAACTGAGTCCCAGAGGCCACAGTTCAGAATTGGCTTGGCTAACGTTTTCTGTTGTGATGTCTGTTTGTGAACCAATTGATGGAAGGTAATTTGTATATGACATCATAACCATTAGCAACTTTGAACAGATTGTCAGCATCATGCCACAAACAGAGGAGCTTGACTGACACTTTGCATTGTGCACTGCTATCACATCTGATTCCAACTGCAGAGTGTGTGGGAGTGGATGTGGGTTCATATTAGATATGGAATTGGCTGCATAGGTAGGTATGTGCTCTGAGCTGAGGGTGAAGTGAAGTCTTTTTTTTCATATGGCCAGCCTTGTACTGAAACCAACAGTGAAAGAGATGTACATTGCTCCTGTGAGTTGAGAGATGAAGCTGTGGTGATCAACATGATGACACTACTGGGCAGTAACATCCATTCTTTACTTCTTTGTTCCTTTGCTTTGACATTTGATTTTACTAATAATTACAATGCATACTATCTGTGCATATATTATGTAGGTACTGACTATGTATGCTTTTCCCTTTGGTTACCAGTAAACATTCCAAGCACAAAAAAGTCCATGAAAATGTGCTCAGGAAGAAGTTGGTATGCACTCTGACTCCCAACCCAGAAAGCAAGTTTCCCACTGATGCAATGACTAAGTCAACAAATGGATACATAGGTGCATGCATACAACCTGGGTACATTTGGAGATCAATGTAAAATTTGATTCTTGGGACTAAAAAAATACAGTGCTTTTTATGTAGAGACGATGTGACCATTGATTTTTTCCACAAATCTTTTCATTTGAAGTGATCTGATGTTTGATAGAATTGATGTCATAAGCAAGATACAGAGGAGATGTGCTACAATATCAATGGTATTTTGTGAGTTAATGCTGCAAACATTTGCATATCTTAATGTGATTGTTTGGGCTGTGGCTTGTCCATTTGCACCCAATAGTGTCTATTGACTATTGAGGTGCACAGCATTCAGACTGGCTTATAAGCACCCATGCTTTGAGAAGGACATTGTAAATATTATGGCTGTGGAATTTTTATTTAACCCACCCCGTCTCTTCCATCAGGTCCTCACACTCCATCCAACAGGGTCGATAGAGACCCCCTCTAATCTCCAAACCAAATGTGGCACCATAATGAAATAGGTTTGAAAAATAAAGATTGTGGACAATAAACAAATAGGTGTCATCAGAAAGAACTCAACAAGTATAGCTGGACACCACCCCCAAAGCATACTCCCCCCCAAAAGTGACATCACTAGGGGCCCTAGAGTTTCATGACTTACATCATATTTGTGGCTCTGGGTGTTAATTTTGAGGTAGGTTTGAAAAATAAAAATGATTTGGAATCAGAAATGGATAGTGAAATCAAACAGTACCATAAAATTATTGGCTACCCAAAAATCAATGATTTTTTTTGAAATTTCTAAATTTTGAATAAGTTTGCTTTCATTTTCCTTTTCTAATGGGTAGTGTGGAATGAAAAATGTTGTTCAAAGTCAACTTGCCCCAGTAAAAAAGGCTTACTTTACCTGGCCAGAATCTTTTGATTTTAGCTCTAAAGAACAAATATACCATACTAATAAGTGATCAAAAATGGGAAAAATTAAAACTTTCTCTGGTGTATTTTGTTGCATCCCTAAAGATAAGCAACATGTAAAGTATCATTAGAATATCTATCCACTAAAGTGTGATGACTGGTTGAACTTTTTTAGAGGTGACCTCACTTGACCTCGACTAACTCGTTGACCCTAGATGACCTGACTTCAAAATTTTGACACAACATGCCAAATTGATGTGGGAAAAGGTATGCCAAAGGGTGCATGGCTTATCTTGCATGTGGCTGTGTATGGTTTGTCTGCTGATATTTGCTTTGCTGAGTGTGTTGAGTGTTAAGCAATCATAAGCAATCATAAATCATAAGCAAAACATAAAATAACCTAACATAACATAGACTAAAATAATTTGGCAAAACATATAAAATATGTTATATCACAATATTACCTAACCAGAAAACCAGAATGATTCGAAACATACTTTGGCCATGCTATAAAATATAGGTGGCATTGTTAAATTAAATTCAAAATTAAAGATAACCATAGCAGAACAAGGTTAAGGCAGACTTTCTTCACCAACAGGGTAGTAGAACACTGGAACCAGCTGCCAGAAAACATTGTCAGTAGCAGCACATTGAACATCTTTAAAAACAGCAAAGACAATCATTATAAGAATAGAGGGCTTGCTTTTCGGTATTACAGCAAGAGCTGATTGACAGATTTGGTGGGCAACTGGTTCAGTCTACAGAGTGCAACCAAGAGGGGCCCTTGTGGCTCATAGTTGCACTGATCTTTTATGTCTTATGTCTTTATGTCTTTATGTTAGCTCTGCTGTTAAGGTGAAGAACATAGCAAGGAAGTTCTGGCCTTGATCAAATCTTGACACATCTGGCTGGAGAAAATATTTGTTGTTGGGAATTGATATTAAATTAAGATAGAAGCCTAAGGTTTTTATGTCAGAGTGTTGAATTTAGTGCATGAAGTGTTGTATTCCTTCTTCATCATGTCTGTGACACACCAGGCATGGATATGCAATGGAGTATATTTGTGGAGGGAAGATTATGATCATGTATTTCTTTGCCAAATGAGAGGTAATAATTTGCAGAGAAAGTGAGTGGTAAAATTATTTTTGTGTTAAACTACATCCTATTAAAATCCATAGTATAAACTATTACCTTGATCTACAATAATACTGGTGGTATTATCACACTTGTGATTTCCAAGTGATACATATTGCTCACGTCAAACTGGTGCTCAGAAGAAGTTATTTTTTGTTAAACTACATCTATTAAATCATAGTATACTATTACCTTTTAAAAATACTTTATATTTTATTTATACATATTGCTCACGTCAAACTGGTGCTCAGACATGGTGCTCAGAGTGATGCTTGTGAGGCCTCAATGCTTCAAGAAGGTTGTTATATCAAAACCAGCAGACCTTATAACAATTTGGACACATATCTTCACTGATGTTGATACCAGATTTATATTATGAGTTTAGCAAAATGAAATGCAAAGAGTAAAGCTACTCTTCCAAGTTTGATTGGTAAAAACTGACCAACTGTTGTGAAGTTACTTCTGCTACCTTGAAATAATCAGGAATGTCAGATAATACTGAAGAGGAAATACATGGGGGCTGCAGTAACTGAGTCAGTAGGGAGTTGTGCTCAGTCATAGGATAATGGGTTTGAATTCCGAAGCTGGAGGGATTACCAAGGCCGCCAGTGACCAACCTGTGTGAGAGGTTGGCAATGCTTTGTGACCCAGGAGTTGAATGTGTCATAAAATAACCCAAGTTCCAACAGAAGACAAAGCACATATGTTTAAGATTAATATATAAGCATAACCTAAGCTAACAAACAAACTTACTATAGCCTGAATCAGTCAATGATATCTTCAATGGCTAGCCTGGCCTGGGCGTCGTGGAAGGGGAAGAACGGCGACTCAGTTGTAGTCACAGTAACACTCGTCCTATACGCCAGCATCACAAAAGGCAGATATGAATCCCAACCATTCTGTTCCTCCTTTGTTTGTTGTTTATTGGGTGGTTCACGACGCACTTTATGCATATTCACGGCTAATGGCGCCGCCCACACTGTTTCGCCGGTGGACCACGGGATTGGGAAATGTCCTGAGCGGCGCTAGTGTCGAACCCGGGACCTTTGGTACCCAGAGCCCAACACCTTAGGCACTCGACCATCCCGCCGCCATTCTGTTCCTCACTGACATGTACATGAACAGCATGACCTGTTATACAGGTGGAATTCGGTCTCCATTAACCTGACCATAGCAGAGTGTGACAATACATTTGTTGATGTTTCGGTGTATGCATTTCCTTTGGGTGACCAAAATATTTACATTCCATCTTTGATCTAAATGGTCAGATTTATTTAACATAGGATATCTTTCTGATGGATATCTCCGGAAAATGTTTGAATGTAGCAGAAATGATCCATTTAGAGGCCAACAATTCAAAATTAAAGCTAACCACAGCAGGTCAAGGTTAAGACAGCCTTTCTTCACCAACAGGGTAATAAAACACTGGAACCAGCTATCAGAAGCCAAGCCACCCCAGTAGCTCAATTGGTTACAGTGCACTGGTCTCCCCTGTCCTAGCAGCACAGGGTTTGAGTCGCTTGGCATGCTCGCATTTAACCCCCGGTCGGGAGTGTCAGTGCTGGCCCAATAAGGTCGGGGTCGAGCTACCGGGCGGCCTTGTCAGTGCATTGACAGCACGTTAAATCTTTGGTCTAAATTCTGCTGTTGAACTGGAATTCATAGATTGGTGGAGGAGCCAGGGTTCATGCAACAAGCTCTGCTTTGCAATGGAACCCTGGTTCCTAAAGCCACCCCAGCAACAACTCGGATTTTTTTAAATTGTCAGTAGCAGCACACTGAACGTCTTTAAATACAGCATAGACAATCATCAGAATGGAGGGCTCACTTGCTCACTGTTTATGTCTTTATAATAGATGGATGAAGCAATTTATGTGGATAATTTGTCAGACTATGTAGCAATGATGACAGATTAGAACCCCACTGCAGAAGCTTTGATATTGGGAACAAATCGTAAATGTAACAAACTGGGGATTCTCTAAATTTTGTTCCTCCTTCCCTGAGCATTGAATTGTTGTGGTGATGATGCTTACTCCACTAATGCATGGCATCAAATATGCAGTAATTGGGTATTAGTTTGATATTCCAAAGTTTACTTTAATTTCATTAATTTAATATGTGCCTATTGCACATCTCAAATTGCCTATTGCAACTAAATATCACTTGGTTTTATTTCTTTTTCTTCAATTTCATGATGCCAAAATGAAGTAATAGTTTGGTGAAACATGTTTTTGTAGCAGTCTTTGTGTGTGTAATATTGTACTCCTGCCCCTACGAAAAAAAGTTCTTGGGAGATTGTGAAGACGAGTATTATGTATAAGTTCAACAGCTTAGTTTTTGTACTCCTGAAATGTATGAGTTGCAAACTTAGCAAAACTTGAACATGTTTCTGCCCATGTTAATTTGGTGTATGCTGCCTATTGGGTGCATGTTGGAGCAAGGTTAAAATACTGGTTTTTCGTTAGGTGTGAGATGTCGAAACGAGTGCAGTAGGATGTTGAAATTTGCAATGGAACTAGTCTCATTTAAAATGTTTTTATTGTCTGTCAGACTCACTTGAGCCAATGGTGCAGGTACTTATTACTACACCTTTAATATTTGTTTTGAGATTCATAATTTAGGAAGTGCTACATTAGGGATAGGCAGAATAATCATACGCTATAGACTGTCAGCGTATGTCATATCATATTATAGATAATCTCTTTACCTGAAATTGCGTTGCGAAATATTCGTGATTTAGCATCACTAATGAAGACCATGGATATGATACATATATGCGAGACACTGCCAGAAAGGAGACATGGAGGCTTCATAGGTATGCATCAAGGAGCAGGATGTTGATATTTCTTGGAGAACGATGCCGATTGAGTGTTCAATAAGTGGTATATTCCACCCTATTTCACGAATAATTTAACACTGTGTTGGAGGGCAATCTGAATTATGGCTTGGTTATTATCATATTGCTTTAATTGTATGCCTTTATCCCTGTTTCAGAATGGCAGACACAAAAGAATTGATAAAGGAGAAGGTAAGTATTTCAACAGTCCATCTTGAATCAACAAGCATGAAGAGGAAGCTGTAATTTTTCCTACTTTCACTCTAATTGAAGTATAACACACCAGATCATATGAGGCTAAGCTGGTTTTAGAGGGGGTGGGGGTGCTGAAGAGTATTATCATTCAGACATCAGATGTGTCACATGCATCACTTGAACCAGCTGAAATATAACAAACACAATATTGTTACTAGCCTGGATGAAGCATGAGTGAGTCTACTCCTGCATGTGTGGTGCAGAAGGTTATCTGGGCTGCCTGAATGCCACGGTTTTGAGATGTTGGTAATTTTAATGTTGTAGTGTTTCATGTTCCTTTTTTAGCTTGTCAAGGTGCACTCTTTTAATGTTTTTTTTTTACCATTTGCCAAAAATGGTGTTCAAGATTTTCTTCTGCCAGTATTCTTCAGGAAGTCCTAGTAATATCTGTTTAAAAGTGTTGTGCATAGTGAGATACATTACAATTACCTAACTCAGCCAGATGTATTCTGTTAATACTGATTTTTTAAAACTTGTGTCTCAATATCTTTTGGTACTTTCTATTAATCTCTCTTGAAAAGGTGATTCATTGGAACATTTCCATTTGTGATCAATTTTTAACAGCAGTTCACCATGTAATATAACATTTGAAGTTCTACTTTTCTTACTCAGTCATATTTGCTCTTTTTTAACATCACCCTGTTTCTGCTGTGGTGGAAAATGTTCTGCTGGCCCAGTATTAATTTTTTTTGTTGGGTGTGAGATGTTGAATGAGTACAGTAGTATGCCGAAATTCGCCATGGAAACCATTTAGCATAAATTAAAAGTTCTTCAAACACTGTTTCACTAGGAGGGATGTTGCTGTGATATGTACTACGTCGCTGGGAGGGATGTCAATTCATTGTTCAGAAAGTGGTGTATTCCACCCTATTTCACGAATAATTTGTCGCTGCTGGCTTACCTTGGAACTCGTAGGGAATGCAAATCATAAATGTCCACTCTTGACCACAAATGTAATCTTTTCTGTACATATTAGGAGCATTATGGGAAATGTCTGAGGTTGCCCAATGTGGTCCTGAATTTTCCATCCCAGTGTGCCAAACTCAAGATTTGTTTGATCTTCTATCTCCGAGCTGCGTTCTTTTGTCATATGCACAGTTAATGAATAATTATTTTTAATATGCTCTTCTGCTGAGTTGTTACCGGTCTGCTCAACTGGTGTGCCCTAAATGATCAATCTACCACCACTTAAAGAAAGGGGCTCGTGGCAACATTCCCGCGCGCGGGCAGCTTATAGATCATGCACCGCGGCTGGCGTTCACGATCCGCCGCAGATGGCGAAGGTGTTAAGTCCGGTTCGTGCCGTGAAGTCTCGAGCCCAAGAGGGAAGACGTATTTCTGCTTCTGCCAATGTAATTTGGTGAACGTTTGGAATCTGAAATGGTTTCAGTTATGTGTGCATGCCTGAGACGCAATGATTCAAGTTGTTTGCTCTTGCGCTAATCCTTGCATTCTTTTCCTACTATTTTGCTTGATATATAGTGACATAAATGCAGGTATGTATGTAACCTGGGTGGGTGTATACACGCTCAAGACGATGTGGCTACGATAAATACACACGGTGATTCCACTTCATTGCGCTCATTTTCCTATTCAGCGCCTCGACAGGTGCCTTGTACTGGTTGCGCTGATGGAAAGTAAATATACGTAAATTCACCGAAAACCGGCTGTTTAATCAAAAGGTACTTTTAATGATGATTTGATGATAATGACGTTTTCAGCTTATAGCAGCATCGGTTCTAGCGCAGTATTTGGAAAGCGATATGTTGTCGGCGGCAATGACGGTCCCCGAACTGACCGTGGATTATCCCAGTGATGTCTTTTCTTTGCCATATAATCAATATAGGTTTGTAATTTCTCTCATCGTCTCATGCTCCCTACAGCAGCACGTAACCTTCCATGCCATGTGACGCCTCTTCCCATGCTCCAGTCGCAGGGAGAGCCTGAGTTGCCTAGCGGCGAGCACATCAACCTGAAAGTGATGGGCCAGGACGGCTCGTCTGTGTTTTTCAAGATCAAGCGTCTCACACCGTTCCGCAAACTGATGACGGCGTACTGCAATCGCGCGGTGAGTGCCGGGACCCATCTGGGAGTCACGATCAGTTCTCAGTCTCCTGTATGATTCGTGTCTCGATTCCCCGCGATGCCCGCCCTTCCTGCCAGGGTGAAGAGGCAGGCGACGCCATATGGCCTCAACTGCTGAGTGTGTCGTAAAGCCACAATCCAACAACGACAGTCCATAGCGAGGGCATCCCAGTTGTCGTATGGACACCCCGGTGGTTAGAGGAGCACCCAACAACTGCTACACAAGCACTTGTTGGGCACCCCCGAAGAGAACAGCATTCCAACGGTTGTATGGGAAATCTTGGTCTTCTAAAGGCACAACTTAACCGTACAGGGGCAACTTGACCAGCAGTCACGGTTACGTACCGACGTCAGGACTTTGGTAACTCGGTGGTTAAGCTGAGCGTCTGGCACGCCAGAAGTACGGTGCTGGATTCCCCGCGATGCCTTCGCCCAACCTGCATGGATGAAAGGCGAGCGACACCAAATAGTCTCAGCTGCTTAGTGGGTCGCAAACTACATGGCGTGCAGGAAGCGTTAAACGGTCGTTATGACGATCTCTTGCCAGACCAAGGGTGGGGCTAGCGCACATGGCCGTCACTGACATCTGTATGCCGAACGTGCCAGGCGCCGAGCGTGCCGAGCGTGCCAGCGAGACGCCAAGCCCGGTGTCGCCGCCAACGATAACGCTGCCTATACACCGACAGAACATGTCGATGCACGCGGTGCGGTTCCGGTTCGACGGCGAGCCGGTGACGGAGACGGACACGCCGCAGAGCATGTCGATGGAGGACGGCGACGCCATCGAGGTGTTTCAGCAGCAGACTGGCGGCGCGTGAGGGGCCCGCCTCCGGTGACAGTCTGACGTGGTCAGCGGGCAGCTGCCGGCCGGCGCAGTGACCGCGCCGCCCGCGGGTGGCCGGGGGTGGCCCGCGGGTGGCCGTCGCACGGCGGACGCCAGTGACCGGCGCGGTGGCTGTGTGCACCGGTGTCGGCACGGCAGTGAGACAGCTCGCGCGGCACCGCCGGCCGGCGCGCGGACGCCAGGCGAGGCCGGACCGGGCGGGCTCTGCCGGCACGTGCTGCGCTGCAGCGCGCTGGCCGACCACTCGCGCGGTGCGCCACCAGCTCACAGTCGCCGACACGTGGAAGGCGCGTTCCGTTGCGCTTTCGTCTGCACAAAGGTGGACAGTGCGGCCGGTGATGGTTTGGATGATGTGTGGCGTGTGCAGGCATCAGCCGGGCTTGGGTCGTGTTGTCTGCTATTTCAGCTTCATCTGGTATGTGTGATGGTTTGGATGATGTTTGCCATGGGCAGGTTGGGCAGGTATCAGCCGGACTTGGGTCGTCTTGGCTGCCATTTCAGCTTCATCTGGTATTGGTGGGATCCGAAACTATTAAAACTTGGTCCCGGGTAGTCTGGGTTGAGCGGAGTGATCAACGATACTTGCTGTACAGTGTCTGTTGGCGCATACTTACATGTAATGCCGCTAACACGGCTCACGTATTACGTTGTTAACGTCTCAAGGCTCCATATGAAACGTTTCGGCATCTGCCCATCTGATATTTGTCTCTTTTCGGAATGAATTATTGTGTAATCTCTTGATTGCTAAATTTGTTGATCATCTTGTTGTCTTGAAAAAAACTCCAAATATTAAAATATCTAATTTCATTGGTTACTGCAAAAGTCGAGATGTAAATGTAGAACTGTGCATTGAGACTTCTCTGAGCTGATTTGCTGTGATGGTGCGGCTTAAGCTGTTCCGTAGGACGTATTAAGCATGATATTTCCAATTAAGTAACTCGTTCGTTCTCTTCAAGCCACATGTTAGAGCTGCACACCAACAAATCTTCCCACATTATAGCCTTCCAGGTGCTAAATTTCGGCGAGTTTCTCGCGGAAGGTTTTGATCCAGCAAAATGGCGCCCGTGGACTTAGCTGGTCGTTCTTTTTGCTGAGGGTTAGGTCTGATGATGGGATGGCATTTGCATGTGCTTTCACATGCTATATGCAAAACAATCCGAAATACTGGGACACTGCTGTCTTTTAGGTGGACGAGGGGAGGGATCAATTGCGACATGTCTCCTGAGTGAATAGTCCATTGGGAATGAAGTGCTCTTTATTCGTTTCATCATTCATCAGCGTGGCCCAGGGCGGAAATCATCGTGTGTTGGCGCTTGGCGCAGATAATAAATGTACTTCATCAGATAGACGGCGTTCCTTAGTCGGGTTATGGGTGCATTTGTGAGGTGTTCGACATGTTCAGTACCAGGTTCAGGCGGACATCGCATGTTGGAAGTAACAACTTACGCCAGTCGTTACACGCACATGTTGCCATTGCAGCATGTACAAATATGAGTGCATATGACGTGTCAGGTCAACGAGCTCCTCATTAGCAACTATGGTACCTCGTTGCACTCAACATAGTGGAAGCGGTGGTATGTCCGACCTGTGGTATGCTTGGAACATAAGAACAAACTCCGACAACGGTTGACTTGGGAAACCTGTGATTTGTCACAGTGGCGCACCTAGGATTTGCTTGGGGGCATTTGAGGGGCCCACCTAGCCCCACTAGAGAAATCCCAGGCTTTCGATCGCTATTTTTCCGCATGGTCCTGTAGCGCCTAGGTGCGTGTGTAGGTGTGGATAGGCGTAAAGGATCTGGGAAAGCCACAGGGAGACGTTGTCAAACACCTGGAATGTGCACAGCTTCGCTGTACTCAATGCGGTCCTGACGCCTGTAAGTTCCTCTGGGTCCGGGTGCGACTTTTGATGCCTAGGCGCGTGATTCAGGGGGTCACACGCTGGTTTTCTCGGCTTGACTAAATTTCTGGGGACCTCTAGTGATTCTTAAAGTACGAATCCAGGCCTGATTGTTGGTCTCCCGGTGGTATATTTTGTGTCCCACCTCGATTTTTCGAGCTTCAGTAGACTCCTTTTTTCGTTAATGTACGAATTTTTGGTCGATTCGGTTGTCTCGTGTGTTATTTTTTTTGGAGGCTGAGTTCTATTGATGTTAATGCCTACTGTACGATATTTTTTGTCCGCAATACGATACTTGGGCTTTCGGTGTCATTTTCTATGTCAAGTTTCCGTGGCCCACGGGTATTTGGGGGCCTTTGCCGTGAATTTTGAGGCCGCAATGTGACATTTCGAGTAAGAAATGATTTTGGGGGCCAGCTGCGACCTTTGGGAGCCAACTGTGCCCTTTTGGGCCCGGCGCGATCTTTTTGGTTTCAATTGTGATTTTAAAGGGCTGCGACTTGACGATTTTAAGTTCCATTGTAATTTGTTGGGATCCATAGCGTTAGTTTTTGCGGTCTGGACACGTTTTGGAGGCTTTCAGGGCGATTGTTGGAGCCACAAAGTGATAACTGTTCGGATTGTTTTTTCGTTTCCCGGCTTAATTTCTGGAGGGGCCGAGGCGACTTGTCGAGCCCCTGTCGTGACTGTCAGGTACCTGTGAGAAACTTTTTGCGACTCCCAGGCTCACCGTGGTTTTCATGGGCCACAGCCCTACTTTTTTGGGCCCACCGTCCTTTTCAAGTATTCTGTCACTGCTTTTTGGGCCCCAGTGTGATTTTCAGAGGGCCAGACGCGAACTTTTGCGGCCCCCAGTGATTTCCAGTGTCCACGGTTCGAGTTTTTTTGTTACACCAGCGCCATTTTCAGGTTTCCCGCCCCGACCTTTTTGACCCCCCAGCGTGATTTTCAAGGTCAATCTTTTGGGGTCTGAGCATAATTTGCAGAGGCTCCGGCGTGATTACCGGAGGCACCGTCCCGACCTTTTGGGGCCCGCAGCGTGGTTTCCATGGGCACCGACCCGACTTTTTGGAGCTCACAGCTTGGCTTTCAGTGGACTGGTGCGACCTTTGGAACTCCAGCGTGATCTTCAGTGGCCACGGCCCAACTTTGTTAACCCTCGCCTCGACTTTCGTGGGCTCCTGTCCAACCTTTTGAGCGTGGTTTTCATGGGCGGTTTTCAGGTGCCCCGGTGCGATTTTGGAGCCCAGCGGTATTTTCAAATGACCTCTCTTTTCTGAGTATCTAGCATAGTTCTTAGTGACACGAAGCAATTGTTTGGACCCCCAGTATGATTTCCATGGGCCTCGGTGCTATTTTCTGGACCCCGGCGATATTTTCAGGAACTCCTGCGCAACTTTTTCGGCCCTCAGTGTGATCTTCAGAAGGCCGTTTGGATTTTTGGTGCTCAGCGGGATTTCCGGGGTCCCGATGCAATTTTTCTAACCATGGCTCAATTCTTGGAGCCCTACAAGTTCAGGGGTGGCAACTTCCTCTTTTGCCCTCCCCTTCGGAACGCCCTTGGCGTGTCAGTCGCAGCCGAGGAAAATCCGGCACACTGCGTATGGCAGAGTCTGCCCAACACACGTGAAGGACAGATAAATTATTGTTCTAAAAAAACAGGGAAGCGTCTTTTCGGGAGGTAAGAAGTCTACGTGGAGACCTCTCCCAAAATGTATCCAGGAAAGACCTGCGTTCTTGCAGACTCGCTTGCGTTTTCTCCCTGCGCTGATTTGCAAAGGATGGATGCAACTCTTCCGAATTATCCACGGAAGAGCGAGGGGACGAGAAAGACGGTGCCGTCAGCGAATCCCAATTGAGGCAAATTCATTTCCAATTCGGTGGGTGGTGGTACCTGTCGAAGCCCGCGCTCGGAAGCAGTAGGTGAAACGTCGACAACCTCGATGTGTATACGATATTAGCGACGCATTCGCATTCAGCATCATATTTGTATACTCCCGATTTCGCTTTACAGGATATGATTTTAGTCGCTTGTCGAAGCGCAATGTAAAGATCAATTATTCATTAGGACGAGAAATGTAATCTCCAGAGGTCAAGAAAAGGTCATTCAGGTCGAACACGGGGTACCGCATGACAGTCAAATACTTAACTCAGCCGAATGACTCCAACGCCGATATCCGCGACCCAACGTAGATATCCGCGAACCATCAAAGATGCAGCACATCAAGTTACGATATCTTCAATACCACAGTTTAACCTTAGGTCACCAAGGTTGGCTTTACTCATGAACTAGTATCAATTGATGGGGAACCCATTACAGTCATGGGGACACATTTAATATTAATGGTTTTTGCTGGTAATAGCACGCACACAGAGCGCGCCGAACACCAATACACTATGGCCACCGATTCATCCTGATTCGCAAAATATAAAAAGCGAAGTACTTATCCAATTTCTAAGGTACCTGATGATTTCCGCAATATTTTACCTGGCACTATGAATTAACACAGACATTGACTATGGCTCATGGATGCAGCACATTCAAGGGTATTAAGTACAGTCCGAAAGCTGGACCGATGTCCACAAAATATAGTTCTAACCTTGCGCTATTGCCATCTGCTACTACCAAATATACATCTACTATATATCAAATACTATCTTCCTAGATGCATCCAAGGGATGCACATTATTGTCGAACGATCTTCCATCGGGCAAGAAGACACCATATCCAAACATGTCAATTTGAAGGTCAACATCGGACTTCGGATCCAGATAAACACTAACAATACGGCCTGTGGAAAAATTGCGGTGTACCGAATAACATCTTCCTGAATACATTCATCGGATGGATATTAGCGTCGGGTAATCTCCCACTGAGCAAGGAAGCAGCACATCCGACCATGTAACTTTCACGGTCAACGTTTAACCTCAGACCAGAATGGATGAAATTCAGAAAACTAAAGTGGTCTATGATACGTGATGATGGAGACTTTCTGGCGCACTGACATATTCACGCCTAATATGACAGCACAAGTTAGTGTGGTTCCGGCCGTCCACGGATAAACAATATAACCAATAGGAGACAGGATCTCTCCAATAGGACAAATAGGGTAGGAGCCCTAACCAATAGGAGATAACACGGCGTGGTCGATGTGCTCTTGGACGGACAGTGCTCTCGCGGCGGACAGTTCGTGTGCGTGCGGGGTGTGGTGAGCTCTCGTGCCTGTGACCCGCAATCCCGGCCCCGCGGGACATGAACGACAGCGCAGGGGCGTCGCCAGGTACGGCGGCCGTAGAGCCGGCCACCGAGGCAAAGCCGTCGTCCCCGGAGCTGCTGACGCAGCTGGTGGCCCAGCAGCGGCGACAGATGGCTCTGTAGCTGCGCAAGATGACCATAATCATGGAACGCCGGCTGTCCGGCGGCTCGCTCACGGCGCCGGGGACGCCGGACGTGGCCGCGCCTACCGGGCCGTGGTCGGGAGCTGCCGCTGAGCCCAGGGTCCGACATCGGCTGCCGGGAGCTGCCGCTGAGCCCCGGGTCCGACACCGGCTGCCGCTGAGCCCCGGGTCCGACACCGGCTGCCGCTGAGCCCCGGGTCCGACACCGGCTACCGGGAGCTGCCGCTGAGCCCCGGGTCCGACATCGGCTACCGGGAGCTGCCGCTGAGCCCCGGGTCCGACATCGGCTGTAGGGAGCTGCCGCTGAGCCCAGGGTCCGACACCGGCTGCCGGGAGCTGCCGCTGAGCCCAGGGTCCGACACCGGCCACCGGGAGCTGCCGCTGAGCCCCGGGTCCGACACCGGCTACCAGGGGCTGCCGCTGAGCCCCCGGGAGCCCAGGGTCCGACACCGGCTGTCGGGAGCTGCCGCTGAGCCCAGGGTCAGACACCGGCTGCCGGGAGCTGCCGCTGAGCCCCGGGTCCGACACCGGCTACCGGGAGCTGCCGCTGAACCCCGGGTCCGACACCGGCTGCCGGGAGCTGCCGCTGAGCCCAGGGTCCGACATCGGCTACCGGGAGCTGCCGCTGAGCCCAAGGTCCGAGATCGGCTGTCGGGAGCTGCCGCTAAGCCCAGGGTCCGACACCGGCTGCCGGGAGCTGCCGCTGAGCCCCGGGTCCGACACCGGCTACCGGGAGCTGCCGCTGAGCCCAGGGTCCGACATCGGCTGTCGGGAGATGCCGCTGAGCCCAGGGTCAGACACCGGCTACCGGGAGCTGCCGCTGAGCCCCGGGTCCGACACCGGGCTACCGGGGGCTGCCGCTGAGCCCCGGGTCCGACATCAGCTACCGGGAGCTGCCGCTGAGCCCAGGGTCCGAAATCGGCTACCGGGAGCTGCCGCTGAGCCCAGGGTCAGACACCGGCTATCGGGAGCTGCCGCTGAGCCCCGGGTCCGACACCGGCTACCGGCGGCCGCCACACAGACTCCTCAGCTGTCTTCATCAGCGTCAAAGGACTTCGAGGCATGACGTAACAAATTATCCGGATGCTGCTTGCTGACCGGCATCAACGGCCTCCAGCATGCGGAGCAGAGACCTGCTCTGTTGGCCGTCATGGACAGCGACTGGGCTCGGGTGGTCCGGTTCGGTCTGCGAAGGCTGTGAAGGTTATGTCAAATCTCCAGACGAATGTGAGGATATTGGTGAACGCGTTTCTGAATGCGTTGCTGAATGGAATGCTAGTACTGCCTGGCGAAACGTTCCAGCGATAGAGGTCGGGTCCCGCAGTGTATTGCGGGACCTGACTTGATCTGACCTGACCTGAGCACGAAACAGTATATATGATTTTTCTGGTATCGTTATTTACTTAGTTATTCGCTTTAGGACGCTTCTGCCAGAAGTGATCATTCGCGCCCATGTTCCTCGTATCGATTGTGAATATATCGATGTTAAGATAGTTTACATTTAGTGCTTCGTTGGCTAGCATACAGTACCCCAGTGGATCACTTTAATTTTCTGAATTTCAAAAAATCCCGATCTGGGTCAAACGTTGACTTTGAATGTCACATACTCGGATCTGCTGCTTCCTTGCTTGGTGTGAGATTGTTCGCCGCTAATATCGATCCGATAAATGTATTCAGAAAGATGTTATTCGGTGCTCCGTAATTTTACCATAGGGCGTAGGGTGGCAGACTGGCAAAATTCACCCACACAAACACATACGCCATTTCCAAACCGTACGATGCAGGTGATCATGCCTAATATTGCGTTCCAGAGACAGGTTACTGAAAAGAAACAATTGTTATGAAGCGTTCGCACGAGTTCTTGGACATTACGTTGAAAATTGGATATATCATGAGCAAAGAAAACGCCCTAAGATAATTTTCCAGTCGCATACGACCTGGAATCACCCAGGCTTTTTGACAATCAGTTTATTCTCACTTCGGCAAAAAGATATTTCCTTGAATGCAGAATGACACAAGATCGGCTGCAAATCACAGAAACAGTGTGGCTAGGGAAATTACCCAGTTTGCATCAGCTTTACTCTTCATGTTTTCCTCTGCCAAAACTGTCAGAATCTCATTTGACAAAAAAATGTACATAACGTTGCAAGAAATCGATTGCGGAAAGCAAATTTGCATGTCAGTTTTAGAGAGGCAACCTGATCTCGCAAGTCTAAGCGAAGATTTCAGCGGATGCGAAGCATGCAATATATCATATCAAGACTTCGACCAACTGCAAAAACTTCGCCATACGGCTGAGAGGTTGCGATCTAAACTTACCGCATGTACGCAATGGTGCTACATGAGACTACTGTTGACTAAAATGAAAACCGCAAGTGTTTTTTCCTTTCCGCAGTTACCATGTCCGAACAGATTCTGCTCTTCATATTGCTAACGGCTGATTACTGCAAGGTTGTAACCATGGGCACCTGGAAGAAGGGACCGGAGAAGACATTTATTGAAATTTATGCTAGGGTATTGCGGGAAGCTGAAAAGGAACTGGCAGTACCACTTAGTATAATATTTTGTAGATCTGTCTCACAAAATGAAATTCCAACAGATTGGAAAAGGGCAAATGTAGTTCACATTTTCAAGAAAGGACAAAGAGGGAAAGTTGAAAACTATAGGCCAGTAAGTCTCACATCTCTAGTCTGTAAGGTACTCGAATAAATTATCAAGGGTAGAATAGTTGGTTATCTGGAAGGAAACAGATTGATTCAAGATACTCAACATGGGTTTAGGAAAGGGCGATCATGCCTCACAAATCTCTTGGACTTTTTGAACTTCGCCACAGAACAATTTGATCAGGGAAATCAGGTTGATGTAGCATATCTTGACTTCAGTAAGGCCTTTGACAAGGTACCCCATACACGGTTAATGATACAGATTCAGGCCCATGGTATTGCAGGTAGCATCTTAAAATGGATAGAATTGTGGCTTTCAGATAGACAACAAAGAGTGATGCTAAATGGTACAAAGTCATCATGGCAAAATGTTCTTAGTGGAGTCCCCTACGGGTACGGCCGCCGGACAGTACGGGGCCACTTCTGTTCATTATATTTGCAAATAACATTGAAAGTGGCCTAAGCAGTAAGGTTTTGAAATTTGCGGATGATTTGAATGTCTTTAGGGCAATAACGAGTCAAAATGAGCATATCTCGCTGCAAAAAGACTTAGACGAACTTGTGAAGTGGTCTGAAGAATGGCAAATTTAATTTAATTTTGATAAGTGCAAAATCATGCATGTGGATAAGCAGCATATGAAGGCTCCATACTTGTGGGTCGCCAAGTGCTAACAGTGACTCAACAGGAGAAGGATTTAGGTGTTATTCTAAACACAAAATAGGGGCATCAGAGCAGACCAAGGAAGCCAGGAAGAAGGCACTGAGAATGCTTTGGGCAATACATAGGAATGTAACATACAGAAGTGAGGAAGTCATCAGGAAGCTTTACTGTGCATATGTCAGGCCACATTTGGAATACTGCATCCAAGCTTGGTCTCCTAGCTATGGAAAAGATTGTTGGCTTTTAGAGAGAGTACAAAAGAGCGCTACAAAAATGGTTGATGGTATAAACAACCTGGCATATGAGGAAAGATTGCAGAAATTAAATATGTTTTCAATTAGATATAGAAGGCTGAGAGATCTCATCGAGGCCTTTAAATTTGTCCATGGTCTTGAGAGGGGATATCTTGGGGAAATGCTTGAATTTAACAGAAATTATACAATTAGAGGTCATCAATTCAAAATTAAAGTTTACCACAGCAGAACAAGGTTAGGACAGTCTTTCTTCACCAACAGGGTAATAGAACACCAACCAGCTGCCAGAAACTATTGTCAGTAGCAGCACATTGAACGTCTTTAAAAGCAGCATAGACAATCATAAGAATAGAGGGCTTGCTTTTCAGTATTACAGGGAGGGCTCATCGACGGATTTGGTGGGCAGCTGGTTGAGTGTACACAGTGCAACCAAGATTTATGTCTTTATGTCTTTATCTTTTATGTCTTTATATCTTTATTAAGAGAACGTGCCATCCAAACGTAGAGAAGGCTAACACAATGCCTTTGGCCATTGGATGGCAATACCGGACCCCATCACGATCATGTCTCCGCCCTATATCGTCCCCGTGAGGGACGAGTCAAGAAGCCTGATTTTGATTGGCCATTTAAGAAATATGTGACTTTTAATACAGATATTAATTAAATGTGAATAGCCACCATTCGTCTGGTTTGTTAAGACAATATTCAAAATATTTTTGTAAAATAATTTTAAAAGTTCTCGAAAAAAATGCCATGTCGGTGTGGAATATTAGCCAAAAAAATAGCCGTTTGGGGCATGGCCCTTTTCGTTCCTTGCATCTGGTCCTGGTCTCAGTTTCTACCGCTGGTTGTGATCAAGACACCTTTATTGTAACTGCCTGACACTTCAATCTTTTTTTGTACCTTCGCTCACAATGACGTCATGACTATTAGTGACAATTTATTCTTCGTGCTGTTTCTCCTCTCCGGTGTTTCCGTTCTTGGCGCAAGTCTGCATGCTGCGAGTGTGATCTGGATTGACTTGCCCTGTTGGTTTATTCAATTTTTTATTTCCGCTGGAAGTATGGCGGGGATGACTGTCGATGCCAGCGCTCCACACGTTCAGGCGAAGTTCATCACAAAACAAGATGAGTATGCAGTGCCAGATACACAGTTTTCGGTTCCTATTACTGTAGGCCACATTGAGCTGAACAACTTGATCAATGATCTACGAAGTGAAACTGGGAATTCAAATGTGGAAGTTGAGTTTGATTTCCTCATTTCTGGAGAATTCCTAAGACAGTCTGTCAGTGAGTTTCTTGCAGAAAGATCAATATCTGCGGAGGCTGTGCTTGAAATTGAGTATGTCCAAAAATCAAGTCCACCAGAACCTGAAGACAGCCTTATGCATGATGACTGGGTATCTGCTGTACAAGCATCATCTAAACTCATCCTGTCAGGCTGCTATGATTCAACTCTACATTTGTGGACTACTAAGGGAGAACACAAATTGACAATACCAGGTCATACAGAGCCAGTCAAAGATGTGTGTTGGATTAATCATGAAGGTGATCTGTCAACATTTGCTAGCTGCAGCATGGACCAATCTGCTCTTCTCTGGAAGTACAGTCATTCAGGAAACAGTATCCAGTGTGTGACTGTTTTTCAAGGGCATTCCAAGAGTGTTGACTGTGTCGCTGGCCAGCCATCAGGCTCTCTTCTTGCTACTGGTTCCTGGGATTCAAATATTCATGTCTGGAAAACAGCATCAACAGATGAGAAAGCTTCTGATCAGCAAGTGAAAAAGAAAAGGAAGACCATTGGAAAAGCTCCTGTGTGTACCCCTGCCATCACCATGTCTGAACACAAGCAAGGTGTTTCATCAGTGGCATGGATGTCACCAACAGAACTTGCTTCTGCATCCTGGGATCACACAATCAAGATCTGGGATGTGGAGCTTGGTGGAATGAAAAGTCAGCTTGCAGGTAATAAGGCATTTTTCAATATTTCCATCTCCAAGCTGAACCACACACTTCTCGCTGCCTCAGCTGATCACTATGTTCGACTGTATGACCCCAGGTCAAAGGCAGGAAGCATAGTTAAAAACATGTACAAGTCTCACAAAGGCTGGGTGACTGGTGTGTGTTGGAGCACCACTCGGGAACATGAGTTTGTCTCAGCTGGCCAAGACATGATGGTGAAACACTGGGATGCACGAGGCATGAAGGCACCCTTATATGACCTTGAGGGCCATGCAGACAAGGTACTTTGTTGTGATTGGTCCTGCCCAGAGTTGATTGTCAGTGGTGGGGCAGACAATGCTGTCAAAGTGTTCTCCATTCACTAATAAACATGGAGAATTGGCATGACAGAGTTTTTCTTGTGAATGATCATGAGATGTCATAGAAGTGTAGAATGAATGAATATCTTGAAGCAGAGCCATACAAGGATTTGTCACATAATCTTTTGAACATGGATCCATGTAGAGCCTATGCATGCTTCCAATTGGGCATCAGTTCTTCTTAGCTTCATTGACTGTAAACCACAGTTCCATCCATGGATGCTCTTCCTAGGAGCTACATCCCAAGAACAGTGCCATAAAAAAATATCTTGGGATCTTATGATGTATTCAACAGCTGAATTATTGGCATCATCAACCTCACACAGATTGTTTGAAGGTGGACTTGGTAATCCAGTCTGTTATGAGATTTGAACCCATGGCATGATCAATGATACAACACCGTACTGCCACAGCAGCAGTGCCCTCATTTTCAAAGGTTCACAAGAGCAGGTGCTATATGTGATTAATAAGCTTGGCAGAGTATGAGTACAAAGACCATTAACAGATGGTTTTGTGTTGAACCTTGGGTTCTTTTACGACGCATTCAACTGCTAGGCTATGGTAGCGTCGCCAACCTCTCACGCCGACTGGTCACGGACCGGCTCGGTAAATTCCGTCGGTTGTGGGATTCGAACCCATAATCCTTCGATCAAGAACCCGACGCTAAACCAACCGAGCTACCGCGGCCCCCAACGATGTTTTTGTGTTGACTGATTTGTAAATTCTGCAGCTTCAACTGCTGTGAACTAGTCTCAAAATCAATTAATTTTCTGATCTGATTCTATCATATTTGACTATGACTCAGAAACTGTGAGGATTATGAATTGCAGATGGCGCTTTTTATCGTGATGTAGGTGGCGCTGCTTTCCGCAACTGCCCCACCCACTTCATATTATTGTGGGATGGCAGGAAGATTTGAACAGTGTTAAAATAATGATTTCTCGTGGTGTGTGAGATGTCGAGACTAGTATAGCAGGATGTCTGAATCGCTATGGGAATAATGCTGCTTAAATATTTAGGTTCTTGTAACAGTTTTGTGACAATTGCACCTTACCATATAACTATTCATTTTGCCGTTTTGAGAAGTGCCTGATTTGGAGATACTGATATCAGTGATAACGATGCAAAAATGTATACTATAAGCTGGAATTGTATAAGATAGCACATCATAGGCTTTACATGGAATTGTACAATGGGATATAAGTTATCACTATCCAGGGCCCATTATTATGAGCATAAGCATGTTATATATAAACACGATAGTGTTCGAAACGAGGTATGGTGACCCCACAAGCCCGCACCAAGAAGCACGATGCATGCAATTTTTGGGAAGGACGTCGACTCAGTGTTCAGTAAGTGTTATATTCAGGGATGCGGAGCCGGGAAAATTTTGGACGGCTCCGGCTCCGGGGAAGTATCCCGGCTCCGAGTAAAATGTCCCGGCGGCTCCGGCTCCGGCTCCGTACATCCCAAACGTGATCGATCCATTAAGTAAGAGATATGGGGATGTAAAAAAAAGTTAGCCGCGACCACTCAGGGGCGCAAACTTGAGACACTTATAAGCAACTTTCCCATATGAACCCTGTATCTATCTTTATACTAGGTATAATGCGTTCATTTCACGTTTCCTAATTTTGTTTCATTTACCCCTTCATTCGGAGTCGGAGCCGCCATGCTTTTGACGGCTCCGGCTCCGACTCCGGCTCCGAGTAAAATGTCCCGGCGGCTCCGGCTCCGGCTCCAGGCAAAATGTTCCGGCTCCGGCGGCTCCGGATCCGACTCCATGCAAAATGTTCCGGCGGCTCCGGCTCCGGCTCCGCATCCCTGATTATATTCCATCTTGTGTCACGAAAAACTTATCATTGGATTTGGATTCCAATGGTGGTAGTTCCCACCATGTAGAGAGATCCCGCCTAGCCTGCTCGTTTGGAATGTGGGTATCTGTCTGGGAGAGCGAATGGTTGTGCGCTCTGAAAATTGCATGCACTATTAGTTTAAATGTATTTACCATTTATTGCAGAGCTTAGATCGTTTTGCTTCATGTCTTCACTTCAGTATAATATCCTTTAGCAGCGCGCCGCTCCTGCAGCGTTCTTGTTGATTAAAATGTCACCCCCATAGCTCAGCTAGTTAGAAGGCCGGTCTGCATTGCGGCTCCGGCTCCGGCTCCGTACATCCCAAACGTGATCGATCCATTAAGTAAGAGATATGGGGATGTAAAAAAAGTTAGCCGCGACCACTCAGGGGCGCAAACTTGAGACACTTATAAGCAACTTTCCCATATGAACCCTGTATCTATCTTTATACTAGGTATAATGCGTTCATTTCACGTTTCCTAATTTTGTTTCATTTACCCCTTCATTCGGAGTCGGAGCCGCCATGCTTTTGACGGCTCCGGCTCCGACCCCGGCTCCGAGTAAAATGTCCCGGCGGCTCCGGCTCCGGCTCCAGGCAAAATGTTCCGGCTCCGGCGGCTCCGGCTCCGGATCCGGCTCCAGGCAAAATGTTCCGGCGGCTCCGGCTCCGGCTCTGCATCCCTGATTATATTCCATCTTGTGTCACGAAAAACTTATCATTGGGTTTGGATTCAAATGGTGGTAGTTCCCCCCATGTAGAGAGTTCCCGCCTAGCCTGCTCGTTTGGAATGTGGGTATCTGTCTGGGAGAGCGAATGGTTGTGCGCTCTGAAAATTGCATGCACTATTAGTTTAAATGTATTTACCATTTATTGCAGAGCTTAGATCGTTTTGCTTCATGTCTTCACTTCAGTATAATATCCTTTAGCAGCGCGCCGCTTCTGCAGCGTTCTTGTTGATTAAAATGTCACCCCCATAGCTCAGCTAGTTAGAAGGCCGGTCTGCATTGGCTTTTTGGAGAGCGTAGGTGAGCGTGCACTGAACCTTAACGGAGGGACGCCTTTTCCACCTGGAGAGGTGTCCCATCTCCATTGGGACTTCCATCGGAGTGCTATTGGGAGAAAGGAGGAGGGGTCGAACGCCGAGCGCCCCCTTTGCCTCCTGGATCGGTCCATGGTCGCAGGTGTTGGAGGGCATCACCAACGTGTTGTGGCCGCAACATCAGCCTCTCATTTGGATCATTTTACATGCTTTGCAATATCAATCATCTCCGAACTGACATCAAACGGATAGTTTGCAGCTCCGGTCTGGTTGATAATCACCCAGTTATTGTCTTGGCACCGGCTGAAATGCATACATGTTGGCAAAGTCACGATTATTGGCACTTTTTCACCCTGGCTGACCATGAATGGCTAATGCTGGGTATGCAGGAAGGACAACTCGGCCAACATTTTTGCCAACGTGACCTCCGATGATCTCTTAGGGCATATGAGTCACTTGTCAGCTCATTTGGACTTTGAAGCACTGGTGTCCATTCGGCTCCTTCGCGCTTATAAGTATCGTTTTGGGCACTATATCGGAAGGTTCCAAAATGCGGCAAGTACTTGGCCTATGGCCCGTGCGGCTCGTGCGGCAAAATGCGGCCTATGGCCCGTGGGTCGAAATGTACCATACCGCACCTCGCTATCACGAGATACGTAGTAATACTATGTTGAATGTTTGTCATTAACTCTTGCGGGTATGGCAAAGAAAATGACATTTTTTTTCTCAAAAAATGAATAGGTTGACGTTGGATGTGGACCAATACAATAATCATACATATGCAAATCTAGACATTCGTAAGATGTGATATGTAAGATGTTGGTTGTCTTGGACGTTGCCAGTGACACTTGCACTCTTCCGTCTGGACATGCTAGGAAATCGCAGTAGTCCCAATACGCTGGGAAGGTGAAAAAATGTTCTTATGCACATGTCAGGATTAGAATATCTAAACGAACGGCCCGATGGGGTGAGAACTAGGGAGAGAGAGGGAGAAAAAGAGGAAAAAGAGCACACAGCAACATGTGGTTCTTCCAGTTCCAGTATGGGAAATGCCGACGGAAATGAGTCATTCATGTTTTGTTGTGACTGGTACACGACTGAATCATAAGCCACCATGACGCCATTAAGCTCCGGTGCTGCGTGATCCGTGACTCGTCTCGTGTGGCATCCGCCTCTCCTGCCACCACATGTCAGTATCGTGCAGGATGTGTAACCGCGGTTACGGAGATCTGGCTGACCATTGCTCTGAGACGCGCTGCAGTGTCGAAGGTTTTCTCCGCCAGCTCTCCTCTTAATGCCTGCGTCAAAGCTGCTATTTTTACCAATCACTGGGCACATTTGTGGTGTGACGCAACAAACCAGCTTACCAGGGAGACGGAGGTATCACATTATTGTCTACCCGGAATGGCTTCAAGATTGAGTAAAATCGCCGATTTCAAAACTCGTCTCCTTTCCCGATCAGAAGGTCGCCACTTCCCATCAGCGAAGGGAACGCATGCCCCACTGCCCACCCATCCAGTGTATCTGCCCCTGAGTTCACTCTGTTCTTCAATTTGTTTCTTAGATCTTAACCTCATATCTTCATGCTCACTGGCAAGGAACGTGAGACCGGTTCTGCTTTCCGCCCTGTTGTGGGAGGCACCGCGCCGATTATTCACCGGTGACTAATCCTAAATGTGCATTGTCTTGTTTATTCATTCATTGATCACCAACGGAATAAGGTTCTTGAACAGTTGAAGTCGAAGGCTGAATGTGAGACACGTGAGCATAAACGATGTTCATTCTGGGCAGGGGCGTTGATTTTTGGCAATCATTGGGAAGCACAATGCATCAAGGCAATGGTGGGCCCAAATGGGTTTGGGGAGGGGCACACTCCATAGTCCCATTTTGGATGTTTAAATTATTGGGAGAGGAAAAGCCAACATTGAGGGACACTTCCCCCTCAAAAGTATATATAACAATACCCATGATTCTACGTAATATTGAAGGTTTGACAAGCCCTGCAGGATGTATGGACGTCCGTGCACGTGTGCATGAAGCGCGGACACATATGTGTGTGTGTCCATGGAGCAGGATGCATGAATGTTGGTGCACGTGTGCACCTGCCTTGCGCATGCGGTGCATTCGCCTGTACATTTCGTGCGATTCTGCGGTTTTGACTAGTTTTGCTGATTGCTGATGCATAATATAATAGTCTTGTGCCATATTTTATGTCGTGGAATGCTTCGTATATCCTCTCTGGGAAAAATTCCACGAAGTAAACACTGTAAAAAAATTATTAGCACTTTGCTGCTAATCGCATGCTAAATGGCTGCTTCCATCAACGCTGTTCGCTGAGGATGTTAGTAACAAGCACCATTCAAGCAATACAAGCACCGTATGTACTATTCGGCTGGAAAGGGGCTAATTCTAGCCTGCAGATGCTAGACTGCAAGAATGAGGATGCTTGAACCTAGCAGCCATGGGTGTTATGTCAAACAGTCCAGAATAATTCAGCTGCTTATACCTAGCACCATTACACTTCGCTTCTTTGGCGCGAGTTTGAACGCTCTATGGCTGCTCACAGTTAGCACCTGGGTGGTTAAAATGAGGAGCGTGGAAAAATGGCGGGAACATTAGCACCTTAGCGCTGCTTAACGAAACAACTGCGAACTTTCGGTCATTTTTGTTTTGGATACGATGGCGTACAGATCGGTGCAGTCGTGCGGCAAGATTTCAGTGAAAAAGAGGAGTCTCTGGGATCAAGAGAACCTCTCGATCCAATCACAAGCCAGTCACAGTCTGAAGAAGGTGGGTGGGTCTTCATACCAAATGTATTTCCACATGGTTCCATCTAATTATGTCAACATCTTGCCAACCTCGCTGCATACACCCCTGAAATACGGGCGCTCTATGACTTACGCAGTTGATGCACCCTGAAGCTACAATAACCAACATACCCTAGCTTGACAACATGTAATACTTGACAAGCTTAGCAAGGCATATGTGGTAATGCTCTTGGACAAACAAACTAAGTTATTATTTTATGGCATCATTATTAAGCTATGAACGCTGAAAAGCTTGGTGGGCTATGCCAGTTTCAGCTTCTTTTGTGTGGCTAAGAATTCATTTCTGAGACGATGATTTTGGGCGGTGTATTGTGTCGCTCAGAATTTATGGTAAATTTGTCTTAAAAGGTATTTTTTAGGGGGAGGGGATTTTTGGAATAAGATGCTTATGAAAGTGACTTGAGATGATAGGACCACTTACTTGCTTTGCAAATGCTTACTTTTCAGTAAGCATTTGCAAAGTAAAATAATGTCAGAAAGGGGCTTCGAATGCAAGGCTTTAACATAGCATAAAAAGAAATGTTGAAAAAAATGGAGCATAACCTGACCTAACCTAGCACAGCCTATATTTGTAGGAAAAAATATGTGAAACATAAAAGACATAAAGATTGGTGCAACTAGGAGCCACAAGGGCTCTTCTTGAAGCATTTCATTTTATGAAAATTCTCACAATTAAAATGGAACTTAACCCAGCCTAATCTAACCTAGCCTAACCTAACCTAAGATACTTCTAAAGAAAAGAAATCCAACAAAACCGCTTAAATTTTGTTTCGAAACCTTTGGGTAATATTGTGCTTTAAGGTAGTAAAAAGAATAAAAAATGAACGCATTTACCTCCATCAAGCAAACAAATGGGGTAGGTTTGGTTAGGTGATGTTAGTTTATGTTTTTTTAGTTGGACTTTTTAAAAAAAGCAAAAGCAAATTCACTCATTTTTTTCTCATTTGTACCCATTGAATGGTCCCAACATCTTAGTCACTTTCATAACCATGGTATTCTGAGAGGAAAAAGATTCAAAGAATCAAAAAGCACTTTTTAAGACAATAAATAATACCGAATTTATAAGCTGGAAAAACTTTAGAACTTTTATTATCACCACCTATTGTTGCTACCAGATAGTTGCATAGGCCTACCCTAGATGGGCCACCATTGCTCTTTATAAATTTTAACACGTCATGGCTTGATGACATTATTATAGATTTCATTGGTTTATTTAAAATTATGTAGCCATTGGATGAGATCTTTACATCGCCATTTGTTCATGACTGGCACTGTGCCATTGAAGACTGAATTGGGATAAATGTAGAACTTGCACAGCAAATAAAAGACATTGTCTGGGTTAGGCTGGGTTGGTTTATTTGGTATTGTTGTCATTTAAGGTGTGCATGAGAAATGTTTTACACGCATTTTCCTCCATGAAGCAATCAACTGGGCTAGGCTACATCAGTTCATAGGCTTTTTAGTTGCAAAATTTGAGATTTAAATAGAAATACAATATTTTGTAATGCTATTTTTAACGCAGGATGGATTAGATGAGGTTTGGGTTTAGTATTTTTAGTTCGAAGGTGAGAACAATTTTCTTCTTTGATTTTTTGGCACTTCTTGTGTTTGGGGTTGGGGATATGGTTACCTCAAAGGGAGGTTAAGCAATGCTTTGTTATGTTTATATTCTTTTGTTCCACGTTATTTTTCATGACTATCTGAATCGAAGTCTCATATGCTATCCCACTCAAGACCATTATTTTGTTGTTATTGTGCTTGCCACCTGAAAAAGGAAAATTTGTGCTCTCAGGTAGTTTATGAATAATTGCAATTTATTTTCTCAATGCAATGTGTATCACATAAAGACATAAAGACATAAAGGATCAGTGCTTGGTGCTTGCAACTATGAGCCACAAGGGCCCTTCTTGGTTGCACTTTGGACACTCAACCAGTTGCCCACCAAGTCCGTCGATCAGCCCACCCTGGAACACTGAAAAGCGAGTCCCCTATTCTTTTGATTGTCTATGCCGTTTTTAATGATGTTCATTGTGCTGCTACTGAAATGGTCTCTGGCAGCTGGTTCCAGTGTTCTATTACCCTGTTGTTGAAGAAAGACTGCTGTGGATAACCTTAATTTTGAATTGATGGCCTCTAATTGCATCACTTCTGTAAAATACAAACATTTCCCTCGGATATCCCTTCTCTAGACCATGGACAAATTGAAAGACCGCCATGAAATCTCCTCTCAGCCTTCTATATCTGAGTGAAAACATATTCAATTTCTCCAATGTTTCCTCATATGCCAGGTTCCTTTTACCTTTAACCATTTTTGTAGCCTTGTTTTGTACTCTCTAAAAGCCAACAATATTTTTCATAGCTAGGAGGCCAAGCTTGGTTGCAGTATTCCAAATGTGGCCTGAAATATGCACAGTATACCTTCCTGATGACTTCCTCACTTCTGTATGATACATTCCTATTTATTTCCCCAAGCATTCTCAGTGCCTTCTTCCTGGCTTCCTTGGTCTTTTCTGATGCCCCAAATTTTGTGCTTAGACTAACACCTAAACCCTTCTCCTGTTGAGTCACCGATAGTACTTGGACACCCATCAAGTATGGAGCCGTCATATGTTGCCTACCTACACGCATGATTTTACACTTATCGAAATTCAATTTCATTTGCCATTCTTTGGACCATTTCACAAGTTCGTCTAAGCCTTTCTGCAGCGAGATATGCTCATTGTGACCTGTTATTGCCCTAAAGACCTTCAAATAATCCGCAAATTTCAAAACCTTACTGCTCAGGCCACTTCCAATATTATTTACAAATATAATGAACAGTAGTGGCCCCAGTACTCACCACTGGGGGACTCCACTAAGAACATTTTGCCAATAATGACTATCATTTAGCATCTCTTTACTGTCTATCTGAAAGCCACAACTATATCCATTTTATGATGCTACCTGCAATACAATGGACCTGAAACTGCATCATTAACCGTCTATTGGGTACCTTGTCAAAGACGTTATTAAAGTCAAGATATGCTATATCAACCTGATTTCTCTGATCAAATCGTTCTGCAGCGAAGCTAAAAAAGTCCAAGAGGTTTGTGAGACATGATTTCCCTTTTCTAAACCCAGGTTGAGATCTTGAATCGATCTGTTTCCTTCCAGATAACTAACTATCCTATCCTTGATAATTGATCAGAGTACCTCGCAGACTAGGGATGTGAGACTTGCTCGCCTATAGTTTTCAACTTTCCCTCTTTCTCCTTTCTTGAAAATATGAACTACATTTGCTCTTTTCCCATATGTTGGAATTTTGTTAACATGATTTGGCCAATAATTTCTTCTGCAAATGCTTACTTTTCAACTGGTAGACAAAATAAACCAAAGAAATTTGCTTGTCTATGGTAGTACAGCATAAAAAGAATGGTAAAGAAGAGAAAAACAACCGAACCGAAGCTAATCTCCTAATCTCCAGCCTAATCTCCCCCGTAATGAAATAGTTTTGCTAGTGGAAAATCCCCCAAAACATATTTCTCAAAATTTTTTAAACTTCTAAAACCTAACCGGACCTAAACAAACCTTGATAATTGGAACCTAAATACATAAAAGTCATAATCTAAATTCCTAACCCACCCTAAAACGTAACCTAAAAACCTTCTCTAAATTCCTAGTATAAATCTGGATTGGGTTGCATTAGTTAATGACACATTTCTGAGGCCTTTATTAAAGAACAGTAATCTTCATTTAAATTTTTACTTCTTGTCATATTGGCAGCAAAATAGAAATGATGCCATTCGCAGATGGGTAAATTTGTGCTTTATTTGTTTAATGAATTCTTGGAATCTATTTTTCCAATGCAGTGTTTATGAATGCTACTAAGATGATGGGGGCTACTAATTTTATGTGCAAATGCTTACTTTTCAATTTATGCGCAAAACAGCACCGAAATCGCCACTGAGTAATGTAGAAGAGCATAATATAGCATAGCATCCCACAGTAATTCCCACTTTAAACATGAAGTCCTATGGATTGTACCTCCCCACCCTCAATGCATTTTGGCCCGCTCATTTCCTCCATGTACTATGCTCTAACGACTTTCAGAAGTAAACACCCTTGCTAGGTAAATACTGATTAGTTTTTATATTTAACGCTACATCATAAGGCTAAGTCAAGGCGTGACGCGCATCTTATCGTTTATAATAATAGTAGACATAAGACATAAAGACATAGAGTATAATAATATAGTAAAGTTTCTAGCACAATTGGTCCACTGGAAGCAAATGGGACTACATGGGGTGAGGATAGTGAGATGGTTGAGGAGCTGAGCAAGCATTTTAAAGCAGTGTTTACATTGGAAGGTATGACCAATATGCCGACCGTACACCATAGTTCAGTGACATGTGATCTGATAAATTATATTGATTTCATTGATAGTGATGTTGTTTCAAATCACATCCGGAACATAAAGCCAAACAAGGCAGCAGGACCTGATGAAATTTATGCTAGGGTATTGCGGGAAGCTGAAAAAGAACTGGCATTTCCACTTAGTATAATATTTTGTAGATAAGTTTCACAAAATGAAATTCCAACCGATTGGAAAAGGGCAAATGTAGTTCCTATTTTCAAGAAAGGAGAAAGAGGGAAAGTTGAAAACTATAGGCCAGTAAGTCTCACATCCCTAGTCTGCAAGGTACTCGAATCAATTATCAAGGCTAGAATAGTTAGTTATCTGGAAGGAAACAGATTGATTCAAGATACTGAACATAGGTTTAGGAAAGGACGGTCGTGTCTCACAAACCTCTTGGGCTTTTTTAGCTTCGCTGCAGAACGATTTGATCAGAGAAATCAGGTTGATATAGCATATCTTGACTTTATTAACGTCTTTGACAAGGTACCCAATAGACGGTTAATGATGCAGTTTCAGGTCCATTATATTGCAGGTAGCATCATAAAATGGATATAGTTGTGGCTTTCAGATAGACAGGAAAGAGATGCTAAATGCTAGTCATCATGGCAAAATGTTCTTAGTGGAGTCCCCCAGTGGTCGGTACTGGGGCCACTACTGTTCATTATATTTTTTAATAATATTGGAAGTGGCCTGAGCAGTAAGGTTTTGAAATTTGCGGATTATTTGAAGGTCTTTAGGGCAATAACAGGTCAAAATGAGCATATCTCGCTGCAAAAGGACTTAGACGAACTTGTGAAGTGGTCCGAAGAATGGCAAATGAAATTTAACTTGTGCAAATGCAAAATCATGCATGTTGGTAACCAGCATATGAAGGCTGGTGGGTGGCCAAGTGCTTTCAGTGACTCAACAGGAGAACGATTTGGGTGTTATTCTAAACACAAAATTGGTGGCATCAGAACAGATCAAGGAAGCCAGGAAGAAGGCACTGAGAATGCTTGGGCAATAAATAAGAATGTATCATACAGAAGTGAGGAAGTCATCAGGAAGCTTTCATGTGCATATGTCAGGCCACATTTGGAATACTGCATCCAAGCTCCTAGCTATGAAAAGATTGTTGGCTTTTAGAGACAGTAAAAAAGAGGGCTACAAAAAATGATTAATGGTATAAGCAACCTGGCATATGAGGAAATGTTGAAGAGATTGAATATGATTTCACTCAGATATAGAAGGCTGAGAGGTGATTTCATCGAGGTCTTTCAATTTGTCCATGGTCCAGAGAAGGGATATCTCAGGGAAATGTTTGAATTTAATAGAAATGACGCAATTAGAGGTCATCAATTCAAAATTAAGGTTAACCACAGCAGGACAAGGTTAAGACAGTCTTTCTTCAACAACAGGGTAATAGAACACTGGAATCAGCTGCCAGAGACCATTGTCAGTAGCAGCACATTCAACATCTTTAATCATATATATACCATCATAAGAATGAATCATAGACAATCATAAGAATAGATGGCTTGCTCTTCAGTGTTCCAGGGAAGGCTGATCGACGGATTTGTTGGGCAACTGGTTGAGTGTTCAGTGTGCAACCTAGAAAGGCCCTTGTGGTGCATAGTTGCATTAATATTTTATGTCTATGTCTTTATGTCTAGGTACACGATTTCCATTGCCTTGCACTGACTACCTTCAATGGTTCTTGGTAGTATCAAGTTTGTTTATTGCCCATAAAGAATGGGCTGTAATTGATCGTGTTGTCAAATACACAGCATGTGCACTATATTCGTGCTTCTGTACTATTACTATAGCACTATTACTAGACATAAAGTCATAAAGACATAAAAAGTGAGTGCGACTATGAGCCACAAGGGCCCTTCTTGGTTGCACTCTGTACACTGAACCAGTCGCCCACCAAATCTGTGAATCAGCCCTCCCTGTAATACTGAAAAGCAAGCCCTCTATTCTTATGATTGTCTATGCTGTTTTTAAAGATGTTCAATGTGCTGCTACTGACAATGTTTTCTGGCAGCTGGTTCCAGTGTTCTACTACCATGTTGGTGAAGAAAGTCTGCCTTAACCTTGTTTTGTTGTGGCTAACTTTAATTTTGAATTTATGACCTTTAATTGCATCATTTCTGTTAAATTCAAGCATTTCCCCAAGATATCCCCTCTCAAGACCATGGACAAATTTGAAGGCCTCGATGAGATCTCTCAGCCTTCTATATCTAATTGAAAACATATTTAATTTCTGCAATCTTTCCTCATATGCCAGGTTGCTTTTACCATTAAACATTTTTGTAGCCCTCTTTTGTGCTCCCTCTAAAAGCCAACAATCTTTTTCATAGCTAGGAGACCAAGCTTGGATGCAGTATTCCAAATGTGGCCTGACATATGCCCAGTAAAGCTTCCTGATGACTTCCTCACTTCTGTATGATACATTCCTATTTATTACCCAGAGCATTCTCAGTGCCTTCTTCCTGGCTTCCTTGATCTGTTCTGATGCCCCCAATTTTGTGTTTAGAATAACACCTAAATCCTTCTCCTGTTGAGTCACTGAAAGCACTTGGCCACCAATCAGCCTTCATATGCTGCTTACCAACATGCATGATTTTGCATTTGCACAAATTAAATTTCACTTGCCATTCTTCGGACCACTTCACAAGTTCGTCTAAGTCCTTTTGCAGCGAGATATGCTCATTTTGACCTGTTATTGCCCTAAAGACCTTCAAATAATCCGCAAATTTCAAAACCTTACTGCTCAGGCCACTTCCAATATTATAAAAAAATATAATGAACAGTAGTGGCCCCAGTACCGACCACTGGGGGACTCCACTAAGAACATTTTGCCATGATGACTAGCATTTAGCATCTCTTTCCTGTCTATCTGAAAGCCACAACTATATCCATTTTATGATGCTACCTGCAATACAATGGACCTGAAACTGCATCATTAACCGTCTATTGGGTACCTTGTCAAAGACGTTATTAAAGTCAAGATATGCTATATCAACCTGATTTCTCTGATCAAATCGTTCTGCAGCGAAGCTAAAAAAGCCCAAGAGGTTTGTGAGACACGACCGTCCTTTCCTAAACCTATGTTCAGTATCTTGAATCAATCTGTTTCCTTCCAGATAACTAACTATTCTAGCCTTGATAATTGATTCGAGTACCTTGCAGACTAGGGATGTGAGACTTACTGGTCTATAGTTTTCAACTTTCCCTCTTTCTCCTTTCTTGAAAATAGGAACTACATTTGCCCTTTTCCAATCGGTTGGAATTTCATTTTGTGAAACTGATCTACAAAATATTATACTAAGTGGAAATGCCAGTTCTTTTTCAGCTTCCCGCAATACCCTAGCATAAATTTCATCAGGTCCTGCTGCCTTGTTTGGCTTTATGTTCCGGATGTGATTGCAAACAACATCACTACCATGAAATCAATATCATTTATCAGATCACATGTCACTGAACTATGGTGTACGGTCGGCAGATTGGCCATATCTTCCAATGTAAACACTGCTTTAAACTGCTTGCTCAGCTCCTCAACCATCTCACTATCCTCACCCCATGTAGTCCCATTTGCTTCCAGTGGACCAATTGTGCTAGAAACTTTAGTATATTATTATACTCTATGTCTTCTTTATGTCTTATGTCTACTATTATTATAAACGATGAGATGCGCGTCACGCCTTGACTTAGCCTTATGATGTAGCGTTAAATATAAAAACTAATCAGTATTTACCTAGCAAGGGTGTTTACTTCTGAAAGTCGTTAGAGCATAGTACATTAGTACATGGAGGAAATGAGCGGGCCAAAATGCATTGAGGGTGGGGAGGTACAATCCATAGGACTTCATGTTTAAAGTGGGAATTACTGTGGGATGCTATGCTATATTATGCTCTTCTACATTACTCAGTGACGATTTCGGTGCTGTTTTGCGCATAAATTGAAAAGTAAGCATTTGCACATAAAATTAGTAGCCCCCATCATCTTAGTAGCATTCATAAACACTGCATTGGAAAAATAGATTCCAAGAATTCATTAAACAATTAAAGCACAAATTTACCCATCTGCGAATGGCATCATTTCTATTTTGCTGCCAATATGACAAGAAGTAAGAATTGAAATGAGGATTACTGTTCTTTAATAAAGGTCTCAGAAATGTGTCATTAACTAATGCAACCCAATCCAAATTTATACTAGAAATTTAGGCAAGGTTTTTAGGTTACGTTTTAGGGTGGGTTAGGAATCTAGATTATGACTTTTATGTATTTAGGTTCCAATTATCAAGGTTTGTTTAGGTCCGGTTAGGTTTTAGAAGTTTAAAAAAGTTGAGAAATATGTTTTGGGGGATTTTCCACTAACAAAACTATTTCATTACGTGGGAGATTAGGCTGGGTTAGCTTCGGTTCGGTTGTTTTTCTCTTCTTTACCATTCTTTTTATGCTGTACTACCATAGACAAGCAAATTTCTTTGGTTTATTTTGTCTACCAGTTGAAAAGTAAGCATTTGCAGAAGAAATTATTGACCACATCATGTTAGCAAAATTCCAACATATGGGAAAAGGGCAAATGTAGTTCATATTTTCAAGAAAGGAGAAAGAGGGAAAGTTGAAAACTATAGGCGAGCAAGTCTCACATCCCTAGTCTGCGAGGTACTCTGATCAATTATCAAGGATAGAATAGTTAGTTATCTGGAAGGAAACAGATCGATTCAAGATCTCAACTTGGGTTTAGAAAAGGGAAATCATGTCTCACAAACCTCTTGGACTTTTTTAGCTTCGCTGCAGAACGATTTGATCAGAGAAATCAGGTTGATATAGCATATCTTGACTTCAGTAAGGTCTTTGACAAGGTACCCAATAGACGGTTAATGATGCAGTTTCAGGTCCGTTGTATTGTAGGTAGCATCATAAAATGGATATAGTTGTGGCTTTCAGATAGACAGTAAAGAGATGCTAAATGATAGTCATTATGGCAAAATGTTCTTAGTGGAGTCCCCCAGTGGTCAGTACTGGGGCCACTACTGTTCATTATATTTGTAAATAATATTGGAAGTGGCCTGAGCAGTAAGGTTTTGAAATTTGCGGATTATTTGAAGGTCTTTAATCCTTCAAATAACAGGTCACAATGAGCGTATCTCGCTGCAGAAAGGCTTAGACGAACTTGTGAAGTGGTCCAAAGAATGGCAAATGAAATTGAATTTCGATAAGTGTAAAATCATACGTGTAGGTAGGCAGCATATGACGGCTCCATACTTGATGGGTGTCCAAGTACTATCGGTGACTCAACAGGAGAAGGGTTTAGGTGTTATTCTATGCACAAAATTTGGGGCATCAGAACAGACCAAGGAAGCCAGGAAGAAGGCACTGAGAATGCTTGGGGAAATAAATAGGAATGTATCATACAGAAGTGAGGAAGTGAGGAAGAAGGAAACATTGAAGAAATTGAATATGTTTTCACTCAGATATAGAAGGCTGAGAGGAGATTTCGTCGAGGTCTTTCAATTTGTCCATGGTCTAGAGAATGGATATCCCAGGGAAATGTTTGTATTTTACAGAAGTGATGCAATTAGAGGCTATCAATTCAAAATTAAGGTTATCCACAGCAGAAGTCTTTCTTCAACAACAGGGTAATAGAACACTGGAACCAGCTGCCAGAGACCATTTCTATATATATATATATATATATATATATATATATATATATATATATATATATATATATATATATATATATACCGTGGCGTCGTTACGAAATTCTTCCAGGGGAGCAAGGTCGAAAGGGGGCCTCCATTGTGTTAGGGTCTCCTATTGGTTTTTAAGCTCATAGTGTGGTGTGGGAATGGAAAACATGATTTCATACTGATGTCTTGTTTTTTTTGGCATGGTGTATCATTTACTCAAAACGCAATGCTAATAATCAATTTTCGCTGAAAACTGGGCTACACCAGGGTATAAATAAGTAACATGTGGATACGTGTCAAAACATACCAACGTCTCAATGCTTTCTCGACCAGAAGATTCTTCCTGCTGGCCTCTAGATTGCAGCGAGTTGGCGGGGCTGGTGCCAAGCGTATCTTACAGGTATCTCTCGTTGATCGACCCACTTTTATGTCCACAAAGTATAGCTGAATATAGCTAGATTCATCACCATTGTTATGTATTACCCGCAGCTTGATGTCCTAAGCAAAGCTTAAGCGATCATTTATCAGTCCAAGGGCGATAATTTCGCGAAGGTGACAACGAGAAGAGGATGGCATTGGTTTTCTGATCGCCATCTTAGGAATTTTTATTTTTTTGTGACATTCGGTGGGGGCCACAAATCACCTGTCACACATCTAAACAGCAAACTCTTAGCGAATAAATTTTCATCATGAACAAGCATTGAACAACAATGCACAAATGACAATGCAGGAAGGCAACAATGGCAATTCATACGTAATGCAAAACTTTAAAATTCCGCGCCGTCATGCCCATGGTTTTCGCTGTGCTGCACCGTTTTGTAAATGGTGTTGGGAAGGTATGGAAGCTGGGAAGCTCTAATTATGCAGGCTGTGCAAACAGAAAAGAAGTTTGTAGACAAAAAATGTATTGAAATGCATCATTCATCCCATTTTATATGGGCCATGATGTTGTTTTATATGCTTGTGGGGTTTGATTTGTCCCCTAATGTCGGCCTTGCCCCATGAGCATATGTTTCTGATTTTTTGGGGAAATTTCAAAATGTTGAATTTTCAAGTTTTCTTTCATTTTCCATTTCTAATGGGTAGAGCAGACCGAGAAACGTTGAAAGTCAACTTGCCCTACCAAAAAATACTTACTTTAGCCAGAGTCTTTGTATATTTGCCTATTGGACTGCAATAGGCAAATATACAAAACTGATATGTAGTCAAAAACGGGAAAAATCCTCTGGTACGTTTTGTTGCATCCCTAAAGATAAAGATAAGTTTTCTTTCATTTTCCATTTCTAATGGGTAGAGTAGACCGCGAAACGTTGGAAGTAAACTTGCCCTACCAAAAAATACTTACTTTAGCCAGAGTCTTCGATTTGGACTTCAATAGGCAAATATTCAAAATTGATATGTAGTAAAAAACGGGGGAAAATCATCTCGTACGTTTTGTTGCATCCCTAAAGATAAGCAAACGCTGAAGGTTTCATTAAATTACCTGTATTCGTTAAAGCATGACGACTGGTTGAACGTTTTTGGAGGTGACATTACTTGATCTTGACTAACTCGTTGACCCTAGATGACCTGACTTCAACATTTTGAAACGGCATGCCAAATTTATTTGGGAAAAGGTATGCCAAATTTTGGCGCGCTTCCTCGCGCCGTTCGTTAAATATCCCCGAAAAACCTGAGGGGACGATTTAATATCCTCTCCCCGAGACTGGACGGGTTAAAGGTCTGTGGGATTTGATTTTTGCGGCCTGTTGCCATACTGGGATTTAAAATATTCGATGATGTAGATAGAAGAAAATGGTTTAAGTTTTCCTTCTCACAAAGCATGTACAACTTTTGGAGCAAAGTTTGTATCTTGCCTAAGGCATCCAGTTGACCGGCGGCAAGCTAGCATGTGATCTGACAGCCGACAACACTGGTGACTAATTATGTCGTCAACTGCAACATATAATGTGAGTTAACTAGCAACTAAATATGGTTTGTTTGTATGTCAATCTAAGGTACATTCGTGCAACTACAAATCCGTTGGAACTGAGTCTTTTGGGCCGACCGTTGAAATGTTGGGATTGAAGATAATTGCCAAGAAAGATAGAAGAAATTAGCTTGCACGACGCGAAGAAGCATATCACAAAACGTCTGGGGGAACGCTTTGATCTTGCCCTAGGCACCTATGTCACACTAGGTCAAAATAGTAATGTCCTGTCCTTCGACAGCATTAGTCGTACATGACGCCATGCTGCATAGCACATGGTGTAGGTCAGCCTGAAACCATATATGGCGATATTTGTCCATTGGACAGATTTGGAAAGTTCCTGTCCTTGACAAAGTGAAAACAGTTTACTATTTTCAGACTCGAGCAAATCATCTGCCTATGGGGGAATCCACATACAAAACAATATACCGACGTTCCCCACAACTAATAATTCGGTTGTTGCCGGAGTTGTGGTGCTGGTGACCGTTGATGAGGAAATCAACCTTCTATTCTCTTATGCTACTGTGCCATATATTGTATCAGAATATTACTCATTCCTTGCCGAACCTGCGATTAACTGCGAAGTTCAACGTTTTTTTTTGTACTACGTGCAACGGTGCAGCGTATGATCAACGATCATGTGTCGGTGCCCCAGAAAGTGCTAAAGTTAAGGCAGTAAAAGACTAAAGGGTTTGTGATGTACCAGATTGAATAGTGGACCGGATTGAAAGAAATCATCGTAATGAGTTTCGTTGTTTTAGCTACTTTTTATATCGGCTGACTTTGATATTCGCTTCAATAAATTGCTTGCACCGAAGTCGCGTGTTTCGCTGCGGAATGATTCGACGGAGTGAAGCTTCATCCGATATGCACAATATAGGAGGATAAAAACAGGTACATGATAGACGATGCTGAACAGTAGTCCACCTGCAGTCTGTACCGTACCAGGAGTCAAAGTCTGCACTGGTCTGTACTAGATTCGCAGTCTGAACTAACGAAGCCTAAAGCTAAATTGGTATAGAACTAGCTGTTGACAAACTTGGAACCGTCACACACACATTATATATATTTATATATATTTATATGTATTAATATATCTTTATATATATATTTATATGTATATTTATATATATTTATATATTTATATATATAAATATACGTATTCCTTTGCATTATTATTTGTATACGAATGCATTAAAAGGTTATATCGCCTGAAAGCATCCTGTTCGCTGTAATATTTAAAATCGGTTATCGGAAGCTAACATGCAGCAAAAGAAGTCATCCGTCCACATAAACACAGTAAGCCACCAACACCTGTACGTCACTACCAAGGAGACCAAATTGGATTCAAGCACCCAAGGGGTGCTAAACGTGCTAGCACCATAGGCGAACCGTACCCCAGAGGTGCTGGTTTTTGGCGTGAGAAAAAGCTAGAACCCTGGTGGTGCTAAATCGCAAGCACCCCATGGGTATTCATTTCAAGCACCCTGTTACTAAATATAGCCCAATGAAAAGGTGCTAGCTATAATCACCATGCTTATATTTAGCACCTGGAATTTCGCGATGCGATGCCAACTCCAGAAAGGTGCTTAATTAAAGCAGGTCTGTGGTGCTGGAATTTGACATCTGAAGTAGCACCCAAGGGGTGCTAATCATTTTTTAACAGTTAATCATGATGCTATTTCTGTTCTTTCCATATTTTCTGATCCAAAATAAATTCGGATTCTTCCCTGAACTTTGAAGTACTTCTCCTTTTTACTGAAATATCCTCGCGCGTTGGCTACCGTACTGAGGCATCCGCGCCGGTTCGGTGATTATTGTTGTTCCTGTTGCGTTTGTGTTCGTCTACTGGTGTGCTTCCGGACCCCAGCGCATTTTTTAGGGTCCCCGGCACGTGTCTGAGATTCCGGCGTTTTAGGGCTTTATTGCTTTATCAATATGTTTTTGGGGGACCGGCACGTTTTCAAAGGCCTCCAGATGTTTTTTTTATTGCCCAGCGCGCTTTTTCTTTCTTTGGACCATGTCGCTTTTTTCGGGCCCCAGGTTGTGTTTGGGACCATATGCTATTTTTGCGGCATTGGTGTGTTTTGATGGCCTTCAGTGTGGTTTTTTTAGGGCTCCTGGTGTGTTTTTGTATGGCCCTAACGCGAAGTGTAAAGCACCTGGGGCCTTCCAGTGTGCTTTAAAGTGTAGATTTGGTCTCAGCCTTTGAGGCCCCAGGGTCATTTCGACTGGAGATAGTGCTCCGTCGCGACTTTTCTGGATCTCCGTGCGATCGTCCTGGCCCAGGCACGCGGTTTTTGGGCCCCGACGTCAGTTTTCGAGGTTTGACGTGATTTGTCTGGACCTCTTCTGGATTTTTTTTCCGAGCCCGGGTCGCTTTTCCGGATCCGTGTGTGATTTTTCGGACCTCATTGCCATCTTTGTGTGCACTCCTGACGCTATTTTTTGTAGCCATGTGCGATTTCTCGGAGCCACGACGCGAGTTGACTATTTTATGTTGGCGACCTAGACGATGTTTAGACTTGTGGTGCAATTTGTGATGTTTTCGACCGAGTATCCGAGTCCAGATATATTTTGCCGGCTCACTGTCTTATTCTAACGGGACTCTGACACATTGGTGACACATTTTTTGGCGATCGCGGGGGATTCCGGAGCCTTTCGGGACCTTCCGAGACCTCGCTGTATTTGAGGCGTTTATGCAATTAAAAAAAAATATGACGGAAATTTTACGGTCTCGATGCAGTTCTCGGTTGTAAATAATTATGTGTTGAGGTATTTCGTCATATCAGAATTTCACGAGCTCTCGACCCAGGGTGATTCCAGTTTGCCAGTTGGCTGTCAGGGTGAATTTTGGAATGTGTTTTAGCGTGATATCCGTCTCAGGTGAGTAGTCCCATACCTCAGAATTGTCGTCCGTCCAATCGTTCTCCAGCTGACAGCCAGGGAAGCGAACCAATCGGCGTGTCACGGCAACTTCAGCCCGATCTCAGAAAGCATGTCATCAGCTCCCATGCCACAAATATCGTGCCGGAGAGGTGGTATCTTCGGAGGCAGAGACGGCACGTTCGCTGAAGCCATACGTAGTTCATCTCGATATTGACTAAGGGAAAATCTTCATTCCTCGCCGCCCCTGCACATCCGCTTGCTCGCGCCGGAGCCCGCATCTGCCGCGGTCAGTCACGTGACGACGGCCAGCCTGAGCGCGCCCGGGTCAAGGCCGCGCAGTTCTGTTCAGTTCTGTTGCACCAGTAGGCCTGGATCTGGAGGATCGGTGGCAAATTCAGTTGGCAACACGCTGCAGTAATGTAATGTAATGTATTTTCGGATCCTCCCGAGTAGGTTTTTTTTCAGTCTCCGTTACAGGTGCACCAATGTGCCACACAAACCATCGTCACGATCATACACGCATTACACGGAAACACTAGAAATTAGAGCATACACGAAAATTAGAGCCCGGACGTGCGCAGCATGACCGAAAGGCTCCGCTTGAAAACACCGTAGCCACCTGAATTCCTGCGGTGGCAGTCGGCGTCGGCGGGCGTGGAAATCATCCGGAACGATCGGCACGAACAGCGGCGAGCACCCGAACCGCCGCCGGCAACACCGGGCACGTGACGAGGTCACTATGCGTCGCGACGGCTACCCGGCTCCTCAGTTCACGTCAGTGCCTTGGAATTTGATAACTGCTCTATTGCAAATTCACATTTAATCGGTCGATTCACACTTCTTACTGCACAAGGCTAGAGGCGAGCAACATAGGTGAGATGGGGAAACGGTGAGCTCCAGCAGCGTAGCCACCCCCGGGCGCTGCTGCACCAAGACTGCCAGGATAACTCACCCATCGGAATGATGCAAGTGCCTGTGCAACCGCTGCCTGACTAGGATGCGGCACATCGAATCTCCTGGTCACTCAAGGTCACCATTTGACCATTAGTTCAGGAAAGATCCTTAACATCCTTAACCCCATGGAAGAATTACAGGGCACCGAATGACATGTTCCCGGGTAAATTTGTCAGATTGGTATCAACGCCAATTAATTCCATGTCGATAAAGGAAGTGGCATATCGAAACTGACCTGCAAAGTCGCCGCTTGACATCAAATCACGAATACTGAAACATACGTATAAAATGAAAGTGACCAACTGTGGTACGATGTCATGGGTTGACGAGCCCACAAATGGGAACTATTTCAACGCCAATGCATACACAATCGATCCAGGATGCAGCACACTGCACAACCTGACCGCTGTAGAAAGCATATTTTCCTCAGGTTGCGTTAGCGTCGCGTTCAGTGACGTATTCGCCATTATCTTCTGATTTTTCTAACTTGACGCTACGATTTCAGTCGAGCCTGCACAAACGTAATGAAACGATTTTTTGTTTGTTTGTTGCAACGAACCCTTTTACCAGCATCATTTCACACACAGACAACTTTTTTTTAGAGAGGCGTTATTCGGGCGTCGGCAGCTCAGTGGTTAGGCTGGGCATCTGGCAAGCTAGAGGTACGGAGTTCAATTCCCCGCGGTGTCCGCCCTTCCTGCCAGGGTGAGAGGTAGGCGGTACGCCATATGGCGTCAGCTGCTGAATGCGTCGTAAAGCCACAATCCAATCCAATCCAATTCAGAGGAGTGTTATTTGGTACCCCGTCATTCACGAATTGGGCGTAATGCTACAAGTACAAGTATCGCCAAAATCAATCACATTTGCCCCAACAAAGACTTCAAAGAACAATGACTCCGTGACCAGCCACCGTGACCAACTTGATCCGCGACACACTGTCTGCAGCACACTCGTTCAGCACGACTTCCGAGTCGAAGCGAGTTTCATACCTTTGCATCGTGCGCATGCATAGACCCTCCCCACTTCCCATACATTCACGGGGAGCAGTGGCGTGTTCAGAATTCCAATGAGGAGGGGTTACATCGGACACAGGTTTGCAAGATTTGGCACAGCCCTCGCAACAGAAGAACTTTAACAAACTTAACCTCGCATCTCCTCTTAGTTCAGAGGGCTCTATTCTATGTCTCCGACATATACTCTGATAACATCCATTGTGTTGATCAGGAAGGTTGGGAATAAATGTGTTTGTTGCTCATGATATACATAGAATATAATAAGCTAATATTTGACAAGGCTAGGATGATAGCTGCTCATGCACATCCCCTCCGACTTGGTCACTCCTGTCTTGCGTATGACATCAGGAGGGACACGTATATCGGACATAAAACCATGCCATGCCTGTTCCAGTGTGCCTCAATAAAAAATATATCCACATGAGAACCTGACGGAAATCTGCCGTCCACCTTCGCATGCTTGTGTCATAGAAGTTAACCTATGCGGATCTAGCGGTCCAACCCTGATTTGTCCCCTCCAAAAGCCTTACACGATATCTTCCTAGCTTGCAATATGCTTTAGACATCTCAAAGATTCTTTGCATGTGATCATTTCATTGGCCTAATCACAGCCGTTAAGGTTTCCACCTAAACCTCGAAAACCAAATGTTCACCGATGCCGTTTTTGGGAGCACGAGTGGCTGGTTCGCCATTGTGTTGCCCTGTTTTTGAACTGCTTGATATTTAGAGTATGGGGAATGCTAATGATACCATGACCAAGACGGGACGAGTAGTCTAGGGGCAAGTTGCCCGTCTCACAATTGAAAGGTTGTGAATTCGAGTCTCACCTGCCGCTACTCTTCGCCCGCGGCCAATCGGCGTGAGAGGTTGGCGACGCTCCATGACTCAACGGTCGACGTGTCGTAAAACCAATAACCACCACAGCCACCACTATGACCAAGACATGATAATACCTTGTTCACGGAACTCCGTCGCCGTCTGTATGCATTCCAGCAAGCGACAAGGTGTTCGTGCACCTCTGGGTTTGACGTCACTGCCAGAAACACCACTTTTTACGGGTAGGCTAAAGATGGTAGGTTGCGGCATTTCCACACTACGCACCGGGGCGGACACAGGGGCTGGCGGCGTTTGTTGTGCCCCTTCCCATGGAAGGGTGGCTCCCCTCTGGTCGATAAAAGCACCCATTTGGAAGGGTCGGAGTGACTCCCTCCCCTCCCCTTCTTTGCTCAACGGATTTGTCACAGCCCTTTCAGAGGAAAAGGAGCCCACATTGACCTCTATATATAACCAGACAGACAATTCGACTTCTCAAAACAGTCCCGACGGCAGCACTGCTATATGGGCAAAACAGCAGCGCTGGTAAGCGCTACGCAGCGTGTTGTGGATGTAAAGCGATGATGCTCGGGCGTTCTAGGTGACTAAAACGAAAATTATAGGTGGCGAAATCATTTTCAAATGATATAGTCATATATGAAGCAAATACTTTTCTTTTATAAATTATATATATATGTATAAATCTATTAAGATATATGCATGGATATATATATATATATATATATATATACATATATATATATATATATATTTATCCATATGCCAACTTATACGTAAAAACCATATCATCTATTCCACACTAAGCCTGTACTCCGACCTGCCGCGTCCTTTCAGTTCATCCCCTTGCAGAGACAGATACAGAGGGAACAGGGGACATGTGTCCGCTTATGGCAAGGTGTAACCCATCGTACCAGGAAAAGTGGTCCTACAGTGGGACTCGAGTGCAACCCTTTCTAATTTTTCAGCTAAAGGCGCTCATATAGGTGAAAATGTGTGAATCATTGAATAGCCTTCGAATTATTGAGAGCACTCCTTGCATTTTCAACCTAAGTCTCCCTTCCAAGACCCTCGAGTGCGCCTCTCGAAATTTTTAACTGAATGCACCCATAGGGGCTCATCCAGTGGCTCCAGACGTGCCCCTTCTATGAAAAATTGTGGATCTGTACCTGCCCTCTTGGCTACGCCTTGGTAAGAGGTCCCGGTCTAATAGAAGGAACTACAATTAAAGACTAAGTCCTGATCGCCCGGATGTTGATTTCTGAAAATTATTCGGGCGGGGAGTAAAATGCATGAAGGCAATGGGGAGGTACAAATTGATTGTGGATCACACTCCATAGGATCCATGTTAAAGCTTGAATTTGTTGGCGAGGGGGGGGGGGGGAGTTAAGCCAACAATGATGGGGCATTTGCCCCCTCGAAAGTATATCAAGCACCACCATGTCTGAGCGTCAACTAATCAGAGTGTCTGGGATCCATGGACATGTTCCCAATAAAATTTGGAACCTGCGCCCCTCAGAAATGGCTCCTAGTGTTCCCCTTCATATTTTTCAGCAAGAAGCACCCCCTCCAATGTGGTCAAGTGCACACCCCTCAACCGCTAAACAGATTTTCGACCGAAGGCGCCCCTTGGGCATTTTCGCAGAGTGCAACTCCCAAGAAATACCCTTCCCCCATGACAATTACTGGATCCACCCTTGATTAGTAGATTAGATAACTACAAACATATCTAGCGTCATTTCGTAAGTGTTTAGCGGGTATCGGGGATCCTAATTTCCATGGGAGTTCACATACCGCACAAAGTTAGGAGCGATGATAAAAGTAGACCTCAAAAGCACAATTTCAATATTTTACAAGATATTTCGCCATTTCTATCTGCTCATCATGAACCCAGCATCATTTTGCACTACCTTGTATCAAAATGCATCCACAATTTTTCATTTTACATTTCATTCCAGGGCCAAGATTTATGGGAGCGGGCGGCGCGCTCGATCTTTTGCCCATACACCGCTGCTCCAGCCGGGACCGGCCGGAATAAGACGCGAAGCGTGCGGCGGGCGGCGAGTCGATCGTCTAGTTATATATAGAGGTCAATGGGAGCCCATCTGAGACGAAATGAAGCCCTTTTAGTATGCCCGAGTGCACTGCTTCTCTCGCACTCATCGAATTTTTCCACCGAAGGCGCCCCTCCGGAGTTTAGGGGCGCATCGACTACATCGGTCATGCAGCGAAGAGGAAGGCGCCCCTCCGATGGAATGTGCAACCACTCATAGGAATTCCTGGATCTACCTCTGCCTGCACAAGGTACGGTGGGATTAACTGTGCACTTGCAGTGAACTCAGCTCGGCCTGTTGGTTACGCTCAATGCATGGAGACGACGGGTGCCGCTAATTTGGTTGGTGAGACCCACCTCATGGGGCTCCACGTTAACAGAGAAAGAATTTGGTCGGGCTAAGGGGAAATATGGTGGGACAAAGGCCAAATGGATAAGAGACTCCATCACTGAGTGGATCAGCAGCCTGGTTGGCCCAGTGGATAGAGCGTTGGCCTGCAAAGGTTTCCCCATCTTGATACATTTGCGGGTAAGAATTAAGCTTCACGCGTTCGCTATTAACGCTTCCGGTTGTAATGGCCAGTTGACAACTGGCCAGACAAGGTCGGGGAGCAGACAAGAGGCCCCGTGGACTGTGTGGATACACTAAGCTCCCGGTCAACATCGTGCTGTAGAACTGAAATGTGCCGATAGGGAGGTGGATTCATGGCCAATGCAACAAGCTTGCGCTCCACCCTGACTCGGTTTCTGTAAATCCTCCCCAGCAGGAATTCGGAGTAAATTAAGTTTTAAAGGGATGTGGAAAAGTCCATCACGTGACTCGAGCGTAATTAGCTAAACCGCTCCCTGTCATGATCCAGTTACCTATTGCCAGTCAGTTCCGTTGTGCTCTCAGCCATGGCCCAACAGCTCACAAGTGACGAGGAGCCAGACATTTCAGACGACATCTCTGCACTGCCCCACACAACTCAACGTCCAATCACGTCTCCATGTACACCACCGGACTCTGCTACTTCCAGTCGTCAACAGACAAGACCACATGTCGCCAAGCTGGGTCGTATAGTACAGGCCTGCCATGTCGTTTCGCATTCGTACATTTCCCCACTCTCGGCAAGTGCTTCCCCTCCCAGTTGTGCACAGCGTACACTCAAGTCATGCACGGACATAAATCCTGATTTGGTGCTGCAGTACACTGCAGTAGAGTATAACGTAATGGAGGTAAGCTATTCTGGAATTAAAAATTAGTGTTGCGAAAATTAGTGTTGCGGCACATATGTCCATATGTGAAAAAGCACATATGTCCATATGCCCATAAGCACATATGTCCATTTCAAGCTGGCCACGGTTATGCTTTGTTCTTCTCCGCACTGAATGACTATATCGGCTGGCCAGATGTAGGAGAATAAAAAATACTGGCGTTCAATGAAGAATTTGACGTCAGTTGCATCTGAGGCATGCTTAGCGTTTGCCCTTAATGTTGCTTAGATTTGGTGTGAAGTATAGGATTGCTGAGCGTACTTTGAAACCGGACCCGGCATTCTTCTCTTGTTGTGGCGCCGGCAGAGAAAGTAGAAGTGCGGAATTAGTATTTTAGTGATATGACCATGCACTTTAATTTACCTGGCATAAAAGAAGTATTTGTATTGGTTTACCACTCCTGTATGTTTTTTAACATGCAATGGCACAGAGACAACCAGATAGAGAATGGTATCGGAATAGCAGACCAATGGAAAATGGTATCGAAATAGCAGAGCACAGGGCATAGCATGGTACAAGCATACCATGGGAAAGGTAAATCAACTAATGCTCACTATTCGATAGCATGTGAGAGGCTGGCTTACCTTCACGCCTGTGACAGGCGACTAAAGCATGCTTTTTCACGAAAACTTACTTGTGAAATTTTGAGGAAGAACAACAACGAAACACTCAAACAGGAGTATGATCCGAAGGGTCACAAACTCGCTCGCCTTCGCATCAATAACATTTTTCGTATCTGTCATCATGGTTCCACAGCCATTTATTTTTCATGATAGTTCAGGCCACCACACAAACTTAACAGAGACCTTGAAACCGATACATGGTAAGCGGTCCTCTTCACCATGGTCCTCTACGATACATGGTAAGCGGTCCTCTACGCATATAAAGACAATTTGGGCTTGTATGCCCACCAGCAACTAGGACAAATTGCTTAACGCTATCAGCTACCGCCTGGACAAACTAACAGCCGGCGCCTAAATAACATCACATTTTGCTCGTGGCTATTCGAAGAGTGCCCCCAGATAGAGGAAGAATGCGAATCAGCTATTGAAGCTTTGCGATAATTATCTCCACAACCGCGCAGGATACGCCTCGAGACAAAAACAATAGTCGTCATTTCCGCGATTTTCTCGTCGTGTATTGACTTCGTCACGAACATTCTGATGCAGGTCGCTCATCGGACGGCTGGGCCATTGCCGCCATGGACCTCATCATGTCGGAGCGTGGGCTTGATTCCGGCTCCGAAGTAGCCACTGCCGCACTGATGCTGTGCAGCACACAGCCTCGGCCGCCAGCGGCAGGAGCTGCCAACCGCAGGGGTTCCGTGCAGCTCATATCGGAGTGGCGTGGTCGCCAGCCGCATGAGCTGCCGGTTGCTGGAACCTCGTGCAGTACATACCGGTGAATCAGAACGTCGGAAACTTGAACTGCACACCACGAAACACCGGGATCTTGAACGGGAACCCGCCGCGGTTGGAAGTCGTCTTGATGAACTCGAACCTGCCTCGGCCGGTGCCCGAAGAGGAACCCCTGACGGTGAGGGGGTTGCCGTCGAAGCTGCTGGCTGAGATGGAGGAGCTGCCGCCGACGTCGCGATTGCCGAAGCTGCTGCGGCCGCTGATGTCGTCACCGAAGGAGCCACTGGTCGAGGACAAGAGGTGCGTGGTGGCGCCGGACGCGGCAGCGACCATCGTCACCAGCAACACCAGCGTGATTCTCGACATCATAGCTTACCCTGTGTAAGAGAGTAGCGAGGGTCAGTGACACTAATGTTAGCCGGCGCGCTGACCCGCGGCCGCTGCACGTGGCCAGCTATTTGTGCAAATTGGCAGCTTTGCATACCTCTGGCAGTGTTCTGGCACAACCATAAGCTAATTATTGCCGATGTGCTGCCAATTGCTGCTCAAGCGGCTAAAGCGCGATGCATAATGTGCTAGCCGGATTACTAACCCGAAAACTATAACCTCCTATCCCTGCCGCAGTACTAATACCCCACAAAGATTGTTTGAGTGCAGCCCCTTCGGAAAGACGAGAAAGATGTCCTCGACATTTACAAAACGCCCTGTACCTTCAATGGAACCAGCATGTACTCAGAATTCAGAGTGAAAGTGCTCGAGCACTATTAACTATTTTCATGGAATGGCACCCGGTGCCGCGCATGGCGAGACTGTGGGTTGGACGTACGCAACTGACGTCACCGATGCCCAGTCGAGACTAGACTGTAATCTTGTAACTATGACGCCACCGGTACCTAGTCGATACTGTGGATTGGACGCACGTCATCGTGACGTTACCGATGCCAAAATCGGCGTCATACAACATAGTTCTTAGAAAGCTGCTGATGGTGCGGGGGCGGGGCCTAAGCTCCGGGCGCTGATCCAGGCTGGATTTGGTTCGGACGAGATGGGGAGTCGACTCGTGGGAGCGTCGTCGGAACACGACCCGGCCGCCGAAGTCATCGGTTGCGACACCCTCCAAAGTGAGCGGTCGACCAGAGCGGTGACCGCTAGCTTGAGATGAGGAGCGTCAGGTGTGCCTTGGAGCCGAGCTTGGGATCAGGAGCGTCAGGTGTGCCTGCAGCCGAGCTTGGGATGAGGAGCGTCAGATGTGCCTGGAGCCGAGCTTGGGGTGAGGAGCGACAGGTGTGCCTGGAGCCGAGCTTGGGGTGAGGAGTGTCAGGTGCGCCTGCAGCCGAGCTTGGGATGAGGAGCGTCAGATGTGCCTGGAGCCGAGCTTGGGATGAGGAGCGTCAGATGTGCCTGGAGCCGAGCTTGGGGTGAGGGGTGAGGAGCGACAGGTGCGCCTGGAGCCGAGCTTGGGGTGAGGAGCGAGCTATATGATCGACATGGTCAATTAACCCGGGATTGACCCGGGTCAATGCACCCGGGTCAATGCACCCGGGTCAATGCACCCGAGGAGCGACAGGTGTGCCTGGAGCCGAGCTTGAGATGAGGAGCGACAGGTGCGCCTGGAGCCGAGCTTGGGGTGAGGAGCGTCAGGTGTGCCTGGAGCCGAGCTTGGGGTGAGGAGCGGCAGGTGTGCCTGGAGCCAAGCTTGGGGTGAGGAGCGGCAGGTGTGCCTGGAGCCGAGCTTGGGGTGAGGAGCGGCAGGTGTGCCTGGAGCCGAGCTTGGGGTGAGGAGTGTCAGGTGTGCCTGGAGCCGAGCTTGGGGTGAGGAGCGTCAGGTGTGCCTGGAGCCGAGCTTGGGATGAGGAGCGACAGGTGTGCCTGGAGCCGAGCTCGGGGTGAGGAGTGTCAGGTGTGCCTGGAGCCGAGCTTGGGATGAAGGGTGAGGAGCGTCAGGTGTGCCTGGAGCCAAGCTTGAGGTGGGGAGCGACAGGTGCGCCTGGAGCCGAGCTTGGGGTGAGGAGCGACAGGTGTGCCTGGAGCCGAGCTTGGGGTGAGGAGCGTCAGGTGTGCCTGGAGCCGAGCTTGGGGTGAGGAGTGTCAGGTGTGCCTGGAGCCGAGCTTGGGGTGAGGAGTGTCAGGTGTGCCTGGAGCCGAGCTTGGGGTGAGGAGCGGCAGGTGTGCCTGGAGCCGAGCTTGGGGTGAGGAGCGGCAGGTGTGCCTGGAGCCGAGCTTGGGGTGAGGAGTGTCAGGTGTGCCTGGAGCCGAGCTTGGGGTGAGGAGCGTCAGGTGTGCCTGGAGCCGAGCTTGGGGTGAGGAGCGACAGGTGTGCCTGGAGCCGAGCTTGGGGTGAGGAGCGTCAGGTGTGCCTGGAGCCGAGCTTGGGGTGAGGAGTGTCAGGTGTGCCTGGAGCCGAGCTTGGGGTGAGGAGCGTCAGGTGTGCCTGGAGCCGAGCTTGGGGTGAGGAGCGTCAGGTGTGCCTGGAGCCGAGCTTGGGGTGAGGAGCGACAGGTGTGCCTGGAGCCGAGCTTGGGGTGAGGAGCGTCAGGTGTGTCTGCAGCCGAGCTCGAGGTGAAGGGTGAGGAGCGTCAGGTGTGTCTGCAGCCGAGCTTGGGGTGGGGAGCGAGCTATATGATCGACATGGTCAATGCGCCCCAAAGCCGGGATGAGGGGCGACAGGTGCGCCTTGAGCCAAGCTCTGGGAGAGGACAGGTGTGCCTGCAGCCGAGCTTGAGATGAGGAGCGACAGGTGCGCCTGGAGCCGAGCTCGGGGTGAAGGGTGAGGAGCGTCAGGTGTGTCTGCAGCCGAGCTTGGGGTGGGGAGCGACAGGTACGCCTGGAGCCGAGCTCGGGGTGAGGGGTGAGGAGCGACAGGTGCGCCTGGAGCCGAGCTTGGGGTGGGGAGCGACAGGTACGCCTGGAACCGAGCTCGGAGTGGGGAGCGACAGGTACGCCTGGAGCCGAGCTCGGGGTGGGGAGCGACAGGTACGTCTGGAGCCGAGCTCGGGGTGGGGAGCGACAGGTACGCCTGGAGCCGAGCTCGGGGTGGGGAGCGACAGGTACGCCTGGAACCGAGTGCCAGCGGAGCCGACACCAGCTGCTGATTTTGTGCAGGGAAATGAACATTGGCGATCATTTGCATCGAGGCTCGGAGAACTCTGTGCGGTGTGTGACACCCTCCATAGGCAATACCGGTCGAGGAAAGGTCTAGATGTGGTTCAGGCCGCGATCTTCGGGGTGTACCGCGACATAGCATAATTGTGACATAATTGGTCAACTGCATTTTTCAGGCTCGCCGCGACAGTAAAATTATCTGGCGATACAATTATCTGGGCAGCATTTATGTTCATGTTTTTATTCAGTGTGCAGTATTATGATTTATATTAAATCAGGAAGGTTCCAATTTATCGATATATTCAGCACTCATTAAGCTCCAAGTATACTTGTCCTTTGAAATACAAGTATTCGCTTGGTCCCCATGACAATATTTTTGTTTTGGATCAGCTACCATGGAAATATACGCACTCAGGGGCGAGTACAGGGGACACTGGGGGCATGTGCCCTCCCATGGAAGTTAGCGCCCCTACTGCCGGGAAGAGGAGCCACTCTGGGGAGGCTCGAGTGCACCTTCCCCCTGGAATTTTTCAGCCAGAGACACCCCTCCGGGGTACTTTCGAAGTGGCGCCCTCCGAAGCATTAACGTGTCCCAATTCCTGTTTCGGTCCTTGCATACACAAAAATGCACGACAGAGATTATATTTTATTCGAAACCCCTCCCTTGTAGCGAAGTCCCACGTCGGTACGCGCCCCTGGCTTATCTTGGTCACGCGCTTGGTTTTACATTCGCCGCCATAGAATGGTGTGCGCGTACACGCGGCGGAGCTATGCCGAGTTTTCAGGCCAGGCGAACAGAGTACCACTCGGTGACACGAGGCGAGGCCGTGCCCTCAGGGCAGAGTACTGCTCCGGCGACACGAGGCGAGGCCGTGCCCTCAGGGCAGAGTACTGCTTCGGCGATACGAGGCGAGGCCGTGCCCTCAGGGCAGAGTACTGCTCCGGTGACACGAGGCGAGCCCGTGCCCTCGGAGCGTGCCACCGGACTGAAGCATCAGTTCAAACACAGGTCATGCCCGTGCACCCAATGTCTCAGGCACTGGCCAAGCATTAATCCCGTGGCATGACGAACACTCCCGAGATATTACCGTCTTCTGAGTAGAAGCCAGCCGAGGAAAAGCCTGCCCGTGGTCAGACTTGAAACAGGGGTCTCCCACCCCTCTGAAGCAGACCCACCATTCGACTGCACCGTCCAGACGTTCTCAGGTACCGAGTTCATCTCTCTCTCTCTCTCTCTCTCTCTCTCTCTCTCTCTCTCTCTTTTTTTTCTGTCTGTCTGTCTGTCTGTCTGTCTGTCTGTCTGTCTGTCTGTCTGTCTGTCTGTCTGTCTGTCTGTCTGTCTGTCTGTCTGTCTGTCTGTCTGTCTGTCTGTCTGTCTGTCTGTCTGTCTGTCTGTCTGTCTGTCTGTCTGTCTGTCTGTCTGTCTGTCTGTCTGTCTGTCTGTCTGTCTGTCTGTCTATATATATATATCTGTCTGTCTGTCTATATATATCTCTCTCTCTCACACACACACACACACACACACACACACACACACACACACACACACACACACACACACACACATACATATGCAAGCTACAGCAACTGCACGTCCATGACAAAGGCGACCTACAAATGTATCCGCATGTGGAAACCACAGACTTCAACACACGGGTGTGGCGGTGCCACGCACTCCAGGCACATGCCATTGCATAGCTGCATGTCGGGTGCGAAAGTAAATGGTTTACTTCTCGAATGGTCCAATTTGGTCTAGCATAGCATAGCATAGTCTAGTATATCTGTGATCACATTTTCACGATCTCTGAATGAGATTCGTGCAAGCAAATCACTAAACCATATAGTACGGTATACTGATAGTAAATATTAATTAAAATGAAAGTCGATGATTTGCATGCGGTAGTTATTGTTTAATTGTTGCCTCGAGGTGCGTAAATGAGTGACATTGCATGATAAATGCATTGACGAATACAGTGGTGTTGGGCATACACTTTAACATTTCTCAGTATCTTCGATGAGTCATGTGATCGCAAAAACGGAGAAAACTCATGTGTAGTTAATGGAATTGAATCCAATATCCTTTTTGCCACACCAGCGTTTCATTTCGTTTCGAAATGTTCGTCCTAGGATATCATGCAATGGTATTTCCAATATGCGGGGAGGAGGAAATAAATCAACCGCAACTTTTAACCCGCGCCGTCTCGGAGGTAGGGTGGGGGGGGTGTGGTTTTTAAACCGCCCCCTCAGTTTTTTCGCCGATAGTGAACGAACGGCGCTCAGCAGTGCGCCGAAATTTGGCATACATTTTTCCACATCAACTTGGCATGGTATGTCAAACTTTTGAAGCTAGATCATCTAGTGTCAACGAGTTAATCTAGATCAAGTGAGGTTACCTCCAAAAAAAGTTCAACCAGTCTTTACACTTTAACAGATACAGATATTCTAATGAAACTTCCAGCGTTTGCTTATCTTTAGGGATGCAACAAAACGTACCAGAGCAATTTTTCATTTTCCCCGTTTTTGACTACGTATAAATTTTGCATACTTGCATATTAGAGTTCAAATCGAAGATTCTAGCTAAGGTAAGCATTTTATATCAGTGCAAGTTGACTTCCAACAACGTTGCTCTTGGTCTGCTCTACCCATTAGAAGAGGAAAATTAAAGAAAACTTGAAAACTCAAAATTTTGAAATAGAAAAAAATACAATTTTGATACTTGGAGGCCAAAAAATGTATGGCCCTGGTCGATATCGTCGTTCTTTTCTGGTTACTTTTTTCTCAAATATCTCCCAAAAGGAACTCCCCAGAACCAAAAACATAATATAAGTCGTGAAAAGTCGTGAAAATCTAGCCCCTAGTGACGTCACTATTGGGGGAAAATTGTTTTACGGGTTGACCCGGGCCCTACTCGTCGAGCGCTTTCCGATGACACCTCTTTCGTTTTCGTACGACGCTTATTTTGGATTTTAGAGGGTGGTTACTGTCCGCCTTCCCCCCCCCCCCACAGAGAAGGGGTGTGAGGATCTGACTGGAGAGACGGGTTAAAATAAAATCGCAACGTCAATAGAAATGCGACTGTATTGACAAAAGTGGCAACGACCAACACGGTCCTGACGTGGCAGGCTGGCTTCCGTCGTCGCCTATCGACATACAGCTGTGCGTGCTGATCCTGTGAAGCGTCGTGACGCCAGCGGCACGCTCTAAAATGCTCCACACCGATGTCAACTGCGCAGCGGTAACTCCGACAAGCAATGCACCGTGGCAGCTGTATCTGGCACGAGTGTGTGTGCTGGTTGCCTTGACAACGCGAGCACGTGGTTGCCGTGCTGCAGTCGCCGCAGATTGGCAGTGAACAGGAAGCATTGTCAGTGAGCGTGCGCTCACACACTGTCGGGGACTCTAGATGGGACTGTGAAGACTATTCCACCCACCGGCTGTGACGGGGCGGTACTCACCTGAGCTGTACTGTCGTGCGCCTCCAGTCCCAGCGGGACGGTACTCACCCGAGCTGTACTGTCGTGCGCCTCCAGTCCCAGCGGGCGTACCACCTGAGCTGTACTGTCGTGCGCCTCCAGTCCCAGCGGGACGGTACTCACCTGAGCTGTACTGTCGTGCGCCTCCAGTCCCAGCGGGACGGTACTCACCTGAGCTGTACTGTCGTGCGCCTCCAGTCCCAGCGGGACGGTACTCACCTGAGCTGTACTGTCGTGCCTCCATCCCAGCGGGACGGTACTCACCTGAGCTGTACTGTCGTGCGCCTCCAGTCCCAGCGGGACGGTACTCACCTGAGCTGTACTGTCGTGCGCCTCCAGTCCCAGCGGGACGGTACTCACCTGAGCTGTACTGTCGTGCGCCTCCAGTGCACAACTGAGGCACGCCTCCTATGTCCGGCGGCTGAGACGGGGAGGGTGGGGGTAGGGGTGGGTGGGGTGGAGGGCATACTCACCTGAGCTGTACTGTGGTGCGCCTCCAGTGCACAACTGAAACACGCCTCCTGCATCCGGGCGGCTTATGTAGGTGGCCACTGGCCAGCCCCCCTCGTGACGAGCGTCTGCACCACGCAGTAGTGCACACGGACGATAACAGCAGCTGTGGGAAGCAACTAGCACACGCGGACCTCGAATTGCATCTCGAGGTGTATGAATATCGCTACCCGTAGTTGTGGGCATGTGTATGATGCTTACAAACAGAGGCTCTTGGAACCAAGCATGACGACTGCCTAACCATACGTCTAGAAGCACGATGTCATTCTTTTCATTGATGCGGATTCAGTATTTTGTAAGTGGTGTGCTCTAACCTTTTTCACGAACAAAGATATTGCTTGGCAAGTTTCATGAATGAGCCGAAGCAAGTGACAATGAATGGCGAATATTGTCAAAATGTGCTTCTCGGATCTTGCAAGCACACATATATCAAGCCATCGTTCATGTAAGGCAAGTCCCCTAGTGATTTTTCGCCTCCTGAACACATATACTACTTTGTTTGTTTCCATGGTAGCATCATACTTTGTATGATTCCATGCTTCCATGATATGATTCCATCACCCAGTGACTCATACTTCAACTTCTGGCGCAGTGAAGCCTACTATTGCTTTTTCATCCATAGAGTGTTTGATGATCACGCGTCATCAGACGGCGATCCGACGTTAACAACAACACTGCAGCCCTCTGAGGTAACGGATATGGGCGTTCCTACTGTACACCGACACCACACGCAACGCTGGCTCACTGCTGAGCCCACTTTGCTTTCGGCTCTTCCATCGCCCAGAGACGTTCCATCGTCCAGAGAACAGTTCGTTGATCCATGGGAACCGCAAAAGTGGCAATTGCCTAAGTTCACAATACACGGCAGGCTATATCATATCAATTTTGAAAGGTGATTTGTGAGGAAATCAGTAGAAACTTTAAGAGGAAGTGCCTTATTCTTGGTGACTTTAATCTAAAAGGTTATGAAAATGCTGGTGTTGGCTCCCCATCATGCAAAATGTTTAGGAAATGCCTTGAAGAGGACCTGTTCTTACACCAGTTTGTATCGGAACTTACCAGGCATGGCTCATTCTTGGACCTTGTATTCTCGGATTTAAGTGACTTGGTTCAAGACTTGACTGTAGGCGAAACTCTGGGAAGAAGTGACCATAACATAGTTAGATTCAAGGCACATTTACGAGAAATTATCAAGGATAATTTGGTAAAGGTTCCAAATTTCAACAGAGCAGACTTTGACTGCATGAGAGTGGCTTTAAGTGCCATCAGCTGGGAAGAAGAATTCTCCAATTTAAATGCCTGTGAAATCTGGGAAAAGTTCAAATCTTACTTGAAGGAAATTCAGATTAGACATGTCCCCCAAAAGCAAAGACGCAAAAGAAGGGTAGGAAAGCCGGCATGGCTTACACCAGACTTGATAAAAGGAATTAAGGCTAAGAAAACTGCATTTAGAGTCTTTAAAGAAGCCTCAAATGTCGTTAATCTAAAGGCGTATCGAAAAGCTAGAGACACTGTGAAACAAAAAACCAGAGCAGCAAAGCGAGCAAAAGAACTGGATTTAGCTAGAAACTGTAATGGGGACAGTAAAAAGTTCTTTAGTTTCCACAAGCTGAATAAAGTTTCTAGCACATTTGGTCCACTGGAAGTAAACGGGACTGCATTGGGTGAGGATTGTGAGATGGTTGAAGAGCTGAGCAAGCAGTTTAAATCAGTGTTTACATTGGAAGATATGACCAATCTGCCGACCGTACACCATAGTTCAGTGACATGGGATCTGACAAATGATGTTGATTTCATTGATAGTGATGTTGTTTACAATCATATCAGGAAAATAAAGCCAAGCAAGGCAGCAGGACCTGATAATATTTATGCTAGGGTGTTGCGGGAAACTGAAAAGGAACTGGCATTTCCACTTAGTACAATATTTTGTAGATCAGTTTCACAAAATGAAATTCCAGCCGATGGGAAAAGGGAAAATGTAGTTCCTATTTTCAAGAAAGGAAAAAGAGGGAAAGTTGAAAACTATAGGCCAGTAAGTCTCACATCCCTAGTCTGCAAGGTACTCAAATCAATTATCAAGGATAGAATATTTAGTTATCTGGAAGGTAGCAGATTGATTCAAGATACTCAACATGGGTTTAGAAAAGGACGATCGTGTCTCACAAACCTCTTGGACTTTTTAAACTTCGCCACAGAACAATTTGATCAGGGAAATCAGGTTGATGTAGCATATCTTGACTTTAGTAAGGCCTTTGACAAGGTACCCCATAAACGGTTAATGATACAGCTTCAGTCCCATGGTATTGCAGGTAGCATCTTAAAATGGATATAGTTGTGGCTTTCAGATAGACAGCAAAGAGTGATGCTAAATGGTACAAAGTAATCATGGCAAAATGTTCTTAGTGGAGTCCCCCAGGGGTCAGTACTGGGGCCACTACTGTTCATTATATTTGTAAATGACATTGAAAGTGGCCTAAGCAGTAAAGTTTTGAAACTTGCGGATAACTTGAAGGTCTTTAGGGCAATAACAGGTCAAGATGAGCATATCTCGCTGCAAAAAGACTTAGACGAACTTGTGAAGTGGTCCGAAGAATGGCAAATTAAATTTAATTTTGATAAGTGCAAAATCATGCATGTAAGTAAGCAATATATGAAGGCTCCATGCTTGATGGGTGGCCAAGTGATATCAGTGACTCAACAGGAGAAGGATTTAGGTGTTATTCTAAACACAAAACTGGGGGCATCAAAACAGACCAAGGAAGCCAGGAAGAAGGCACTGAGAATGCTCGGGGCAATAAATAGGAATGTATCATACAGAAGTGAAGAAGTGATCAGGAAGCTTTACTGTGCATACGTCAGGCCACATTTGGAATATTGCATCCAAGCTTGGTCTCCTAGCTATGAAAAAGATTGTTGGATTTTAGAGAGAGTACAAAAGAGGGCTACATAAATGGTTAATGGCATAAGCAACCTGGCATATGAGGAAATATTGAAGAAATTGAATATGTTTTCACTTAGATATAGAAGGCTGAGAGGAGATCTCATCGAGGTCTTTAAATGTGTCCATTGTCTGGAGAGAGGATATCTTGGGGAAATGTTTGAATTGAACAGAATTGATGCAATTAGAGGTCATAAATTCAAGATTAAAGTTAGCCACAGCAGAACAAGGCTAAGGCAGACTTTCTTCACCAACAGGGTAGTAGAACACTGGAACCAGCTGCCAGAAAACATTGTCAGTAGCAGCACATTGAACATCTTTAAAAACAGCATAGACAATCATTATAAGAATAGAGGGCTTGCTTTTCAGTATTACAGGGAGGGCTGATTAACAGATTTGGTGGACAACTGGTTCAGTGTACAGAGTGCAACCAAGAAGGGCCCTTGTGGCTCATAGTTGCACTAATCTTTCATGTCTTTATGTCTTTGTGGAAGAGCTAATAGCCAGGAAAACAACTGTAGAAGACAGCATCGCCACTGCTGGGAATCAAACGTTCTCAGAACTCAACACCAAATAGATGTCACGCGAGTGCGTGTGCGGCACCAACTAACACACGCACACACACACACACACACACACACACAGCAACATACACACACACACACACACACACACACACACATATATATATATATATATATGTTATATATGTGTGTGTGTGTGTGTGTGTGTGTGTGTGTGCGTGTGTGTGTCCTGCATTGCAGTCGCTAAACCCATATAGCTGCGCACACCTCAACAAATAACAACCATCCAAAACACTTATCCAGCTTGCATACACTGGGTGTGCAGCTCTGCTCCCCAGTGAGACATCATGCTAGATACATACTTCAAACTGGAATTTCCCATGACCGCCACCACAGTATTGTTGTGAACGCGTGCTGCGCAAATCCATAGACCATTTCGTGAGTTATAGCTGAGCAATGATGAACGTTGAACTTTGACACACGACACTGAAAAACTGACACATCTTATGATGTATGTACGCGCACGTTTGTTTGTTTGCGTGTGTGTATGTATGTGTGTGTGCATGTGTGTGTATATGTGTGTGTGTGTGTGCATGTGTAAGTTGGCACAGCACAGCCATGATATCTTTTAAGCCCAGTGCGATATGCAATCATAAGCTTTTGCATTACTTATAGTCCAGGCATTATTTGATATCACCTCGGAAAAATTGCAACAGAAAGTCTGTCAACTGTTTTATACCCAGAAATGTGTCCTCTATAACATATCAAAAGTCTTAAGGAATCCTGGTGGCGGAAAGTGCCATGGCAGCCATTTTTCAAAATGGCCGCCATGAACCTTATATTTCCCAATATCTCCGCTTCTAAATAACGTAGAGGTTTTATTTCAAGTGCTAAACATATATTTTCTGGGACCAGGAATCCAATGACACACATTTGAATGAGCTACACCTGACCAAAAAGCAATATTCGATGGACGACATACATATATAGGTCATAATTATTCTAATACTGCATGTAGTTACCATACCATAGCCTCAGAACATCGCCTCAGACTACCATAGTCGATTCATGTACAGAAGAATTGATCAGTCTTCCTCAAACAGTCTAGTCATCGTGATCACTCATCAGTCCAGTCCTCCACTGCTTTCCCACCAACCCCAGTCGTCTGGCCGTGGCTCATTAGCTGCAATGCCCTTCCACTGCTGGACCTGGTAGTAGACACGAAGGCTGTGGTGTTTCGCTGCTGCTGATGTGGGCGGTAGACTTTGGGGTTGCACATGAAAAGTGTTGGAGGCGACCTTCTGGCAGAACCGTTCATGTCGCACCACGTTGAGTGACTCTCCAGGCTTCCCATTGTACAGGCATGCCAGGGCTTTCTCTCCTGCTTCTACAACATCATCGGTGGACGCTGCCTATCTGTCAAACACATTGGCTTGTTCACGGAAGTGCGCACTGGTTTTGAATTTGTTGAGAGAAGCTCCCTTGCCAATGCCATACACGCGGGAAGTAGTATCACATCCCAGGAGAGCGTGCATGAAGAAGATGTGCTGTGATACATCGGGGCCTAACTGCTCCTTGACAAACTTCATGTTCCAGACACGCGGTTTCTTCACATTATTCTTTGGCTCGGGTTGGAAGAACAGGTCACATGACTTGAGGTTGGTGTGGTAGATGAGCAGGATGAGCAGATCTGTGTCATCTCCGATAAGCACAGTATCAGTGGTAGCTGCGGACTTCACTGCCTTCTGCACTATGAGGAGATCAGCGTCACCTGCAGCATGATGTGTCTGGCAGTTCTGTGCCCGTAGTTTGGCGCTGAGCATGTTGGATGAAGCGCTGCTTGTTTGTCTTGTTTGCCAGAAATTGTTCCTTCTTCATTGTGACCTGCATATCTTCATCAAGCGTCACCGTTGCTCCAGCATTCCCTATCGTACGTCTCTGGTGTGTAGTGTCCTTTGTTGATGTACCATCATAGCCATCAAACACGACTGTTGCCTGTCCATACTTCTTTGTGACATACTCTGTGTATTGCGTGCTGATACTTTTGTATGTTGAGCTACGTGCCCATGGAATGCGCTGGACTAGTGCCCCACCATCCAACACTTAGTGGAATTGGCCTGTGATTCCTGGTGCATCGTGTGTCAGGAGTGTCCAGATAGCATCTGCTAGCACTGGCTTCTGTGCCTGTCGGAGCAGCAGTGTTGAATCAAACAGAGCTGGTGGGTAACTGCACAGCTCATATTTCAACACAGACTCCAGATCATTTGTAGCTTTTGCAGCAATTGTCAGTCGCTGGAAAAGCAGCTGGCAATCCACCTATACTGCCTCTCCATCTATCTTTACTGCCGATTTCGCAGCCAAGGTGATGGCCTGATCTTTTCTCTTGAATGTGTAGTCAGCAACAGTTTGTCCATCCATGTTGGTCAGGATAGCTGTTCCAACAGTTTTCGCTGAGTCAACATTGACTGTGCTGGTTGCATGCACCCCTGTCGAGATGCTGCGCAAGCTCGGATCTGAGCTGAAGGGTGTTATCTCTTGCAGATAGCTGATAACTGCTTGTGTGTCTTTCATGTCACGTGCTTGTCTAGCATTTGTCATGTCCTTGTTTTGTTCACCAGTGTTGTAGTTGACACCTGTGAGCTGCTGCATAGCATTGCTGACATCAGCACAGGCAGGGATGGAGAACAGCCATACGAGACGCTGTTGCTCTGTCATGCCTCGCCCTCTCGTCAGGCCACCGCTGGTCTTCATACTCCTCACCAGGACCTGCTCGATGGTGAGATCTACAGACAGACCAGCCCATAGGCGATCACTTCTTCTGACAACATGGAACCCTTCTTCGAATCGTTAGTACACATCTGGATATTCATCCTTGAGCTTGCTCATCCGCTGCACATAGAGGCGGGCTGATTTGGTGTAGAGGTTGTGCCCAGAGGCTGCCAGATAGGGCAGCATTTATAACACTTCAAGGTGCAACGCCCAGTTGCCGATGCGCTCTGCTCCGACAAACTTCCGTAGTATGTCCACCATCTCCATGTACTGTAGCCAAAGTGTTGCAGTCCTAGAGGACTTCAATGATTCGGGTTTTCCCTGAGGAGCTCCTTGATCCTGGTTAACACATCAACTTTGCAGAACTCCTCTGCAGACACAGAACCTTCCATCAGGTTCTTGTAGAGGGCAGGAAGTTCATCAAGATCAGTGTTTCCAGTTCCGTCTGTCGTAGGCTCATCATCTGGTGACACTGTTTCCTCATTGGTCTCCTCCACTTCATGTGGCTCTGCAGATGGTTGAGGGAGTGGCACACCAAGTGCGTCTGACAAAATCAAGGCATTCAGTGCTGCATCAACAAGGAGATGTCCTCGTACTGCTCGTGCAATAGTCTTGCCTGTCATCATGTGTACCACCGCGTTGTCTGCGCAGATTAACTCCAAGACTTCCTGCAGTCCTGATCCAGCCATGAGGTGCCCGATGCTTCCCAAGAAACTCATTTATATGTGAAAGCCCCAGGCGCAAGACTATGTCATTCAAGACACTTCCTGTGGGCTAAGTCTCGATTATCATGAGGGCTTTCCACCACAGTGGTTGGTCAAAGGTGATGATGGGCGTAACACCATGGTGACGAGCATGCTCACACACCAACTTCAGTGTGGAATATATGCACGTGACATCGCTGGGATTCATGTCGATCATTGGTAGAAACATCACCGATGATTTCCCGGGTGGTCACCATGATGCACTAGCTGCATCAGTCCAGACCATGCCGGTCTTGACGAGGTGAACATGACGGATGTCTTCCAGAGGAGATCAAGGTCTGCTGTTGGATCCTTTGCCTTCTTGTTGACCAGCTTCTGGTATGCCAGTGTTGTTATACCGCGGCTCTCTTCTTTGTGGTACTGGATAGGAATTCGTCCCACCGTGGAGATATCACTAGAAGTGACCTGCGCCCTGAGGATAGGTCTGCTGGTCTTGGTGGCTGGAGTTATGGCAGCAATCATCCCCATGCCATGGAAGGTATTGTTACCATCCAGGGTACGGATGTTGTGGTCTACATTGTCTGCAGCATACTGGACAAACTCCGAACTGAAGTCGGGTATGTCTGTTCCATGTGACATCACAGCATTCCGTTCAAACCCTTGAACTTCCTGATAGGAGCAGCTGAAGCCAGGCTTGTGGAGGGAATCAATCAAGAAGCGTGATCACTATCACTAGCCATCACTACCCTGACTCACACACAGCTGGAAAGCTCAGTAAGCGATGGGCTCTGAGACGGGTGGGTGCAACTGTTTGATGCCTTTCTGGGTGCCTTTTTGCTACGACGCCCGACTTTGGATACCAATGACTTTGTTCTCAGTGGTCAGAATGGGACGAAAGAAGCTCACGGATGTTGAGTAGAGTCGGGCTTTGACCCTGTTGGAGCAGGGCATGTCTGTGATACGTGTTGCCGGAGATCTACAGGTCACGAGGCAGGTTCTTTACAGCCTCAAAATGGCCGTCGTCTCCCTACCCCCAGGCACCATTCCGGAGAGAACGAAATGCTCTGGAGCACCCCGCAAGACTTCCCCACGCACTGACCATATTCTGAAGAGAGCTGTGTTATCAGAGCCTGCAATTACAGCATCAGCGCTTAAAAGAAGCACCCTGATCTTGTTGTTTTATTGGTCAAATATTGTTAATGTGTACATTTTTTGCGGCCACTGTAGTATGCAAGCATTTTCTGTTTATCACGGCCAGCTACCACCACCACTACCACCAGTCTAGAGGCGTCATCATTGGATTCTTGGCCTCAGAAAATGTATGTTTAAGCACTTAAAATCAAATCTCTATGCTACTTAGAAGCAGTGATATAGCAAAATATCTGTTTTATGGCGGCCATTTTGAAAAATGGCTGCCTTTTTCGCTTTTGGTCAGGTTTAGCTTATTGAAATGTGTGTCACTGGATTCCTGGCCCAAGAAAATATATGTTTAGCACTTGAAATGAAAGCTCTATGTTATTTAAAAGCGGATATATTGGGAAATATAAGGTTTATGGCGACCATTTGAAAATGGCTGCCATGGCACTTTCCACCACTAGGATTCCTTAAGACTTTTGATATGTCATAGAGGACACATTTCTGGGTATAAAACAGTTGACAGACTTTCTGTTGCAATTTGTCCGAGGTTGACCACATTTTCTTCACGAAATGCCTGACTATTATGTGGAATATCTACACAACAGATGGGCAGCATACAGCGAGGTGCACAAATATTTCAATAATTGCGTCTTAACAGAGGGCGAACACCTATCAACTCGCCGTATGAGATAATTTTCGCGACATTGAAGGATTCACTGGGCGGAATAAGCCTGATTCGAACGAAGAAGAACCTTCCGATTCTTTTACGACGAATTCGATTGCTAGGCAACACCATCTCCGACCTTTCACGCCGGCTGGCGGCCCGTGTCCTCGGTAATCACGCCGGCTGGCCGCCGGTGTCCTCGGTACTCACGCCGGCTGGCCGCTGGTGTCCTCGGTAATCACGCCGGCTGGCCGCTGGTGTCCTCGGTAATCACGCCGGCTGGCCGCCCGTGTCCTCGGTAATCACGCCGGCTGGCCGCCGATGTCCTCGGTAATCACGCCGGCTGGCCGCCGGTGTCCTCGGTACTCACGCTGGCTGGCCGCCCGTGTCCTCGGTACTCACGTCGGCTGGCCGCCCGTGTCCTCGGTTCTCACGCCGGCTGGCCGCCGGTGTCCTCGGTGCTCACGCCGGCTGGCCGCTGGTGTCCTCGGTAATCACGCCGGCTGGCCGCGGGTGTCCTCGGTAATCACGCCGGCTGGCCGCCGGTATCCTCGGTACTCACGCCGGCTGGCCGCCGGTGTCCTCGGTACTCACGCCGGCTGGCTGCCCGTGTCCTCGGTAATCACGCCGGCTGGCCGCCGGTGTCCTCGGTAATCACGCCGGCTGGCCGCCGGTGTCCTCGGTAATCACGCCGGCTGGCCGCCGGTGTCCTCGGTACTCACGCCGGCTGGCCGACTAGCCGCGGCTTTCATATATATATATAACTTAATTATTGATTCATGAATACCAATAACATTTATCATATTGCACTACTTGCAATGTCACACGTGAGAACGGGGCGAAAAGAGGGGGAGAGGATAGGGAATGTACATAAAGCTTCCAGGAACCATTTGCTGGTCGCCTTGTACTGGGACAGTAAGAGCTGGAAATCCGACATGTTTTTATTGGCGAAGGCAGGCAAGTCACCAAGGTATGGTCAATATGTGGTGAAACTACGTGTTTGCCTTTCGAGATACACTGCATCTACGACTATTCCAGTATTAGTTCTCGTACTCCCTTAAATTCACGTCTCTGGAACTGCCACTGATCATAACCATGCATAAGTCAATGTTTGTGCATCAAGTGTATCCTTGCAGGGAAAATGATTCGCATGGATCCAGATGTCAACTTTGACGAAAACAGCTGAGAAACTGATCGTTTTCTAAATTCCTTATCTCCAATCGCCATTGACGATGGAAATTATTCAAAGGTGCCAAATATTCTGCTCTCTGTTACTAGCTGCATTCTAGTTCACCTTCATTTTGACGTGAATAATTTCCAGAAATTTATCTTCTTTTCCGCGGTTCCATCCCTGGATGCGTCACTGATGTTTTGAAGCATGCGGGTAAGCACAACGTGTCTAAGAAGGAAACTTATAGCCATCTATTGTCAATTACCTTTCTGTCGATCACAATACTGCATCTATGAATGCGCGAAATGGTGTCTGAAACGGAAAAACGCCAACTTCCACAGAAACGGCATGAACAAAAAGTATTGGACTAGACTGCTAAATTAGGTAAAATTATAATATAACAACTGTAAATTACCCTTTTGTCGAACATATATATATATATATATATATATATATATATATCAAGGTGTCGCGTTACATCGACAGAAGCGATATAATCTTAATTGCCAAAAATCCCTCACCGATTCATCTCTGGTAGAGTCCATGTACCTCGTTCTGAACAGAATGCATGCAGAATATTGGGGAAAGGCTACCATGTTTTAGAGCACTAGCTCAATCAGCTTTGCAGTGGCGCGCGAATAGAATTCGAGACGCAGAATCTGGCATCCCCGTGAGCTGCAACAGCATATCGGAATCAGAGGTCCGAGGAACAGTCGTCTCAAAGTACGTATCTCATGTATACATATAATTAATGCATAGTACTACCAATGTGTGCTTGTTCAAAGTCTGTGGAGCCAGTCTCGAGGTTTCGTACGATGCCTTAGCGTGGCAAATTTCAACTTCCACCCCCTTCATGTCGGGAGATTGAACGTTTCGATAGAAATGCTCAGCTTACACGACTTGCTTCTGAATTGTTCAGATGAAACCTCTGCATTTGTTTCGATGATGCAACTTCTTGCCGATACGATAGTGTGATGATGAAGCACACAACAGGCAGTTGTAACAATGATATTTCGTTTCTTATACTCTACCAAATGGAAACTACGAGTCACACGTTCAGTGTTTATTGTAGCCGAATTAGCTTGCCACGCGCGATCTTAAATAATCACCTGACTGTCAAGCAACCTCCACCCGCCACCATACACAGTGGGACTTTTAAGGCGGGAAGGAGAGTACGGTGTCACGAAACAGACGGCAGCTGGCCTCCGTCGGTGTCTGGTGCCGTGCAGGAAACCTGAAGGGAGCCGCTATTTGGACGAGGGACTGTCGCCACCGAAACTCTTTACCTGAACTTGTCTGGTAGTATGCATCGGACATGAAACCGCAAGGAATATCTGGGGGCTCTAGGCATGCGATAGGTACGCAATTTACCTTCAATGACAATGCGTATAGGGACACGACAATACACGACAATGTAATGTGTTGCGACGTGACGTCGCTTGAAGGCCACGATAAGACATTACAATGTACGACAGGCACTATATGGCATTGGCTCAGGCACTACAATATTACCATTCCCTCTTCATCTTGGAGGCACTTTTATGTTGGCTGCACGCTCGTTCATCCTCCAGCTGAGTAATGCACGTTGTGGGAATGTGGTGGAGCTAACCTTCGCCGCCACACGACGGCTTGGCCAGGTCGCAGCTGGCGATAATCGTCAGCTTGTTCGGGATAACGGTGTGTTCGGCAGCGAAGTTCGCGCTTGTAGCGGGCGTCAGCCGGGTCGGCCATGATAGGCTGAGCTTTCGTTGGCACGCCAACTAATACCTGAAATCCAGAGGCTATAAATATGACGGTTTTCGTTCCTGAAATTCCTGTCCTGTTCTATAATATTCCTGTAGCGGCGCCAGTGCTCTCTAGCCCCGACACTCGACGGCGCCGTAGACGGTGGCACAGTGCTCGGTGTCACGTGTTCAAATGCTAAGCACCCAGATGGGTCGTCGGGTACGACAAGGAGACTAAATTGTGAGGCGGAGTGATGTCGGATAGTAACCTAAGTTCAATTGCAAGTGAACTTGCTCAGTTTGGCGATGGGGCTCACAGCGTGTAGGCTGGATGGCATAGAGGAAGTTCGGCTCCACTACATATTTGAAGCCTCTAGTTTCAGATGTGTTTTCAGTGGGAGCGCGGCCCAAGCGGCGAGAGAGGGGTGGTGGGGATCGAGACTCAGGCCTCACGCCCGTCGCATAGGGAAGCCGACATATTGCAAGAGGCGATGCATGAAGAACCCGGTGGCTAGGATTCAGCTTCGACACTCCACGTCCATTCCCTGTGTGACAAAGTTCCAGACCTTGAACATTGACAGCCAATGGGAAAATATAATGAGTAACATGAATTGCTTGAAGGAACCTTCGGCAGCTTGTAATTCGCTGGCGGGCGAGCAGAGACGTGACGATCGCGTCACGCTTGCACCGTGACGAACTCCATTGTGTTCCGCCACAGGCCCGCCCATCCGCCGCAGCCGCGCCTGGATCGTCGCCGCACAACGGGCTAGCTGACCGTTCAAATCGCCACTGACTCGAAATGTCCAGCTCGTCTCAGCCATCTTCAGTTGGGGTATTTTGAATTAGTCAATATTGAATGCTGTATTCGGTGGCGATATTTTTCTTGTTCTAACGTGGCAATCTATGTGCAAAAAACAAACAATTAAAGGCAAGAAAGGTAAAAGTGTGTGTGTGGGGGGCGGGGGGTGAATGCGGTGTACAAGTGTAGCAAGTGCAGTCCACATACCAACTTGTTGTGAGATAACTCATGGCTGGAGGTCTCGGATGGGTCGGGGGGCTGGACACCCTGGTGCTATAATTTGTAATTTTCCTTATTAAATCTCAAAATGTCTTGAACATAAGGACTTGGACCACCTGGCTTCAGGAGAGACCTTTAGCCTGGATATAACTGCATAGGCATCGCAACGATGGCGGACAGAGGGACGCGCCCTCCGAACTTCGGTGAAATTTAGCATTGCGCCTATGGTGTTGCACGGATAAAATCGACCCCAAAACCACTAGGGTTTTTTGATACTCACTGAAGTATTCAAAATCCGTGGCAACGCCCTTGGATAACTGCGACTCACTTCAGTGCATACAAAAAGTTAAGCAGCAGATATGGAAGATATTTTTTTTCGGGCTGTGACGCACGGGAAAATGTGAAAAAGATGCTCGGACTGCTACCGCGAGCAGTTACAAAATTAAGGTAAAAAGTTAGTAACACAATTTAAGTTCTCGACTTGAGATAAACATATGAAAATTAGCCCCGAATTATCCCCTGACTTTGTTGTGTAGGCGTGAAGGCTTGCTATTATTTTATGTATTCCAATCTTGGGAATCTTTGCACACACAAATGATTTAGAGGAAGTTCCATTTGATGGTGCTGGCAAGTAACACCCGCTTTCCGTAGTCTTCCTTTTTGTGCGTTTTCGGCACCCGGGGCGCCCGAACCCTCCAAGATTGTGGCAGGGGAAATCCAAACTTTCTGCGGCATCTGGCCCGTAGTGCGCCGGCCGCGCCGCCGCAGTTCAGTTGATGCGCCGCCAGGCTGGAAAACCCCGGCCGCCAGAGCAGCCGCGGCCGACTCTGGCGCGCACGTGGCGGTCCCGGACGTGGCACCTACACACGTGGATGATGTCCGGCTGAGCAGGTCCCGGCCGGGTCAGACCGGTCCAGGTCATCAGTCAGACTAGTCCGGTAAGCACCGGTCAGAGTCTGGTCGGACCAGCCGCGGTCCGGTCGGACTAGCCGCGGTCTGGTCGGATTAGCCGCGGTCTGGTCGGATTAGCCGCGGTCTGGTCGGACCAGCCGCGGTCCGGTCGGACCAGCCGCGGTCCGGTCGAACCAGCCGCGGTCTGGTCGGACCAGCCGCGGTCTGGTCGGACCAGCCGCGGTCTGGTCGGACCAGCTGCGGTCTGGTCGGACCAGCCGCGGTCTGGTCGGACTAGCGCGGTCCGGTTAGCGCGGTCTGGTACGCCGCTGTCCGCCGCCGCGCGGCAAACGGAAGTCGGACCAGCCCGGCGGTTAACGGGTCTAGTCGGACCAGCCGCGGTCTGGTCGGACTAGCCGCGGTCCGGTCCGACGGTACGGAGCCATCAGAATATACTAGTATCGCTTCGGTTAGGTCAGTCGCGGTCTGACCACAGCAGTCCGATAGTGCTGGCAGACTATTGGGTGCTGGTGTGTCTGTCTGATGTCATTCTGGACAACGTCTAATGAACAATACGATGCGATCCGTCAGACCACGACGAGATCAGTGCGGAGTGTGCGGGGGCTGATCAGTGGCGTCTCATTTAACAATGCTGGTTTAGGTCTGATATATCAAGGTGAAGGACAACTAAGCGACAACAGGTGTCCAGTCAACCGATGTCTTATCAGTGGAATAGCCTGCCTGTTGGTGGTTGTTGGAAGTGCCTCATTGAATATATTTAATAAATAGGATGGGCTTTAGGGTAGGCTAAAAATACTATGCTAGATAATCTTGTTATTGAGCTGATAATGGTGGACGGATAATATTTGGGTAACGGGTAATATTTATGCTAGCAAATGTACATTGTACAGGCACCTTTAAGAAGGCATGGATGGAATTGAAAATGATTGATGGGACACTTGATCGAGGCGTTTGTTACGCGGGATCGAGTGAATATTGCTAGATAAGTAGGTAGACTGTTCTTGGCTGGTGTGTAGGATGTTGGTGAATAACTTCTTTGAAATTTATGATGTAGCATTGATTGGGTGCTGAGCATCGCTTTGTCCAGGCTAATGGTATCTTCCCTTGGCAGGCTTAACCCAGATGTCCCCTGCGGCTCTCATTTAGTCTCAATACTTTGTGACTTTATCCGGTGCAAAGTTCAGATTGCGGTCTGAATGCGGCCGGGGCTTGGTGCTAACTTTTCTTCTTACCGGACGGACTAATGTGTCCTGCCTTGCTTATTAGCAGATTCCATCAGCGAAGTACTTCCGTAGGGAGGCTCGTAAAAAGGACGCGTGTCCCTGCGCTCAAGAGCAACACCAGCAAGCACAGGAAGCCGAAGAAGCCAATGCAGCAAGAAGACGAGAAGATAAAAAAAGACAAGAAAAAGGAAGAGAAGCAAGAAGTTTGCAGGCAATAAGAGCTCTAGACACACTCGACGAGCACACCTGTGAATGAAGAAGGAAATCCACCCACACCATATCCCCAACTTCTCTCTGTCTCCCAGCTAACCTCTACGAGTTGGCAGATGCTGCTGCGAAGCGAGCAGCAAGTGCCCCGTGCACCAGGTCATTACCACTCCCTGCTACGAACCATTATCGAGAGATCTCTATTTTCCTCCTAGACAAGTGGCAGACAATGAGGGACGCAACACCTACAAACAAACTGAAAGCAATCAAGCAACGCCTGGATCCATGGAGCTCGTCCTGCCGTGAGTCGAGAAAAGAAGAGGTGCTCTGTGCCGCCTCCGCATAGGGAACACTTATGAGACCCACGGATAAATCCTATGCGGGAACAACAAACCGCAGTGTCCCAGGTGTCGTGCACCACTGACGATTCTCCATGTTTTGCTATCATGCCCTTTTCATTATCACGAACGTAAACGTCATTTGGGTCTGCCCAGGTGACTTCCCTGAGTAATATCCTGTCCAACAACTCTAGCATTGTCCAATCAGGAAGATTGATCGACTTCTTATCCAGAGTGTCGTTTTCATCTATATATACTCCACACTGATATGTGCTTCCTCAAGTCTACAGCACAATAGCACCATATAGACTGCATCCAGGATGTGAATATAGATTCTGCATCTAACCGTATGTCGATAACTGCCTGAGATATGGGCGCAATATGACCATAGCAGTCTACGCGCCCTAAAGCCCAAATAACAAACAAACAAACAACCAGCTAACGTTTACTCCCTGGAGGAAATCTAACGGCGATGAGCCCATTGCTCTATGCCATTGTGGCTGGGGCAAGAACCAAAGGGCGAAAGCTCGGTCCAAGGTTAAAAAATCCGGGACTTTTCAGGCAGGAGGGTCACCTTGCCGGTTTGGCTGGCGATACCCTAACACAATGACACCCACGCGGGCGTCTAATGCTTACTCTGCACAAGGCGCCTGCCTAGTAGGCACTTGCACCGAACCACAATAAACCATTACACGAGCGTCTTCCATCACTCTTGCACAATCATTACGCCACATTCTGAACACACCATAATTCACCATCACTCGGTACACCGCCCACATCATCGTACACACACAGAGAGAACAGTGCCGACACTACCACAAACACATTCAACAACCGGCGCTGTTCATTCACACTACACCGCACACTTAGCACCAGCTGGGGCTACATTTTCGCTTCAGAGTTGGAATACCTACCACTGGCCAACATCCCTGCACTGCTTGACCCCACAGCTCTCCTCGGCGCCACAGCCACAGAAGACAAAATTAGACGGGAGGTAATACCTGTATACAACATCTTAGTACTGACATTCAGCACAGAACAGCTCCTACCACACGAACACATGTACGAGAAGCAGTACGAAGTACGTCGTTCCACGCCTCTCCCACTACGCTGCCATCGCTGCATGCGCTACGGCCACGGTGAACACGCGTGCGCGTCACCAGAGCCACGCTACGGCAGGTGGGCAGCACAGCACTCAACGTCCGATTGTACATCGACCGAAAGGAGATGTGCCAGTTTGACGCAAACACCACCATTTCGTGCTTTAAGTGGTCATGACGTTTTCAGATCTTAACCTCACCATACTAACCACTGCAGCTTTATCACCCACTAGGCCATTTTGGACCCACAATCAACCAAAGGTCGAGTACTTGCTCCTGGAAAAGAAATAATGTATCACATCGGGCGGAAATTCTTGGAACCTTTTAGCAAATCATCCGATGTCAACAATCACCAAACACTCGTATTCATTGATGGGTTAAAACACTAGATCAAATTAGGCGTCCACATCACTGGACCAGACCTCAGGCTTTCCAAGCGTCTACCGGATGACCATCTACACCGTTGAAACAATGGCTATTCTGGCCGCTATCTCCATTCCAAAGAGGCGTAAGACGAGAATCGTAACCATTTTCTCAGATTCCAAATCGTCAGTCAATTAGTAGCACACACGACTGCTCACATCCACTCATTGATCGAATCAGCCAACAAGCCGTAGCCCATAAGTAAACAACTTTCCCTTCCTCTGGATTCTGTGCCACGCCAACATCCCAGGAAACGAGCAAGCAGACGGGCTGGAAAAGCAAGCCTTAGTATCTCGGCCACTTATTCCAACATGAAATATTCGATAAACGATTGCAGTGAACTCAAATAGCGCCACATAAGCAAGCATAACCAGAGCAAAGAACACACCACATCACTACACATCACTGCTCCAACCACACTCACAACATGAAACCAACGCCAGGCACATGGAACGCATCAAACCAATCACACTGCCAAAAGGAAGTGATCCTTACTAGAGCAAAATGAGCCGGTTGCACAAACTAACACAGGCTCAACTGGAGGATCACCACTATGCAGCGCCTCACTGCGACACCTGCAACACCACATTAAGCGTAGGCCACATCCTACTAGATTGTAGTAGCTATGACCCTCAAAGACAAACACAAGACCTCAATTACAAACGCCCTCTTGAATCAGCCATTGATCGAGATTGTGGATGACAAGCACCCACAACTCCTCCAATTACTATTTAGCTATCTGTACTCCACTAAACCATCAGTAGCGCTGCAGGCATCAACCACCAACATGGAGTATTCAGTAGTATTCGCTCAAGCCTACCCAGAGCCGCTGATTACTCCGCCTTGCCAGTTTTGGCGAGACTGACTGCAGGTCATTGCAGTTGATGTTTCATTTTCGTGGGGTGACATCCGTCACTCTTTTCTCATTTGGTTTTCTAGTGGGGTGACACCCGTCACCCCGCTCATCCTTCATCTCGTCGTACTTTCGTTCCCTGAGTTTATGTGTGTTCTTCTTGCTTATTAAGATTTCATTAGGTAGGTTTTTCCCCGAGATGGGAAAAACGAATGAAGGATACCGACCCCAGCTTACCACAGGACTCCGATTGTGAGTTTCCTCCGCTAACCACACCAGATGACCATCGCGTGACTCCGGAATCGGCCCCTGATGCCAAACCCCTCGACACAACCTTTGATGACCCGCGCCGAACAATTCCCCTTGATGACACTGTGGAAGCCCTTTGCACCTCACCGACCCCTGACCGTCCCAAGACCACGACCTCGTCTCGCAATCCGGACCAGTCCATTACTCTTCACGCCGCCGACCCACGCTCGAACCAGACCACGTCCCCTCCACCTGAATACATCGAGACCTACATCGACGGTGCTGGCTCGTACATCGTGGCCAAGCCTGTCGAGGAATCCGTTTCCTTTCAACGTGTCAACGTTTTCTGGCCGACTAAGCAACTTCTCGCCATCTGCTTCCCAGTCAATCCCGACATTGAAGCCCCTGCCAACGGAACCTTAGTAATTAACCCGCGCCGTCTCTCCGGTCAGATCCTCACACTCCGTCTCGGGGGGGGGATAGTAACCCCCATCTAAAATCTAAATTAAGCTTCGCACGAAAACGAAAGAGGTGTCATCGGAAAGCTCTCGACGAGTAGGGCCTGGATCCACCCCCGAGAACAATTTCACCCCAAAAGTGACGTCACTAGGGTGGTTAGATTTTCATGACTTTTCACGACTTACATTATGTTTTTGGCTCTGGAGAGTTCATTTTTGGGGATATTTGGGAAAAAATATTTGGAATCAGAAAAGGACGGCGAAATCAACGAAGTCCATACAATTTTTTGGCACCCCAAATGATGTTTTTTTTTAATTTCACAATTTCGGGTTTTCAAGTTTTCTTTAATTTGCCTTTTTTAATGGGTAAAGCAGATCGAGAAACGTTGTTGGAAGTCAACTTGCTCTAACACAAAATGCTTACTTTAGACAGAATCTTCGATTTGAACTGCAATAGGCAAATATGCAAATTTATATGTTGTCAAAAACGGGAAAAAATAAAAATTTATCTCGTACGTTTTGTTGCATCCCTAAAGATTTCGCGCTGAAAGTTTCATTCAAATATCGGTATCCGTTAAAGCGTGACGACTCGTTCAACGTTTTTGGAGGTGACCTCACTGGACCTTGACTAACTCATTGACCCTGGATAACCTGACTTCAAAATTTTGAAATGGCATGCCAAATTGATGTGGGAAAAGCTATGCCAAATTTTTGTGCGCTGCCCCGCCCCGTTCGTTCAATTTCCGCGAAAAACCTGAGGGGGTGGTTGAAGACCCCGAGACGGGATGGGTTAAGACCCAATCCCGAGCCAAAGCCAAAGCCCTCCTTCACACTACCACATTTTGTGGGAAATCCGCCACCGTCACTCTGCATTCCAACCGTAACACCACCAAGGGCACCGTCTTCGCGCCGGAGCTCCGCTTCATGTCTGAGGCAGATATTCAGTCGAAGCTCAAGCTGAAGGGGGTGGCCCACGTCCGCCACATCACTTCCTTTAAAGACGGCCAGAAGCGCGCCAGCCGCGAGCCTCCTTGTCCTTACCTTTAACTCTACCACTCTTCCCAAAACCATCCTCGCCAGACACCTTCGCTACCAAGTCCGCGTGTCATTCCAAATCCTCCCCGCTGTTTTAACTGTCAGCGCTTCGGCCATGGCAGTAAAACATTCCGCCAACCAGCCCGACACACCAAGTGCGGCGATGCAACTCATCCCGAATCCACTTGCTCCAAACCAGCCCACTGGCTGAACTGTCATACTTCCGATCACCTGACCACACCACCCCTCTGTCCAGTTTGGCGCAAGGAGAAGGAGCGCTGTGAAGGCCACGACCGGAGTTTCATACCCATAGGTCCGACGGTCTGTCGAGGCCACCTTTCCGTCAACTAAAACTTATGCCCAGGCGGCCACCATTGCTCCCACCACACGTCGTGTCAACACTGCTTCTACCTCGATTCAAACTGACATGATTCCCGGTTTAGCTCCACTAAAAAAGCTCACACCACTGACCACACCGGCACAACACACCCTGGATACCAACACACAGACCACTCCGACTCCACACACTTAAGCCAATCCCACAAAGAATGCTAGACCCCGCAGCCATTCGGCTGCAGGGGAAATACGCGCCATTTCGGTGGGCCCCCGATCGGGCCCGGCGCATCCAGTGCCGGCCGACGCCCACGTGACCCGACCGACTTCCAGCCGGCGAGTATCCCTCGCGGCAGTGACAGGCCGCTGTGACCTTGCCAAGGTCGCCGGCCGGCCAGCCGGCTCGGGCGGGTCCACCACCGCCGTACGTACCCAGCACACATGCACCACCCAGCACCACATGCCCACCACCGCCGTACGTACCCAGCACACATGCCCGCCGGAGCTACAATCTCGGCAACGCAATGCACCGAAAGGTGCTGTCCGAAACATTAATTTTTTTTTTCGGACAGATGTCTATATTCCTACAATGGAACTGTTGTAGTTTAATCCCAAAATGGGCAGACATGAAAGCATTCTTCAATTTACTCACTCCCATTCTAATCACACTAGGGGCAACCTTGTTCTTACCCACCGATACGTATAATTTCAATATTTATAATTACTCGGTGTACGGCTACGAATAATTCCGGGGACTACACCGCAGTGGCGATGCAGCACTGTACAATGTACATCAACCATGATTTTACACTAAAAAGCATCACACACAAGTTGCACTCAGTTCACCTTTACAGGCGTAGCCTGCACTTTGCGACTGCATGGAAAAAATATAGATGTTTGTTCATCTATATTCCACCACGAACAGATAATACAAATATTTTGACACATTAGAAAACCTTAAAGCACAATTCAAAAACCATATTATTTTACTTGGCGATTTTAACGCCCATAGTCCAGCGTGGGATAGAACGCGTACACTTCCAGACACTTTCGGACGCGTTGTTGAACACATCCTAGATAAACACAATTTAGTATTACTCAGCACCGGAGAGCCAATATTTTTCCATCTCGGCCACAATACACAAGCAGCCATTGATTTTAACAATTTGCTCTCAGGCCCTGGCCAACTATTTCTATTGGACCATAGACACCGACATTCATGACAGATATCACTATCCCATCAAATTAATACCCACTTGTTCAGCTGCGAACGATGCTACACCAAATTTTATCCCGCGCTGGAAAATTTCGAAGGTCGATTGGACAGGAATTCAGGAACTTTCACATATTCAATACAACCCCAACATGTCTCCGTCGAAAACATCAACCAAATTACGAGTACACTTGTCCAAGCGGCATCTAGTACAATTCCACTCACAAAACCTTTTACAAAACAAAATCAAGTACCCTGGTGGTGTCCCGAAGTAGCACAGGCCATTGCAGTTAGAACAGAACATTTTGAAAATATCTCAGACATCCCGATTCACACAATTTATTCCATCGTAACCTTGAATGAGCCGAACCCGCCGTATCATTCGCGCTGCCAGTCGCCGATCATAGACTTCGTATTTACAACAACTCACCTTTCAAACACCTTTAAGCCAAATCCAGAAATTAATCCGCAGGTTATATGGACGCATCCCATTTAAATCACTCCCTGCCCTCAAAATCCATAATATCACAATTACAGATCCACAAACAATAGTAAATACAATAGCGGACACCATGGCCCACAATAGCTCTGATAGCAACTACAGACCGGATTAAAAATAACAACATGCACAAAACACTTTTAACACAGATTTGGCGCAATTCGATTCTGACAACGCTGAAACATAGTACCCCTTTTCAAATTTAAATTTCATAACTGGATGCAGAAGTATTGCCGGCGGAGGAAATTGCCTCCGCCGGCAACACTTCTGTAGGTTCGGACAATTTGCATGATTCTTTTTCAGAGATCTATCTGACGACACGAAACATTGCATCTTGCGAACATTTACTTCACTATGGTCAGGTCATATTTTCCCCGAATTCTGGAAGGAAACCTTCCTCATTCCTATACCAAAACCGGGCAAAAATCACAGCAAACCCAAACATTTTCGACCAATCGCTCTCCCCAGTTGTCTAGGACATCTTTTCGAACGTATGATTAGCAAAAGACTGACCTGGTGCCTAGAAACAACTTCTCTTTCATCTCCAATTCAATGCGGGTTTCGCTAAGGACACAGCACAATAGATCATCTCATTCGATTAGAAACCGACATCCGACTTGGTTATAAAAGACATCAACATACCGTCGCAGTATTTTTGGACATTAGCAAAGCATATGATATGGTATGGAAACCCGTATTAATTTCCAAACTTTATTTTTGATCGTAGGCTTTCCATGCATCAACACATGAAATACGTTCAAACCAAATGTTTTCACAGACTCAATTCATTTCGCTGCATTACGTCTTCATCATTCTGACCGGATCGTCACACGCTTTTACAGCTGTAAAAATCCTTGGTTCTTCCCATCATAGAATATGGTTCCGTAGTTTACGCAGGTGGCAGTACGCTTTGCAAATTTTGGACACCTTACAAAATGAATTTATTCGCATAACACTCGGTGCAATGACCACGTCCCCATCACTGCTTTACGAACCGAATTAGAAATTCCACCATTACCTCTCCGAAGAATGGAACTAACACTTAGGTATGCCGCAAAAATTCAATTTAGAGAACACCGCACACATGCATCTTTACACATTCTCACAAATCTACATCATGAATATTTAGGCCTTGCCGAAAAGCGAACCGGCCTTACCGGCCTTCACGCATCAACACATATTATACACAACTCCAATCCAATATTCCAGATATTACTGCTCTTTCTCCACCAACTACACCACCGTGGCAGATGATCGAACGACATATATTTGATCTCATCAACACTCCAAAATCACAGCTTTGTCCAAAATACGTCAAATAAAAATTCCACTACTTTCCTTCTCGTTATCGCCACGTTCCATTTGTTTTCACCGATGGATCTAAAGACGCAGATTACACAGGAAATGCCATTGTTTCAGGGACGCACACAAAACAGCATCGCTTGCCAAATGGGATCTCCATTTTCATCGCCGAATTGCACACCATCCTCATTGCCCTTCGCTATGTCCTCAACAGTTCAATATGTTACCCCATAAGCAGTGCCATCATTTGTTCCGACTCAAAGTCTGTTCTTCGATCACTTTCTTCACTTTCCTTTTCACACCATTGCCACTACTGCAACTACTGCCGTGCATACAACATCCCATTTTCTTTGCCCACTCTATTAGGAGATAAACACCCCTTTGTCATCAATATACTTTTCAATTTTCTCAAGAAAGCCAACTTAAAAAAAACTTTATAAATTTAATCCGAGTTCTTATTGGGGTGCCTTTATGAATCAGGATCCTATTGCTAAGCAGAGCTTGTTGCGTGAACCCTTGCCAGGACAGGGGAGACCAGAGCAGGCCAGAGCTCTAACCAACTGAGCTACCCGGACGGCAAATACTTGCTTACTTCAGGACTTGTAAATCGACTTTCATAACATAATTGCTTTGTTCTTTTTTTTCTATTCACGGCACGAAATGGCCTGAGCAGGCCGAAGTGCCTAACACAATAAAACTCAATTCTCCACCAACACGTGCTCAAACACGCCCTGCGTGCCAGCCCATACACTCGTAGGAATATGGTAAGTAGCTATCCACGAATAGCATGGGACATGCATGAGCCGATTCGTTTTTCCATTCAAAATAAATGCTATCTGGCGGTGCCACCGGATGTAGATCAGCCGACTTGCCTTAAAATTAGCATAGCGTATGATTACTCAGAGGAGCCACCGGATGCAGATGAGCCGATTTTCCTCATAATTCACAACGCAAAACGGGTACACAGAGGTACAACGGACGTAGATGAGCCGGATTGCAAAGCACCGTGTGCACCTCATACACAACGCTGCATGGAAGTATACTGCTTCTAACCACTACTAACAAGTAACACGCTGTAGCCGGTGTGATAGGCGGTGTGGACAATTACCTCCTTGTCCGCACGGTGAAGAGCTTTGGTGCTCTTCGACAAGAGTAAGCTATGTAATGCCGGTATCCTGGCCAAACCAACTGTATGGTCCCCATCCCAACTGCAAACTCTCTTGGGGACGAGTACAGCAAACAAAACACCCGGAAGATGTCCTCCGCTGAGCGCCAGCCTCAGTACCTTAAGGTCACATACACTGCACATACGTCACATACGCAATACTCTAACGGAAATGTACTTAAACTTGCTTGCAAAATCCACTCGGTATAAATGCGGCGAAAATGACGGCGATATAAATGCGGCGAAAAGAAACAAACAAAAAACGAGAAGAGAAATAAATCCTGAGTTCTGCGGCCCGACGTCTGGGGGCATATCTCGCACCCTCGGCACACTGCCGGTACGATGTCGTAACAGCAGTCTGGCTCACCGACACGTGGCGCTCTGGGACCGACACGTGGGGCTCTGGGACCAACACGTGGCGCTCTGGGACCGACACGTGGGGCTCTGGGACCAACACGTGGGGCTCTGGGACCGACACGTGGGGCTCTGGTACCAACACGTGGCGCTCTGGGACCAACACGTGGGGCTCTGGGACCAACACGTGGGGCTCTGGGACCAACACGTGGGGCTCTGGGACCAACACGTGGGGCTCTGGGACCAACACGTGGGGCTCTGGGACCAACACGTGGTGCTCTGGGGCTATGTGGGGCTACTTATGTTCGATGCCACTTGCAGGCGTTGGAGTATGGCTGGAAGAATGAGTACCCTCTGAAGCTTCAGGACCCCTGGGAGTTGCAGCCTATCCCCAACCTCCTTAACTTGGTCCCTGGAAAGAAGACTGGAATCCGACGGACTGCTTTTATTTTCTGCAAAAGGCACGATATTTGTGCCTCTGTGCTATTGTGCCGTGTACCAGTGTGCCTCCAATCACCAGAAACCCCCTCGCTAGCCGTAGCTCCCTTCTTACGTACACCTCCACCCACTGACATTACTCTCCTGCTCCCCCAAAGCCTCAAGCTTACTTTGCAGCTCCAGGCACGGGTTCTTTTTCTTCAAAGCTAACCTAATACCCCTATGCTCTGTGATCTTCTAACCTCCCCTACATTCCTGAGCAACACTATTGCATGTTCCGCTAGCACTCATGAAATCCTGCTTCTGATCTTCTGCACTCAATCTACCTACGAGTCCCACTATTAATCAATGAAGGTATTCCACCTCCCTTCTCCACACCTCCACCTGCTTACACAAGTCAACAATGTCCCTCCTTGCGACATTCACGATGCTGGCAACTAAAACCCTCCATTTTACCTTTTTTGCTTTCCTATTGTTCTTAGCTTTTGCATTTCTTTCCTCTTCTACGTAGACCTATTTGGGACTGCAATGAGATACTCGAAGCATCTGGCAATGTGGCACCCATCAATTACTGATTAAACTATTTACGTCCCAAGTCGAAAAACATTGAAGTGGAATACCTTTATTCTCAAGATGGTGCTAGTATAGTAACTCGTGCTCTGACAACACATGAGTCACGCGCCGAACATTACTATGCGCCTGCGCCGAGACGCCCGGCAACTGGCCGCTAGTATCGCCTGTGACCTCGTTGCGCATGCGTGCCGGCCGCTGCGGCCGAACTGCACTCGCTCTCTCGCCTTGACGCTGTAGTTTTCGTTGTCGCCGCCGGATATACGTGCCAACAAGCAAACAACAAGACCTCGCCACCGGACACGTCAGTAGCCACTCAAGCCGCTACACTAGCATTCAGAAAAGGATGGGATAAAATAAATTTAATCCTGGTGAAGCCTAGATACATTCAACAATGTGCACAAATGCAGTAAATACGGAGTTCCCACCAATACATTGAATGCCACTCATACAGTTCTTCCAAGAAGTAAAAGGGAATAAAGCAAGCATGATCCGACACTGAAGAATGAAACCAATATTAGAAAACAAGTTCATCAAAATACAAGCAGCCGTATGGATGAGTAGACTTATTTGTGTGAAGTCTCCATAACCATACAAATAAAGGGATCTCTGATCCATTCCCTGGCTGCCCACCAGTGCGGTCATGTCAACCGAACGACATTCTCCCTCCTCGTTGGCCACTTTCTATGATACTGAAGGCTGTTGTCACGTGCATTATCAGCTCTGTTGTTGACGCACGACTGGAATAATTTGTAGTTTCCCATAGTCGGGCGTTGCAACTTTGAATTTGACTTAAACGCTGCGTCCATGCGTCAGTTTATCTCATTATGGGAGTGGGCATAGCTTTCGACAAGACGTAGGGCCCAATTTACTTCATTTTGTTTCCGTTAATAGCTCGTTACCTGTAGCTCAAACTAAATTATCGTCCTACTCCAAAACAATCAGACAATTTTCATGCTCTCTGTCCTGCCGTCCCTCTCCCTTGTCCCCCACCAGCGTCTTTCCCTCCAGGTATTCGTCGGTATTCGTATTCGTATTCGTATCAGGTATTCGTTCCTTTCAAATCGTCCACCAGCCCACCTATACGTTGTCCACTCACTCGCCCGCCAAACGATCCGACCACTGCACTGATCCGCCGCTGTTCTGATCACTGGTCCACCGCCGTTCTGATCACTGGTCCGCCGCTGTTGCCACAATTGCTTCGCCCCTGGTTCTACCACTGATCTGACCACTTGTCCGCCGCTGGCCGGCCTACCGGTCTGCCTCTGGTCCGCCAACTGGTCCGCCGCTAACCCGTCGCTGGTGCGCCTGCTGGCCTGCCTCTGGTCCGCCAACTGGTTGGCCACCGGTGCGCCAACTGGTCCGCCGCTGGTCCGCCGCCGGTCCGCCGCTGATCCGCCCATTGGTCCGCCGCTGATCCTCCTCTTGTCTGTCCACTGGTCCGCTGCTGATCCTCCTCTTGTCTGTCCACTGGTCCGCCGCTGATCCTCCTCTTGTCTGTCCACTGGTCCGCCGCTGATCCTCCTCTTGTCTGTCCACTGGTCCGCCGCTGATCCTCCTCTTGTCTGTCCACTGGTCCGCCGCTGATCCTCCTCTTGTCTATCCACTGGTCCGCCGCTGATCATCCTCTTGTCTGTCCACTGGTCCGCCGCTGATCCGCCTACTGGTCCGCCGCTGATCCTCCTCTTGTCTATATACTGGTCCACCGCTGGTCCGCCGCTGATCCGCCTACTGGTCCGCCGCCGATCCTCCTCTTGTCTATATACTGGTCCGCCGCTGATCCGCCGCTGGTCCGTCGTTGGTCCGCCCACTGATCCGCTGTTGGTCGGGCTGCCCCGGGCCCACCCAGCTGGCCACATCCGCACAGTGGCACAGTTGTGACGTATTTCCCCACGGACCACATATTTACCGGTTTTCAATCCGCAAAACTATTAACAGATTAAATAATTTGTGTCATCACCCGAAGGTGCCGTAAGCTAGCACATGGTCCTACTTGTTCGTTTGGCATCTACTTTGTATACACTCTGGTTGGATTGTTCGGCCATTCACCCAGCCCGTACGTCCTTGCGTCCGTACATCCTTCCGTCCGTCCGTTGGTCGGTCCGTTCGTCCGTCCGTCCGTCCATCCGTCCGTCCGCCTGCTCAGTCGTCGCGTAGTGTGAAGTGTCCGTCCATCCATCCATTCATCCGTCCGTCTGTCTATCCATCCGTCCGACCGTCCGTCCGTCCGTCCGTCCATCCATCCGTCCGTCCGTCCGTCCATCCATTCATCCGTCCGTCCGTCCGTCCGTCCGTCCGTCCGTCTGTCTGTCCATCCATCCATCCATTCATCCGTCCGTCTGTCTATCCATCCGTTCGTCCGTCCGTCCGTCCGTTCGTCCGTCAGTCTGTCCGTCCTTCCGTCCGTCGGTCCGTTCGTCCGTCCGTCCGTCCATCCGTCCGTCCGTCCGTCCGTCCGTTCGTCCGTCCGTCCGTCCGTCTCGTCCGTCCGTCCGTCCGTCCGCCCGTCCGTCCGTCCGTCCGTCCGTCCGTCCGTCCGTCCGTCCGTCGTCCGTCCGTCCGTCCGTCCGTCCGTCCGTCCGTCCGTCCGTCTCGTCCGTCCGTCCGTCCGTCCGTCCGTCCGTCCGTCCGTCCGTCTCGTCCGTCCGTCCGTCCGTCCGTCTCGTCCGTCCGTCCGTCCGTCCGTCGTCCGTCTCGTCCGTCCGTCCGTCCGTCTGTCTGTCCGTCCGTCCGTCGTCCGTCCGTCCGTCTGTCGTCGTCGTCCGTCCGTCTGTCGTCTGTCTGTCCGTCTGTTCGTTCGTCTGTCCGTCTGTCTCGTCCGTCCGTCTCGTCTGTCGTCCGTCTTCGTCTGTCCGTCTGTCCGTTCGTCGTCTGTCCGTCTGTCTGTCCGTTCGTCTGTCCGTCCGTCCGTCTCGTCTGTCTGTCTGTCGTCCGTCCGTCCGTCGTCCGTCCGTCGTCCGTCCGTCCGTCGTCGTTCGTCTCGTCTCGTCCGTCCGTCCGTCCGTTCGTCGTCGTCTCGTCCGTCCGTCTTCGTCCGTCCGTCTGTCCGTCCTGTCCGTCGTTCGTCCGTCCGTCTCGTCCGTCCGTCCGTCCGTCCGTCCGTCCGTCCGTCCGTCCGTCCGTCCGTCCGTCCGTCCGTCCGTCCGTCCGCTTGTTCAGTCGTCGCGTAGTGTGGAGCGTCCGCCACTACTCCGGCTCACCGCATACATAAGCCGGCCGGATGCAGCTCGCGCCTCAGTGCTGGTCTGGTGCGACACAGCGAAAGTGGCCAGGTGAGTGGCGCTCCGCTGCCGGCGTAGCTATCGTCAAGGTCTCGCTGCATGGCGACTGCGGCCATGAAGCAACATTGTCGAGGCAGACTGAGGGACAGAGGCACTGAAATTCCTTGAACAAACCTTGCCGAGCAATTTCACTGACCGAAGGGAAATAACTCGGGGGTGGAGGGAGGGCCCTGGAAAACCAAGTTTAATCGTAATATACATGTTGTGCTTTATCTTAAATCATATGTTTTACAAGTGGCAGGAATAGCAAAGGATGAGGAAAGGGGCGTCGTGGTCCTTTGGTATCTTTCAGATGGAAAACAAGCCCCTACACGTTTATGACATCTTCTATTTTAGCTTCTTTTAAGAACAGAATCAGTCGTGAAATGCGTATTACATATCTGGAAATCGCCAGTATGACAGAATACACCATTTCATAAGGGTATTTGCCACTTTTGTCTACAATTAACACAGGTGTGTTTCACCTATCGTACTAGCTACCCTGCCCAGTGTCAAGGTCTTCCATAACTTGCCAAATCACGACAGAACCACCATTGTGCATGTAGTCGCACAGTTATAATATATTTGCTGTTAATGCTGCTCTGTCATGAACGTGGGCTTTACGAAAGGAGTACGAGTACGTAGAACGGAGTAGTTAGCACTTTCCATGAACATAGTCACTAACCCTACGGGCCTGACTTACATGGAAACAGAGATAGTGAAATGGTAACTTGTGCCTTCTATTTCCGGAACATCTTTTTTCGGATGTTCTTACGTGTTGGACGGTATGACTATTCCGTATCAAAATTGTTCTCTTAGATTTACTCCCTACGCTGCTGTCACAATAGGTTCATTGTCGATGTCGGTTCATGGCGTCATTTGCTATCAAGGTTCAGGTTTCTGAAAATTATTGTCAAGTCATAATAAATGAAGGTGACAGATGGACCCAAATGGATTTGGGTTATACCACATAGGGTCCCTTGTTAAAAGTTGAAAGTATTGGTATGGCACAACTAACACCGGGAGAGGAAGGGGCTGAGGGAAATACCCTCCCGAAAGTATGCAAAGCTACACCCCGATCCAGGTCATACTATTGCAGCTGATTGAGACAACATATGTAATTACAATGATAAGATGACCTTGAAATCTCTATGGCGATCCCACCGCCAGGTTGGTCACGGCTATTGCGCTGTAATGGTACCACTGGCAAGGTAGACACTGTGGAATATAAACAGAGCATATATGGGGAGCTGGGGTGCAAGCATACATACCCCCAAATATCCAAGAGGATGACAGTAGTGATTCAATACGGAGATATAATTTAGTAATGATACCCACTTAGCAATTTGCATGCTGTTGCTACACCCATGCTGACAAAGTAGACACATTGTTACGACTAACTCACTGCCACGGTTCTACTGTCAAGGTAGACTCACTATGACGGTTAGCTGACTACCAAGGTCCTGATATCAGGGTATCAAGGTTAGCTGACTATTGAGGCTGCACTGTCTGGGTGGATTCACTGTCACGGATAGTTCACTGCCAAGACCCTGCTGTCAAGGTGGACTCACGGCCGCGGCTGGTTCACTGCCAAGGTCCTACTGTCAAGATGGACTCACGGTCGCGGCTGGTTCACTGCCAAGGTCCTACTGTCAAGGTGGACTCACGGCCGCGGCTGGTTCACTGCCAAGGTCCTACTGTCAAGATGGACTCACTGGCATGGCAAGATCACTGCCAAGGCCCTAATGTCGGGGTGGACTCACCGTCAAGGTGGACTCACTGTCATAGCCAGCTCACTGACAGGGCCCTAGTGCCGAGATGGACTCACTGTCAAGGCGGACTCACTGCCATAGCCAGCTCACTGACAAGGCCTTAGTGCCGAGATGGACTCCCTGTCAAGGTGGACTCACTGCCATAGCCAGCTCGCTGACAAGGCCCTAGTGTCGAGGTGGACTCACGGTCGCGACTAGTTCATTGCCAAGGTCCTGCTGTCAAGGTGGCCCCATTATCACGGCTAGCTCACTGCCAAGATGCAAAGATTGGCTTATTGTCAAGATCGTATTATCAAGGTGGATCACTGTCACGGTTGGCTCATTGCCAAGACACTATTACAAGGGTGTCAAGGTTAACTCATAACCAAGATCCTACTATCAAAGCGGACTCCCTGTCACGGTTCGCTCACTGTCAAGACCATCATGTTGAAGTGATCCGCTGTCATGACTATCTCATTCCCAAGGTCGTACTGTCATGGTGTCAAGTTTACCTCACTGCTCTCACTCTCACTCTCACTCCCACTCTAACTCTCAAGTCAGGATCCCACTGCTGAGGTGGACTCACGGTACCGGCCAGCCCACTTCCCAAATCATAGCACGAGGGTTGAATCTGTCACGGTTAGTTTACTGCCACGACTAGCTCACTGTCAAGGTTACACTATCAGTGTATCAAGGTTAGCTCACTGCCAAGAACATATTAGTAAGATGGATTCGCTGTAACGGTTATCTCGCTGCCAAAGTGCTACCAGCGAGATGGGCTGTGTGTAACCGTCAGCTCATTGCCAAAGTATTATTACCAGGATGGACTGAGGGTAACGGTCACCTTACTTTCAGGGTAATACTACCAGGATGGACTAAGTGTCACGGTTGCCTTACTGCCAAGGTCTTACTACCAGGGTGGACTGTGTGTCACGGTTACCTTACTCCCAAGACCCTACTACCACGGTGGACTATGTGTCATGGTTGCCTTATTGTCAAGGTTCTACTACCAGGATGGACTGTGTGTCACGCTTGCCTTAGTGCCAAGGTCCTACTACCAGGGTGGGCTGCGTGTCACGGTTACCTTACTGCCAAGGTCCTACTACCAGGGTGGACTGCGTGTCACGGTTACCTTACTGCCAAGGTCCTACTACCAAGGTGGGCTGTGTGTCACGGTTACCTTACTGCCAAGGTCCTACTACCAGGGTGGACTGTGTGTCACGGTTGCCTTACTGCCAAGGTCCTACTACCAGGGTGGACCGTGTGTCACGGTTGCCTTACTGCCAAGGTCCTACAACCAGGGTGGACTGCGTGTCACGACTACCTTACTGCCAAGGTCCTACTACCAAGGTGGGCTGTGTGTCACGGTTACCTTACTGCCAAGGTCCTACTACCAGGGTGGACTGTGTGTCACGGTTGCCTTACTGCCAAGGTCCTACAACCACGGTGGACTGCGTGTCACGACTACCTTACTGCCAAGGTCCTACTACCAAGGTGGGCTGTGTGTCACGGTTACCTTACTGCCAAGGTCCTACTACCAGGGTGGACTGTGTGTCACGGTTGCCTTACTGCCAAGGTCCTACAACCACGGTGGACTGCGTGTCACGACTACCTTACTGCCAAGGTCCTACTACCAAGGTGGGCTGTGTGTCACGGTTACCTTACTGCCAAGGTCCTACTACCAGGGTGGACTGTGTGTCACGGTTGCCTTACTGCCAAGGTCCTACTACCAGGGTAGACTCACTGTCGATTCAGACCACTGTCAAGCTCCTTCTGTCACGTCACGCAATGCTGATTGTTGTGTCACCACTGCTGATTGAAATCGTGTGTCCGATTCTCACACTACACGACTTTACCACAGCGTGCCGGAACGAATGAGACCAATACCGTGCAATGTGTTGTACATACATTGACGCGGTGCGTGTCACTGCACTGCCACCACTCAGCACTACTCTAGCCACCGGAGACGTGGTCTGTCCTGTCACGGCGTCGATCATTTGGTGATAATATAGACAGCGCCAACGTTAGCATAATGTACTGTTTTTTATATGCAGAAATTGACTTCCATCAGCCATCTGTGCCGAAAAAAGTATGAAGTCCAGAAGCATACTTTGGAAGACAAGTAGGACATCCTGCATTTTGCGAGGTTCGGGTACTAAGTAGTATATTTTATTGCATTGCATATCCGTGTGAAATCCGAAACCATGCAGACGACAATGCCACAGCGTCATACAGTAAGAGGTAGAATATATGCACAGATGCGCATCTTTAATCTTGAAACGAAATGCATTGTTAGAATACGATCACAGATGTAAATAATCAAGTTATTAGTGTATCCGTTATCCCATTCTTAAAACTGGTCTTACCGCTGGATGCCTTCTTCTGCAGGAGACCCGTTTGCTTCCTCCAGCGATAAAACTACACACTATTGTATATCGTCTGATTTATCCCCATTACATTGACGCGAAGTGCTAACTGCAGAGGTGTAGATACGTCCAAAATGTGGGAAGGGGGAATTACTTCTAACGTAGTCTTTTGTCCGACGGCACCCTTGATGGTTAAGATTTCCGACAGTTGGGAGAAGCATGACCATCTGTACTATTGCCCTCTCACATTCCATGCCTATCTGTCTTCTACACTCGGAGCCAAGCGGACGATTTTTCTTTATGCAGAAGAGCTGAGTGTAGCTAAGCATCGAGTATAAAATTATCCGATTAAGGCCAGGCGAATATGTTTTATTTTCCTGAACCGACATGTCCCAACTCATTAGCGCAAATTATGCGAGACAATGGCGAAGATGTTTTGCAGAAACACCGAACGTTCTATTTTTTGTTAGCGTTTGTCTGCTGTTTTCATGCCACAAATTGAATGAGACAATAAGCTTGACTTTGACTATTGCTATATATATATATATATATATATATATATATATATATATATATATATATATATATATATATATATGTATGTTTTTTCTTTCTTTATATATTCTTTATAGACCGCTATTCTTTTGACGTATGCATCTCGAAAAACGATTCAGTATCGATCTCGCTTGATTATTTTCTAAGGTGCTTCCGACGGACAAAAGGTCATTTCTCATCATACCACATTCATGTAACACTTTGCAACTTGCAGAAAACTATTCGTCGGTTTGGCGGGTAGCCATGCAGCAGACACTCAGTGAGCAAGCATTTCGCTTATCCTTGCCCATCTTGACGCTTTAGAGGATTACCCATGGGCAGTAGAACAGAGGCCCATTTTAAGGCTGGCAACCGGCCCCGTACGAAAAGTTTTACCGCAGCTACAGCTTGCACTCAGTCGGACGTGCGGAGGTCCGGTTCGCAGGTACCCATAAATATGCTCAGGCACGTCCCTTGTAGCACAATGTCGCACTAGTCGGCACGTTATTTATGCTGCCACACGTCATGCCAGGTCCTTCTCCGTCTCTCGCCATTACCACCCCCTCCCCGTGCCCGGCTGGTGGGCCACTCAGACGGCGCCGGCTGGCAGTTGTCGCAAAAAACCGGCCACCGCAGCCGTGCCATTTCCAGAGGCGGTCGGCGATGACCTGCCGACGCGGTCCGGACCAAATCCGGCCCGGCTGCCCGCTCCTGGCGTGCATCCCACGCCGGTGCCGCAATACCACCAACTGACCCGGCGACCAGCGTCGCCACGGCACGTCGGCGCGTCGTGGCGTGGGCGGCCTGTGCTCAGTCACCAGCGATGTCGCGGGTACACTCGCAACAGTTCACGGTGTTGCTCAGCTGTCAGTGCAGCCGGCCGTAGGCCACGTTCACCCGACGCTGGCTGGGTGCGCTCACGAGCCGCCGCGTCACTAACACTCGCCGCTCTGCCACACAGGAACCAGCCGTGATGTCGAGAACCGTGCTGCTGCTGGCGGCGGCGCTGAGCGTCGCTTCTGCGGCCACCATCAATTCGCTGTCCTCCGCGAGCGGCGGCACCTCCTTCAACGGGCTCAACAGCCGCGACGGCTTCAGCAGACCGTCCGGCGGCAGCTCCTTCATATCGAGCACCAGCGTCAACGGCCGGCCCGTCAGCTTCACGTCCTCCACGTCCGGCACAGGCCAGAATCGCTTCAGCACCGGCTTCGGCGGCACGCTCGGCTCGCGTGGCGGGTTCGCCGCGGCGCCGTTCCGACCCATCCGCATCCCGCAGATCCAGATGCCACAGATCCAGCCGATTCAGATCCCGCAGATCCAGCCGTTCGCCAGATATCCAAGCCAGAACAGGTACTACAACAGCTACGGCACTGGCGTTGGTCTGGCGTCACGCTTCGGTGGCAGCAGTAGGTACCCCTCGAACCGGTTCGGCAGCACCAGCTTCAGCTCCGGAGCAACTGCCGGCCTTGACGTCAATGGCTACTTCAATAGACTGGCCAGTTCAATCAACCGTGACTTCGCCGCAAACCTGGGCAGGTAGACGCCAACCGCACCGACCAGCTGATGGCCGGGCTCCCGCCACCGGATAGAAACATTCAGGAATTGCGTTGAGCTAATCTGTTCTGAAACAAGATACCAGTGCCTCCGGCTACTAGGACTGCAAGTGCAAAAACGAATGTAAGTCACATGTAGGCGGGCTTTTAGTGGTGATGTTGCATCCTGCTCTCCTCCCTCGTCCTGAGGGAAATTCTGCTGTGCTTGCACGGAGAAGAGAAATATCGTCGTGGATAAATGAGGAATGTCTTCAGGAGCGTTTTGTTTCCTGTGCCAGAAAGTTCCTGCACTTTGTAATCTGCCCTATTGTGCACCTGTAACATGTATATATGTAGTTGAAGTAGCAAGCGCAAATGTCCTATACACAGCGTGTTCAGTTGTTCTGCCAAGCCAAAATAATTTCGCAGTGTGACCAAACGTCCTTCCTTATCTATCGGGCTGGTACCCCGAGTTAGTGCGGCGTGGTACTGTAGCGTGTTGCATTATGTACACATTCATAAATACATAACCGACCCACCCACCCACACACATACACACACACACACATACACACGCACACATGCATACATCACATATATATATATATATATATATATATATATATATATATATATATATATATATATATATGTATCTATATATATATATATATATATATTTATATATATATGTATACACATTTTATGTACATGCACATCATGTGGCCGTTTACAAATCTTAAGGCTTTCTATTTGACAATCGCTACTGAGCTGTCATTTACGGAGGCCATGGGTGGTACACTTTAACTGGAATGTTTGTCATAACCATTCGTGCATGTTGTCTGTGATGTTAGTTCACTTCATTTCCACTTATTGATGACTCAGTCCAAATATGTCCCCAATATGAGATTCCAATTTGGAAGAGAAATATGGATTACACCTTAATAAACTTACAAGAATTAAGAAAATATGACACAGGTCTCCAGCAAAATGCATTGCAGATTACACAAAGCAAACTCCCATTACGCCAGTTTCGTGAATTCATCTTTATTTCCATGTTGTTTGTGAGGTTTGGCTGTTGTTTGCTAGTCTCTGATATTTATTTTCTGCGCCTCCGTACTCAGTAGCCATGATTGTGTTGTTAATACAATTTAATATGTGAGTTGTCCTGCATGCAGGAATGATGCAGCTGTTCAGTGCTAACTCACCTTTAGAGCTTGCACAGCTATGCAAGCTGCGTAACTTCTGGCCGAGATGCTATCAACAACACCTGCTCTGAATGCTCTCGAGGTAATAAGTCTCGGGCGATATCTACACCGTGAATCGCTGGGCACATTTGAATTGTCTGGTTGATTTACGACGCATGTCTGAATGTGTTTGCCGACCACTGCAAATGGTACCTCGGATTAGTTTTCACACAAATAGGTGTTCTCCAGGCTAAAAACAGTGGTGTTTTGCCGACCAACTAGCCACAGGGTCCTCTGAGGGTCACAGTTGGACCGTGGCGAACGGCATCAACTGCCGGCATGCCAGCGATTGAGCACCTCAGTCACTTAGTTCCGTGCGTGATGCTTCGCTGAAGAAAGGCTCGCGGCACAGACAGTGCTTGAAATTGACACCCCGATTTATTGCCACTTTGGACTCGCTGCATGACGACTGCAGTCGATTCGCCCCTAAGCCCCCTCCACTTTGGACTCGTACTGCTCGACATCGTCAACAGTTCACTCACGTGTTGAAGTCGTCACGCTCACGCTCACTGCTGGCGCTCGGCATCGTCTGGCACTCAGTCACACTTCACACTCACACAGCGTGACGGATCACCGCGAACTTTGTCTGACCACACTGGCATTCAATGAAGAGTCCTCGCAGTTATGCTAGATCAGTGTGGATCGAAACTTGATTTCAGGGGAAGATCGCACCACTGTGGTGAAGATAGCATTACTGCGGGGGGAAAATCGCACCACTGCGGGGGAGCTCGCACCACTGTGGGGGAAGATCGCACCACTGCGGGTGAAGACGGTACCTACCACTGTGAGGTAGACCGCACCATTGCGGGAACATCGTAGTCCCGCAGCTAACATGCTGCCCAGCATGCTGACATGTTAGCACGGTCATGCTACTGCCGAGACCTGAGGGAAATTCAGACGGACTATTGCAGAGTAACATTCGAAGCGTGATTTATGGGCGTAAATGTGAAATGGTCACTTTATTTTACGACCTGAGCTGCGTGAAGATGTCAGGAGCTGATCCCTGCCGGTGAGTGAGGCGGCTGCCACAGTCACGGGCTGCTCAGTTTCACCCAGCCATACCACACAACACGACTGAACGCCGTTGCCGAGTGCACACCAATGGTCGTCTCGACAGACAACAGTGGCTGCAGTGGCTACAGAAGCTGCAGAAGCTGCGGTGGCTGCAAAAGCTGCAGAGGCTGCGGAAGCTGCAGGCGCTGCACTTAGCCACGGACGGTGGCTTTCATTCTCTCGCGTTACGTCACGTGGCTGTGGTTGAACGTTTATGGGGACTTACTGATGGATGAGAGTACTCAGTGGTTTCGCTGGCAGTTTTCAACCCAGATAATGAACGTCGACCTGGTCCTATAAGACACTCTCCACAGTGGTGAAATTATACCATAGCATTACCGACATGACATGACAGGCCTCCGTTTTTGCGACAGCAGGCAAGGATGAATTGATTACTGGAAGAATTGGCACCCCGTGGTGCTTTTCCTCGCATACCAACACCCATTCCTATTGCACGAAAGGAAAACCTTGAACGAATTTAAATGGTACGATCCCTTTTCGACGAAAATATCTCTCTTGCAGGTATATGCAATGCACATGCTATTTTTACTTCTTGCAATGCTGCCGATCAGTAAAACTACCTGCGACATCATCACCAGGCGCATTCCAGAACATGGGTGCAGGTTGAACAAAATCTCAGCAGGAGTGTGGGGGTCGCGGTAACTGAGTCGGAAGAGCGTCCGACCCTCGATCGCAAGATCATGGGTTCGAATCTCACAATCGATTGTCGAGTCCACCTGCATCCGATCTGTGTGCAAGGGTGGCGACACTCTATGGCCAAGCAGCCGAATGCATTGTAGAAGAGCCCAAGGTTCTTCTGCATAAGGAGCGCATGAATATATACATGCATGAATACAATGATTGCATTATGTGGGCACAGATCAAGCAATAGATGCAACTGATCCGATCGTACCAAGAATATCCAACCTACTTATGGGACAGTTTTACGGTGATCCATGATATATCAAGTAATGTCGTATTTCCTGCTAGGACGCATGTCACTTTTCCAGAAGGCTAGAATCCGTGATAAACTCTCCCCACAGGTTGGAGCATTTGGACTAGTTGCGGCTCCTTTTGTGAGTGAAATTGCTTGGCTAAAGTACAATCAGCCCCTGGTATAGTCCGGATCTTGTTATCGTCAAATTCCCAATCAGTACAGGCTTTTCGAGTAACAACGAGCATTTACTTCTGCAGTGCATAGAGCGAATGTTCTCACCTGATAGTTTGTGGTCTTTGCTTCTGGCTTCCGGGGGAGGAGCTCTTGAAGGAAGCATTGCGAGGGATTAGTGATAAGGGTGATCAATTTGAAAAGACATTGGCCGTGAGGAGTCGTAAGTTTTGAAGTTAAGGCATGCGATTATTTAAGAGACACGACCGAGCATTGAAGGGACTCAAGCCACCTCCAGAAGTAAGTGTGAAGCTCAGCCTTAGGTATTGGAAGCCATGATTTTGGCCAACCCAGCTAGAGTCAATTAAGACCAACCACCCAAGGTTCGTGTGCATCTGGTATTTCCTTACTTTCGGGCGCGAACTTCCTGCAAATGGTCCTTGTCAAGCTGATCAGATGCTTTTTGTTAGCTTGACAAAAGTAATCTCCGGCGAGATTTGATTACTTCAGATTAGGTCGGGACGATAAAATGGCATGCTTGTACGATGTTTGTTGGTCCAGGTGACACAGTTTATGAGCCTATTAACCTGATATTAATGACCTGCTCAGCAACTTAGCATCACTGAATATTTGATACGACTAGGACTAATGGTTGAGGTAGTCCTGGAAGGGCAGGGACAGATTCTTCCTCCCCATTCATTGTACATGCAGATCGGAGGTTCTTGAGCGTTCTGCGCGTGTGTACATAGGATGTCTAACCATAGGCATGGAACCTGTAACCTTTAATCTGAACAAGACATGTCTAATTGTGCATTCAAATGCGTCAGCTAGAGACATGATAGGTAACTTTTAATCTATAGAATGCTTGCAATAGTTGCCGAACGTCAAAGCCATGCCAAAGCCAACCACAAACGCCAAAGCGTTGCGACGCTTAGGCCAAGCTCTACATCGTTGTGTGAATCAAGGATCAATGCCCGGTGACGCAAGCCTATCCCGTGGCCAAATGTAAATAAGTACCCACTTGGTTCTGCCAGGAGAGGGGCTATGAGGCAATACGACACAACACCCGCAGTGGTATCACCGCTGGAGGATGGCGAACTGCATCGAGAATAGCGTGCTTCGTGAGCATTTGGACGGGTGCGGTGCGAGGAATACCCTGGGTACCGCATGCACCTAGTAATGCGACGTTCGGACTGGTTTAAACTTTCTCCGTATTAGAGAGCATCAACATCATCATCTGTTTCAGATGATACCCGTGTAGTGCCTTGAATGCAGTTGCATGAAGTTTGCCATAGTTATTTCATTCCTTTTTACATTTTTTGCACTTCTGTTCTACCTGTGATCTCTGACGAGGCTTTAGTTTGATCTCGCATACTTATATGGCAATACTCATATATGAAGGAGATAACAGATGGCTTCCATCCTTTCTTGTTAGCAGTAATCTTAATGCACTGTAAGGCAGACTATTAAACCCGTTCGTTACCCATATTACCAGGAATACATAATATATAGACCACGATATTGCCCTCGTGCCTCACTTACCATTAAAAGGCCGAGCAAACGCCCACATTTATTGGTTAATAGCTTCGTGACCTGGTATTACTGTACTCTAAAAACCGCTAGGTTCAGCTAATTATCATATAAACCGACGCAAGAAGCAGAATTCCCCTTCACCTCGTGCGTCATGGACACCAAGGCGGAGCCAAAGTTTCGCTGAAGTGAGGGAGGCTACCGGTCAGAATAGGCTCCTCCAGACTCCCCCCAGAATGCTGCCGGCTACATACCTGACACCTGTGGGAGGACGAACAGTTCGGATATTCTCGCGGAGTCCCACAGGCAAACCGATCCCCAAGGCGTGCCTATCAGGAGCTCTCCCAGGAATCTAGGTGAAGGAGAGGTAGGCCATTGCTCATTCTACCTAGAATGATGCATCAATGTGTTGAGTAGATGCGTACCGTGGTATTGAGGGCAGCAGCGGACGCAATGAGCGAATGGGCGCGTGACGCGCGATGGCGAAGTCGACGTCGTCGACGACTGGCAGGACGGGAATCCATCGCTGGTGTCACTGCGGGGCCAGTGTGCCAGTGAAGACGATGAGGCCTTGGAGCTGTTGGGACACCGGCATCGGGAATAGAGCTGGGAAGACGGCGGGCTCCAGGGACGCGCGATGCGTCGGAACGGACCGGCCACGTGCCCCGGGCCTGGGTGTTGGCGCACCGCTGAACGTCCCGGCCGGATCTGGCCCTGCAGACTGTTTATTGAAGCCGTCGGGTCCTGGAAGCCGTCGAGGGCGAGAAGTGTCCTTGGAGCCCGCGGGCGGCAGGCAGGTCAGCCGAGCCGGCGTCCACGGGAAGGGTGGACGCCGGCTCGCTACTAATGGTAGGAGCCAGAAGTCGGTGCCTTTCGCGAGGCGACGACTGACCAGGATCGCCTGGACGAATACGTGTGGCAACGATAGACCGGGAGTGCCAGAAGGAACACGTGCGGTGAAGACTGACTGGGAATTCCAGGAGGAATACGTGCGGTGACAATTGGCCGGGAATTCCAGGAGGAATACGTGCGGTGACAATTGGCCGGGAATTCCAGGAGGAACACGTGCGGTGACAATTGACCGGGAATTCCGGGAGGACTACGTGCGGTGACCGGTGATGACTGACCGGAAGTGCCGGGACGAAGACTGCATGTCCGTTGGCTGGTCTACTATTTGTGCTTAATTGCACACTGACTACATGCCACTGGGCACCCATAACACCGTTGAGAAGGGGCGCTGGTACGGTGAGCACGGGGCCGCCAACACGTAGCGCTGGCGCGGTATGCGCGGTGACCACCCATCGGAAACGGCAGCGTGATGCGGACGGCGACCGCTAATCAGAGGTGCCGGTACATTGCGTGCGGTGCAGGTGCAAAGAATCTCGGGCATGTCCGAGGCGGGGGGAAGCCAACCCGTCTGTGACGCGTGGGAGGCCGCTATCTTTGGTCGGATCGAGCGACGCCGCGGAGGGGTTGGGGCGCCACCCGGAGGCCCGAATGGTTGTGACGTAATGAGATGAAACAATTATATTCAGGAGTGCTGCATGATCGACGCAGTCGATGCGTCCATGAACTCCAATGTTCTGGAGTGGCTCGTCCAAACTCAGGCGAAGCGAAGCCAGCTCCCTGACTGCGAGTTGAGAAGTGACAGTGGTGTAGGTGAGGAGGGGACTAAAAGAACGATGGACACTAAGCGCCTGCAACGAACACCGGAGGCCACACTATCAGGGGATGCTCGAGATGACAGCGGGGAGTGAGTCAGCATGCTGAACACGCGTATAAAAAGGTCACACACCGAGAGCCAGAGGCGGCGGTGCGCGGCGTCGCTTTGGGCCCATGATTGGTCAGGCGAACTGAAGCAGAACAAATCGGGACACGTTGGGCCACGAGGAAGCACCGAGAAGCGCGCGTGACGCTCATCGCCACGAGAGGTCAGCAGACTGGTGTAGCGCATTTCCATGCAGTGTGCCAGTTGCAGAGGACAGAATAAATTGCAACGTCCGCTACATAAGTCAGTTTTTCGGGTTCACGCTCATGGGAATGTGTCTAGCTGAATTGCTTACTCGCTGTCGTACTCTGTATCTACTGCGACCATCCTAGGCGGACTATTATATGATTAAGGCGGATAGTAATATGATCAATTGCCCGGTGTACGCAAAGCCATCTATGGATACGGCCTCTGCTCAATTCATCTCGGCTGCTTCTCGATGACATCAGCTGAGCAGTGTTGGTGATGTGCATCGTGTGGGTGGGTAGGTTGATGCAGCACTGATCGGCCGGTGCTAATAACTGTTCTGCTGGGTGAAAGTCCTATTAACAATTAATACTATGGTGCTGCACCGAAATGAGCAGAAATAGAAAGCGGTTCTGCCTCCACCAATTCGGACACCTTTACGCCCATGTTCTGCACCTCCACATGCATTCTACGTGGGAGTGGCAACGTGAGCAAGAACCACCGTAGTTCTTACATTAAGGCAAGGCCGAGTTGATTTGTTCATCGCCGTCAGTGTTGATCATCGTTCGTGCAACTGTAATTAAGTGCGGGTATTCCCAGTTATGCGGATCCACGCTCTCGTCCGCCCATCAAGGCATTGCTTCTATAGACGTTTATCCTTTCCAATCCGATACAGAATATTCGTTCGGAGTATTTTTCGACACCACCAGCAGCTAGTGACTTCATGTTGGATTACCCGCTTCCCCCGTACATTTGGCAAGAGATAGCTCACTAGAAAATATTCGGTGATGTCCTTTCTTCTAGCTTGCTCATAAGTCATTTCTTACAACAGCCGCAGAAAAAAAACTTAATCTGTCTAAGCTTGCGTCACTGAATTTAATACCTGTGGATAGTTGGTCTTTCCTGTACTGAAGACAATGAACTGTGTAGTCTATCCAGGCTATTGGCTTGTATTATGCTCTCACTCGGAGAGCGAAGGGTGATGATAACGCCGTGCGATAAGACACGATATCAAGGTTATGGAGGGCGATGATGTGAAACCTGAACAGATTAGCGCCCCACTGTGGTCTGCACTATCGGTCGAATGTCTTGGGGCGATCAGCCCGGCCAACCTATCCCAACCTGGCTGTGACACTACCGAGCATCCTGAAATGTTGACTATGAGCTCTACTAGCAAACGGCTCTACAATCAGTCGACCTTTAGTGACCACATGTTCATCAAATGATAGTCCAATTCAGTGGAAGTTGCTTGTCGTGTATCACGTGGATTGCAAGTGCAATGTTGCGCAATAGTTTTGTTTGAGGTAGAGATCAATAGCTTTTTTAAAGGTAAAATGAACGGTTTACATACATTAGGTAAGGTGCGTTACTTCAGTGTCAGGTAATATGCATTATTTTGTGTTTCACTCAACGTTGATATAAGTGCAAGCTCAGATTCATTAGCTTGATCAGACTCGTTTTATGGAGAATGGCAAGATTCAGGTTGATATTTTAACTATATCTAAATTGTTATGATACTTACCGAAGGAATGCTTTCAGTTGTCACCAAAATATTGTTAAGAATATTTGTGTTTGCTCCATGTTTCCAGAGGATGGCTCGGAGAATGATATGGAACTAATGCACCTGTGCAAAGAAATACCAACTGGCTTTCGCTTAGAAAGCATAGCACCCTGCATGACTAGTCGTTTCACATAGCCAGCTTTGGGATTTTAAACTATGTTTTGTGGAAAGTTTGTTTATTTAATGGACAAATTTACTTTCGTTAATATATCGATGAAGCACAATGCAACCACATGGTTAGGTTGTTTTCTTTTCTCTCGTACATTTCGAATGCGTGGCCAGCCCATCAGGAAGGACATTTTCTGAATTATTGCTGCAGTGCAGAATAAATCCATTTCGCTTAATCACGACGGAGAAATTAAAGCAACGCCTCTTACAACATCTGCGAAATGACATGTCACCACATTTCGAATATATATAAATAATCGAATTCCACACAATTGGGAACATAAAATATATACATATATATGTATACATGTGCATGCATGTATATATATATGTATACATACACTGGAGGGGGGCGGAATCCGCCCACCCTCCAGTGCGCGTAATTTTCAGAGGCCCTCCAGGGCGCGTGTTAAGCATCATACTTGTTACACCTAATTTTCTGCCTCGTTTTTGGGTACCCCGGCCTTGTGTGTGTCATAATGATATAGCTCAGCATTGCTCCTTAAATCCATTTGTCTATATTTGTTATGTATTGCCGCTTGAGTAAAACCCATTTGGAACGGCTTTTCTATGCATTGTGTCAATATTCGAAGTAATGGGATTCATGGCATACACATGCAGGAAATCATCGGATTCCACGCAATTGGGAACTGGTTTAAAATATATATATATATATATATATATATATTATAGTATATATATATTTAAAATGTTTAAAACATAATATATATATATATATATATTATACGAGGTAAATATATTTTATGTTTTAAACCAGTTCCCAATTGCGTGGAATCCGATGTTTCATGTGTATGCCATGAATCCCATTACTTCGAATATTGACACAATGCATAGAAAAGCCGTTCCAAATGGGTTTTACTCAAGCTGTGCAATACATAAGCAAATATATGTATAAATGGATTTAAGGAGCAATGCTGAGCTATATCACTATGACACACACAAGGCCGTGGTATCCAAAAACGAGGCAGAAAATTAGGTGTAGCAAGTATGATGCTTAACACGCGCCCTGGAGGGCCTCTGCAAATTACGCGCACTGGAGGGTGGGCGGATTCCGCCCCCCTAAGATCTCGGCTCCTGCTAAGGCTAGAGCAACGAAATTCGCAGAGTGGATGTGCACGATAGTTAACTCTGTTGTGTGCGAATTTTGTGACCATAGGTCAATATTTTCAAGGTCAAACGAGGTCAAAATAACAAAATTTTCTCGTTTTGCGTAGTTTGGCTTGTCATTGTTATGGATCGCTGTGATTGTGTTTAAATGATCCAAAACTGGGATTAATGATGTTTTGGACATTACAAATGATGCAATACATATGTCCGATCCGCCATTTGACCTTAGGCCACCGATATGGGAGTACTTTATCAGGTCATTTCCTGCTCCAGTTACCGGAACCGCGCTGCTGTTCCGGTACCACCTGACTACTCCGTTGGGCGGCTCGGCACAATCGGCTTCGCAAAGAAAGGAGTGAAATACATGAATAAAGTATAGAAACTCTTAATCACACAATGACAAACAGTAGGATGTGTAGGGAGTAACATTCAAAGTGACATGAATCGCATGACAGTCATTTCCATTTATGACAACATTCCAGTTGACCATGTTTGGTTCCATTAGCCTGTCATGATGACCTCGGCGGCCTGACATGACTTTTAGATTATATAGCATAACAATATGCATCAAACAAGTCGCTAGTGTTGCCAAAGACACTTCCCTATTGTCAATATACGGGAAGCGCATCAGCGCCGATTTTTGTGGTCTGGCGCTGTGATTATTTAAAAACACTTTAACGGCCCATAACTGAAAAACTTGTCCGCCGATTTTCATTTTTCATACTTTAAGCAATGCGCCTGTCATCTCTAAGCAGGTACGAACAAACGGCGTATATCGGCCTGTACAACGTGGAGTTGTGTACGACAAATCGGAGGGGTGAGCGGAATTCGCCCTCCACCCCTCCAGGGCGTGTGTTAACCTGTCATGAACTTGACCTGACTTGACCTCGGTGATCTGACATGACTTTGAAGCAATGTAGCATAACAACATACATCAAAGAAGTCGCTAGTGTTGCCAAGAACACTTCCTTTTTGACAATATACGGGAAGCGCATCAGCGGCGATATTTGTGGTCTGGCGCTGATAATTTTTTTGAATTTACTGAGCCCTAACTCGAACTATTTTCGGTCTATTTTCGTTTCTCTTACTTTAAACAACGTGCTGTTCATTTTTAAGCAGGTACACAAACAATGGCGTATATCGGCCGGTAAAATCTGGAGTTATCTACGAAAAACCGGAGGGGTGGGCGGATTTCGACCCCCCCCCCCTCCAGGGCGCGTGTTAATCAACAACACCGCTACATTCGGCATGCGTTTTTCCATCATGTCACCGAAAGGGTCAGGTGTTCATCCGGCCGTGCGTGTCCAAGAACCAAGCGAAATTATGCACTTTATTAGTTATTGCTTGTCGTCTGTTTCGAACCCGTAATGCTTACAAATATGTGCAGAGCTTCTCATCGGCGAAGGTGACTCGCGATTTGTTGCTGCGTCGGCGGACGAGCGATGCTCCGCGGTATGGAGATATTGTACCGAAAGATTATTGCAATGAAGCAAAAAGTGGAATCGTAAGGAAAAGTATTAGTTTGTGCTTCTGCTGGTCAGTAACCAAAGATCCGATATACAAATATATTTGGCTCAGATATCGCTGCGCATATGTAATGCAAGCATACGAAAATGCAGCTGAATGCTAAGAAGCAAGTGGTGGATAATGCTAATTTATATTGTAAGCCTACTAACAATCAGCGTGATAATAAGAACCTAACAAGGGGTGGAGCAGATTATCCAGCGATAATTGTATATAGTTCGGCTATCGTATACCATACAGTTACGTTGGAAGCATGTTTTATGATTCATCAGCATCAAAAGTCTGAACTACCACCCCGAAAATAAGAACCCGTTGAATCATGAATGTCGCATGAGATTGATATAAATTAGATTTTGCAGGCAGATTACGAAATTTTGGCTGAATAACATGCATTTATTGTTGGATTACCATATCTGGTAGAGTCTCAAGATCACTACTCTGGTGCTAATTAAAATCACTTTCTAAGTATTGCTTAATAAGAATACACACCGTGTCCTAAAGTACCACATTCTCAGGCGCAAAACGGATCTGGAACAGCGGTAATTAACCCCAAAAGCATTAAAAAATCTTAATGACGAATTTTGGACAGCGATACCAACACATATGTGGAAAAGAAGATGTCAGTTCACTTCACTCCAATGCTAATTTATGATTTTAGGTCCCGAATAGTGGCAAAGCCCGCGTCAGGCAGACCAAGTGAGTCATCTCCCCATGACGGCCGGCAGGCATCGAAATGCAGTGCACCACCGCTCTCTCCCAAAGTGAACCACCATTGAGTACAAGATATTACTGCCAAATCCAGCTTAAAATCAGACTGGAAAAAAACTGGCTAAACGTGATCGAGTAACGCTACCCTGAATAGCTTCGAGAGAGCGCCTAACATTGCACTACTACCCCGCTAGCACACCGTAGTGTGTTGTTGAGATTAGCTCCGCTTTTTTCGCTGGCCAGTTCTTCTGCATATCTGCAGAGATATGGCGCAACACGGCAAGGAAAGCAGCAACTTTCATGAACAGATGAGATCGCAGCAGTGCGAAACCAATCATTAGTCTGGCCCTGCCCCACCGATGCTTATATATGATGATTGCCAGTTGTAGCTTGCAGCTCTCTGCATGCTGCAGACAAGTCACGAACCGGGCTTGTTGGACGCAGAACGAATATAGCAGTTGCCAGGGAAGAAACTGTACACGCTACTGATTAACTGCGATTGTGGCGGGCGTAGGAAATGTCGGCTCACATTGTTGCGAACGTTTACATTGGTTTGTGGACGCATGCACCGCGACTGCTTCCGCCAACTGCACAGGTCCAGATGGCAAGAGGCATTCTTCACTAAGCCGATTGTGTTTTGGCCTCGGTTGGGCGCATTGCCACACCAGTCGGGCGGCTGGAGAGCCAGCGGGCGGGCTGCGACCCCTGACCCGTGTTGCCCGGATGCAGACTGATTCACGGCTGCACCACATATCGCCGGGTTTCGCCGGACCGACGGCCAGGAGGCGGCGCCGCTTTCGGGAACTGGAGCTGCGCAGTACGCCGTCAGAGAAAGGTCATCCAAAGTCACAGCTGCACGCGGAGGCGTGTGTTGATACGCTCTTGCGTGGCTCATGCACGCTCGATGATTGACTTGCCACCCACCAGATAATTCTGTGTCTAGCAGAATCACGTGAAGCAGACCTGCTCGAACTTTGGAGAAGTGCATAAAACATGAATTTCCCCAAATTGGTTGAGGAAGGTCATCCGTGGTTTCACGCAGGCTGAGCTAGATAGTGAAGCATACGCGTTTTTCACAAGCTTAGCGCAAATTAGTTTCATGTCCGTGGGCATGTATGTCATGGTGATACCTTAAAATATTTGCGTTATGACAGACCACAATCTTTGTGGGTGTCAATAATACCATTCAGTATGCCTGAAAGCCCCAATGAACCAGACTTAAGTCAACAGCTGTGGCTTGTAATTCATTCAGATCATGTAACACCCACCTCCGCACGCAGACGTGCACTCTGGATTGTATGCCGAAGGAGATGGAGTGGGAGGAAAACGTAAGTATGTGCACTGTGATGGCAAATTAGGGATTTGAGATAAACGCGAAATTCCATCGTCAAGAATAGCGGGCACCCTTTCCTTCCACGAATGAATGTTTTTCTATCAGCATCCAGGTGGCACCGCTACACTCCTGTAGCGGTGTATGCTTCATTATCCCACCGTAGCTGATGCAACCATTGGCTTCATTACTGGCAACTCCTATGTGCTGCCTGCATCGGCATCAGCACACTGTCGGCCACCCACAGCACGGGAGGTGAGTCGCGACCGACATCGCTCCGTCGGGGGCCGCGACCTCTGCCAGGCTGTCGGTCACGAAGGCGACCCAGCCGTCGACGTCCGACGGCGCGAACCCGGATGTTGGCCGCGGGCGGCGGCGGTTATCGCGACGGTTCCGGTCCGGTCGGCAGTACTCCGACACCGCCGAACAGAGAGGGCCGCTGTACGGAGTCTGAACTCGTGCGAAGTACATCTTCAGAGCATTGGTACCGAATCGAGCTGCTTTAATTCACTTCACCATGCTGTAAGCGCATCGTCTACCCTATGCTTCAAAGCTGTTGATCGTAAAATATGTTCTGCACCACATCACGACTTTTCCGATAAACCATCGGGTAAATTATTCCTGCTGATAGAAGTAACATCTGAAAGGTGACTCGATGGGCCCATTCTGGCTGTTCCTTCACTCCTACCCAATGGATGGGCTGAAAGTGAAGACACGAAAATGCTATGTAGAACTATCTCAGACGTTCGGAGAGAAGCCTCTCTCCCAAGAACGTTAAACTGAAGGTTCGCATCTCTACAATGCGATGTGGCCACTGTGCACCTGTATCTACTACCACCACTGTGTACCTACTACACCTGCATCTACTACCACCACTGTGCACTTACTACACCTGCATCTACTACCACCACTGCACACTTACTACACCTGCATCTACTACCACCACTGTGCACCTACACCCAACACTACAAATCAGCAGTTCGAAGATCGGGGAAGATATATTTACCAAAAAAGGATTTTGGAGCTACCGAAGTGAACTGGGGCGTAAGAAGATGAAGACATATCAGTAATGTGTGATCTATGTTGTGTTGAGCGGCATTGTGAACAGAAACACGGCTCATGGTCAAAATGTTTGGTTATTGGATTGAAGATCCTTCGATCAGTTATGACCATTTCGATATTATGAGATGGACGACATGGAGAGACTAGTGCAGGGACGAAATCCCAAGGATACTTTTACTTTGATCTCAAATTTACGGGACAACTGCTATATAAGCTATCGCATGACCATACTATTTTTAATCCGAACACCGCACAAGGGTCTTTTCGAGAAGGACAGTAAATATTTGCCTAATCACCACATCGTTCAACGATATTCAGGTCACTTCGCAGGTGTACAATCATTTTGTGCACGGCGTCCATTTCCATGTCTCAAATGCATTTTCCGATTCTGCGGACTAGATGCTTCACTCTGTGAAGTTTTTCCTTTCTTTCGGAGAGTAGCTAAAATGAATGATAAAAAACAACATTTCGGAGATTGCGCTCTTCAGAATAGCTACATATATTCGGACAATTTTTTAAAGGGAAAAAATCCTACATTCCCATTAACCCGCGCCGTCTTTCCGGTCAAATCCTCACACCCCGTCTCGGGGGGGGGGCGGTTGAAGACCCCCTCTAAAATCCAAACTAAGCATCGAGAAGCTGGGGCTCGTTGCCCATTGCAATGTAAATTATATGCCATATCAGTTCATGGGAAATAGTTGGTATACGTCCATCCATTCTAAAGGGCGTTCTATGAATGCAAAAGTTAAGTTAAAATTTCGAGGACAAGAGTTATATATATATGTACATATGCATGCATGTGTGTGTGTGCGTGTGTGTGTGTGTGTGTGTGTGTGTGTGTGTGTGTGTGTGTGTGTGTGTGTGTGTGTGTGTGTGTGTGTGTATTTGTGTGGATGCATAAATTATTTTCTGGGATGAGAAAGATCATGCGAGTAACCGGATCCGACCCAACCTGACGGAAAACTGACCGAAAATAATTATTTTTCAGCCTCTCTGAAGCGTTGTAAGACATACTTATTCAATTCTAAGTTAACGCAAAATTATCCTGGGGTGCGAAGTTTAATTTGGAAACATTATTTTTATTATTACCTCAGCTCACTTCTCACACTTTCTGTGGAGATAAAAAGCTTCTACCGCTGCATATTTTGTGCCCGTAGAACGCAGCCTAGCGGCGCATTCACGATCTTTGTAGTGAGCCAGTATACAAGCCTCTCCGAGCTTCCAGAAGAGGCCAGTTGGTCTATCTGCACGGTATCTCTGCCAGTAAATGTGCCCTGATTCACGTTGTGCTTGCAGCATGAGAGTCTTTATATACGCTGTTATCCTTGGTCGTTCGGCGTCATTAGGGGTAATAATGCCTCGCGTTGGTGTTAAATGATTGCAGGTCTGTGCAAATCACTTCACATGACTTCGGAATTGTTCTCAGGAGAAAGGTCGATCAGGGCTACATAAGGAAAGGATGCTTAGCATATCCTCCACGAAATACGTCTGGTAATTGGACATATTGGCGGTGGTGGTGATGTTTTTTCGTGTGTGCTGTTGGGCGGTGGGGGAGGGGTATGTTACTTAGATTCTCCAGACCTATTCCATGAATGTTGAAGTAATTTTCTAGGAAAATATCTGTCAGATAGGCTTTCGAACTTCAAGGAAACAATGACCTCTTCGACGTCATTTCGTGGTAATCGATGTAAATTGGGGGACATGCAATGTAGCGTAACTAGCTTCCAGTCATCTTGGCTAATTTTATTGCATTGTGTATAGAGTTCGGAGCTACGCCGTAGGTGAATTGACCTTTTCTTCAACCCGTGTGCGGAGACTTTAAAGGCACCGGACGATCGAGATGAGGAGGCGGTCATGCGGTTCCCACGCTGCATGGATACAGGATTAGCCACTAAACCGCAGCGTAATGGTACTGGCAACCCGTAGCAAGATGTCATGTTTGGTCGAATTTGTTTCAGAAGCGCCGGGATTTCAGATGCAAGTAAACGTTATTTTGGCAATTCGGCGCTGTGCATTGAACTTTGGGATGAGTGCCTGACATTGGGCGGAAAAGCTCAGATTCGGAAATGATGCAACCAATGTCGACATATGTGCATTGAAAGCCAATTGACCTCTGCCGACATTGGCCGCGCTTTTCACAAATCGCCACAATCCACATCATGGTTGCAATAGCTTCTAGCAGTCCCGGGATGGGAGCGAACTATGTGTTAAGGCGATCGAGAGTGAGATTCTCTCGCTGCGTCGACTTGCCTTTCGTCGGTGCGATGACATGACGGAGTTGACCGGACATCGATGACGCCGGCGACTCTCGGGCACACGGCGTTCCAAATCGCTGCAGCCGTCGCTCCCAACGGTGCGTCTCGCTTGTCCGTGTAACTGGGAGTAGCCGTCACCACCGCCTGCCCTCGCCATCAACCCCAGAGGTTCCTCTGCGACTGGCGGCGGCGACGGACCGTCAACCCGATAGCTGCGAATTGCGGCACAACTGTCCAGGATTCCCCTCAGTGTACCCGAGGTCGGTCACTGTTGCCAACGCCTACTGTTCCACCTGTCAGTGACGCACCAGTCCACCAAGGACACATCGGCAAGCGGTTCCGGCACCACATAGGCTGATGGACTCGCATGAGCAGGTTGTACTTCTCCAGCTGAAGCAGCTTCTGGTGGTCGGAAGGGTTGGTCTGGATGTCATAGATCAAATCACCAGTCAGGATCGGCTTACACTGGAGGTTGCTCCAGTTAGTCCTCAGTCAACATGTTGGCTGATGTCTAACTGGAGTTGTTTTGCGATGGCATCACATTCGTGGTGATCTGTGTGGTTGTATTTAATGATGGTCGGGAGATCTACCCGATGACGGTGGTTCTTTTCTTGTTGAAATCAACCCGTACCCATTTTGTCTCCGCTCGGGACGCTGGCGGCGGACGATCTATGAGGGTGATGACTTCGGTTCCCAGAGTCTCCCTCACAACAATGGCAACACCACCACCACTCCGCTCGCGTCATGGGGCTCTGCCACTTCGGAATACACCAAACCCAGTAATGTTAATAAGTCAATCTGGAGCGCTAAGCTATGCTAGAATGCTGGAGTGCTAAACTATGCTAGAATGCTGGAGTGCTAAACTATGCTAGAATGCTGGAGTGCTAAACTATGCTAGAATGCTGGAGTGCTGAAATAAGCCAATCTGGAGTGCTAACTGGAGTGCTAGTGCTGGAGAGGTTTTATTCCGCATATCACGAGATGTCCGTGTTCTGATAATGAACGTGGGCTTGCATGATGAACGTGAACCGAATGTTCAGGAGTTTCAGCAGCAGCGATTGAATGTCCAGCGGTTCAACAGCAATAGGATCAGTAGAAGACGCACCAGCTGTTGCCCGGGGCTGACTGATGTCGGCACACCCTGCCGCCAGCTCCCAGCTGACACATCTATAGGGGCCTGGCGGTGTCAGACCGATACCAGACTGACACAGATCATACAGATTATTCGGCAGCTTTCCAAATTGCAAACCACACTTTGCTCACCACACAGTCGAGACAATCCAATCATTTGCAGGACATGGCTCTGGAATGGTTCGTCTCGCATCTGTCGGGCAGTACTCAAATAGTCATCGTAAACAGCAAAACCTCCAGCTGGCGGCCAATAGTTTCCGTGGTCCCGAAAGGATACTTTCTGGTTTCTCTTTTCTTTCCATTATTATGAACGACCCCCATGCCAATGTGTACCCGCTGTGATATCGCACTAACAGTGAGACATGCTCTTTTGGTGTGCCCTCGCTTCTCAGCCCGACGACGACCATACTTTGGAAGCCATGTGTCCACGCTGACCATGACAAATACTATTGGTGATGGGTCACGTGTGGCTCAGAACGGACGACTGTTTCAATTTCTCTCACAAGTACGATTTGCTGCCACATATCCAGGAAGGTAAAGATATTTGACCGGTTTGAGCATAGTGAGTGTTACTTACACGTGAAAGCAAACCTGACCAGGACCTGAAACCTAGGTAGAAAGGAGCACTGTTATGGGCGCTATATGATCAACATGGTCGATGCGACCTAAAGCCAAAATAACTAACTAACGATGTCCCCAAAATAGTATATTCCCGTAAGGGCAATATTTATTAGCGTTGATACGAGACGCTAGGTGATGACAGCTCAACCCGCGCCTTAGGGCGCGGCGTGTAACTCAGCAGGCTGTTCCCGTCATCTTTAGCGGCATCAAACTACTACGATCTATACTTACAGCCGGTAGATGTCGCACCCGGCGGATCACTCGCGAAACTTCCAGTTACGGAACTAAGCCAGAAAAAAATGAAATCCGGGATTAATGGGCCAGTACACTTCCGTAACTCTGAAAGATAATAAATGGCCAGATGGGAACACGCAGTATTACTAAGTTCCATGCAGAAATTAATTCACAGCTGAAATGTGTTGTGACATCTGGGAACGTCCCCCTTCCCGCCGCAGCCGAACACCTTCCGGCCGGAACAACGGAAGGGTAGGGTTGATAGTCGTTTCCCGCGTGCCGTAACCCCCAAGCTCCAGCAATCGTGTTCAGTGTCCCGCAATGGGCCCGAAGAGAAAACCGACCGGTACCGCCAAGGCGACAGGTATGTGGATCGCCCCTCCCCGGGCCCACATCAGCACGCGCCACGTACGCCACCATTTCCCCACCGCTCTAGAACCTACGCACCGGTAACTGGAACTACCTAGGTCACCCAAGAACGGAGCTAGCCTACCCCTCGGACGGTCGTCACCGTTCCGTGCAAGCACCTTGGCGCCCCGTTATGCACGCTGGTCCGCCCTGGGCGGCGTCACAGCGAAGGTCACGCACCGGGGCCCGTCCGTTGGCTGATACTGCGGTTCAGGTTTCACCGATCGTAGGCGCCGGCTTGGAGGACCGCTGACATAGCGACCACGTTACCGAGTCCTAGTTTCAGTACCGGCCTGACACCGCTCGTGTCACTGGTGAAGTCCCACTGCCCACATGCAGTTATCGGGCCCGGCTCTCCGCCGATGCCCCTGCGATGGTTCCATTCGTTACTCGTGCCCGGCCATCAGCCGGCGCCACGGGTACAGATCCACAGCCCGGACCGCTGTAGGAGTCTGGCTGCCCGTTGCCGCCTCCGGTGGGGCCTCTGGTGCCTGTGACAGGGCCCCCTGACAAGGTCCCACGGGCCTGGCCATCAGGCGACTGGCCCCCTATGGGTCTGCCGTCCCCCAACGCCTACGACAAGGCCACCCTCATGCCCACTCATGTGGCCCACTGCCACAGTCACCCATGGGCCTAGTCGTCGCTGCCGTCTCCGATAAGGCCACACCTCTGGTCAGGCCCACTGACGAGGTCACATGGCTGACCTCTGCCGCCACTGCTGCCTGGGTCTTGTCCGCTGACGCAGCCTATCAGGCCCGCTGACTGGTTACTCATGGGACTAGCCGTCCGCTGACGCAGCCCATCAGGCGACTGGCCCTCTATGGGCCTGCCGTCCCCCAACGCCTACGACAAGGCCACCCTCATGCCCACTCATGTGGCCCACTGCCACGGTCACCCATGGGCCTAGTCGTCGCTGCCGTCTCCGATAAGGCCACACCTCTGGTCAGGCCCACTGACGAGGTCACATGGCTGTCCTCTGCTGCCACTGCTGCCTGGGTCATGCCCTGGGCTCTGGCGGTTCCCATACCCTGTTGCGGTCCCACGGACCAGCCCAGGCACCCGGTCCTGTGTTCAGGTTCAGCGATCGCCAGCGTTCAGGTCCCCCTGACCTGCCGGGTCGCGGCCACGACACACCGACCGCCAGTACTTGCCCTATGTTCCCTGCCGGCAGGGTCCCTTGCCAAGGTCGCAACCACCATTCGCACCGCACGGCCCCGCGCGACGCCGACCGCGCCGCCCGCGGCACGCCAGCGCCAGTCTGCCTCCCAGTCTCGGCCCGCCCTCCCTGCCCGTGCCTCCCGCCGCGCTACAACGCGGACGACCCGTCGCTACCCGGCGGCGAGCCATCGCCAGGCCGTCCACCTCACGTGCGTCCACAAGCAGCGGCGGCTCCAGTGTGGTCTCCGGCGCGCCCGGGGACTGCTCAGACGTCGACTCCTCTGCGCGACAATCGCCCCCCCTGGGCCCATCAGGACCCGGCGAAGTCACTGACATCAGCTCGGTCCCACTCGCCTCTGACCGCCCGGATCCGCCACGGTTTCTCAAGCTCCCCACCGTGGGGCGCTCCCTCTTGGACGAGCTGAAGAGGCGAGACCGCGTGGTCGCCGTGGAAAACGTACTGTATCACCAGCTGCACCTCACCCGGGCCAACACGACCGACCGCGCCAGGGCCCCGCCCACCTGCGTGGCCAACTACGTGCGCGGCGTGACGGCGATCGCCGCCTATCGAGCATACTTTTCCCCTCCCTCGCCGTGCAGTGGCTTACATACCTGCACTGGCTGCAGGGTAGGGCCGACGGGCTGGGCACCGCCCAGCTCAAGGATATTTATATCCGCGCCCGTACCCACATGGCGCAGTACCCGCACGACTACCACGACGCCGCCTCCCTGACCGACGCCGTGCGCGCCTCTCAGCCTTGGTGGCCGCGCCCCCGGCGGCCGTCAATCTTCCCCCACGAACGAGTTGGCTCGCTCTCCCCGCTAATGCAGCGCCGTACCCACACTTTTCAGCGGCCCCCAATCGGGGGCCGGACCCCGTGATGTGTATCCGCTACAACTTGGGACGGTGCACCAGGCCAGAGTCATGCCGGCGCAGGCACGCGTGCTCCCGGTGCGGGGAGGGGCACCCCGCAACCCACCACCATGGTCAGCCTCCCCGGTTTTTTCCGCCGCAGGCCTACCGCGACAACCGCCCGTACCCCCGCTGGTGAGCCTTCCCAGCTCGACTCGCCCAACTGTGCCGGCGACGATCCCGCGTGTTTCCATCCCAGCCTCGCTAGCCGAGCTCTCCGCTGCTTACTTACGTTCGCCAGTTGACCCGGCATCCCTCGCGGCAATCGCAGCTCCCGCCATCAACGCGGTGGCGTTGAAGACGGTCTGCTCGCGCCTCCGCGTGGGCGCCGACATCGGGTACACGGGCCCCCTAGTCAGCTCCGCACGCCCCAACAACCGGTCGGCCCTTCACGACCCCGAGGCCCTGTCTCGCGCCCTTGCTGCCGAACTCGCTCGGGGCCACACCGCGGGCCCCTTCACCATCCCACCGTTCTCTCCCTTCCGAATGAATCCCCTTGGGGCACGCCCCAAGCCTGATGGGGCTCTCCGCATCATTTTAGACCTGTCGCAGCCGGTTGGTACCAATGTGAACGACTACATCGACAAGGAGTCGTTCACGCTGCAGTACACGACGCTGGACGATGCCATTGCAGCCCTGTTCGAGGTCGGCCCGCGCGGCGTTCATGGCCAAAGTTGACCTCCGGCATGCCTTCCGCTTGCTTCCCGTCCGGCCATCTCAGTGGTGGCTGCTCGGCTTCCGCTGACATGAATCTTTCTACTTTGACGTGCGGCTCCCATTCGGTCTACGGTCCGCTTGCGCCCTGTTCGATGACCTCGCTAAGGTCGTAGCCGCCGCGGTCCGCCATCACGCACGTGCCCCCACACTTATCAGTATCTCGACGATTTCTTTTTCTTTTCCGCGTCGTCATCACCCGCCTGCCGTCGGGCTTTCGTCACCATGCTGGAGGTTTGCCATGCTTGCGGCATACCGGTGTCCGATGAGAAGTGCCACCCGCCCGGCCGCACCCTCACGCTCCTCGGCTGCATCCTCAACACGGACACACTCACCATCTCCCTCCCGCCGGATAAGCTCCAAGCTCTGCTCGAGCACCTTCGCGCTGTCCGCCGGGCCCGAACCGTGCGCAAGCACGACATGCTGAGCCTGGTCGGACAACTAGTACACGCCACGAAATGCATCCCGGCAGGCCGCAGCTTCCTCCGGCGCATGCTCGACGCAGCCCACTCCGTACACAGTTTGCACCACTGGGTCACCCTCACCCGAACGGTGAAACTTGACCTGGACTGGTGGCTGGTGGTCCTGCCCCGATGGAACGGCCACGCCCCGCTAATGCACCCATTCTGGACGCCACCGTCCGACTTAAGCCTTGCCACAGACGCCTCGAGAGCGGGTTTCGGTGGCACGTGCGGCCAAGGGTGGTTCTACGCGCGTTGACCGCCCCGCGTACACTTCTCGCCCTGGGCATGTCCTGGCTCGAAATGGTCCCGATTTTGGCAGCGTGCCTCATCTGGGGCCCTTCGTGGGCGGGGCGCCGGGTCACGTTTCATTGCGATAACTCCGGCGTGGTCGGCCCATCGGAGCGTGGGTTGTCCAGAGACTCGTGGTTCAAGTCTCTCCTCCGCCAGTCACTCTTTGTTGCAGCGGCCCATCACTTCCACCTTCGCGTGGTCCATCTGCCCGGCCGCGATAATTGCGCAGCGGACGCCCTGTCACGCTTACAGATCCCGGCGTTCCGGCGGGCCCGTCCGGACGCCAGCGCGGCCCCCGGGGCCGTGCCCAGCCGCCCGCTGCAGTTCCTGTCGGACCCGTCAGAGGAGTGCACGAACCGTTTGGTGATTTGGTGTCTTTCAGTCGTACATCGACGAAAACGTAACGGCTGAAACTAACTGGAGTCGAGACCATCGAAAGCCAAACCGTAGGTCGCAACTGCAAAGAAAAGAAAAACTCCAGCGAACGAGTAAGTAAATGCTAATAGTATATTCCCGTAAGGGCAATATTTACTAGCGTTGATACGAGACGCTAGGTGATGACAGCTCAACCCGCGCCTTAGGGCGCGGCGTGTAACTCAGCAGGCTGTTCCCGTCATCTTTAGCGGCATCAAACTACTACGATCTATACTTACAGCCGGTAAATGTCTCACCCGGCGAACCACTCGCGAAACTTCCGGTTACGGAACTTAGCCAGAAAAAAATGAAATCCGGGATTAATGGACCAGTACACTTCCGTAACTCTGAAAGATAATAAATGGCCAGATGGGAACACGCAGTATTACTAAGTTCCACGCAGAAATTAATTCACAGCTGAAATGTGTTGTGACATCTGGCAACGTCCCCTTCCCGCCGCAGCCGAGCACCTTCCGGCCGGAACAACGGAAGGGTAGGGTTGATAGTCTAGCCCACCCCCACCCCATCAACCACACCTCTGCCTGTGACGCCCATTTCCAGTCTCCTCCTTCCGTCCGAGACGGTCTTTCAGCCGTACATCGACGAAAACGGAACGGCTGAAACTAACTGGAGTCGAGACCATCGAAAGCCAAACCGTACGTCGCAACTGCAAAGAAAAGAAAAACTCCAGCGAACGAGTAAGTAAATGCTAATGAGTGTCTTCTTTATGCACATGGTATACAATATTCCACAGAATTTTCTCTCCGGCTGACGGTTTATTACCATAGCAGGACGTCGATATTCTGGCATCATGGTCCATCAGATAGGGATTAGATCTATAAATCTGGACAAATGCAAACTACTAGTGACGTCTCTCAGGCGGATGCCCCTATTGAAATGACGTGCAACATTAACAATATCAAAGTAAAAAATAGAACCAAATTTGCAACTTCGGTCTAACATTAGGCTCAAAATAAACATCTAGAGCTCATGCTAGTGACATCGTACGAGAAGCAGACAGGGCTCTAGGTCTGCTTGTCCGACCCTTCCAGGCTGGAACAAAACACTCCAGGGTCAAGCGCAGCGCTGCATTTGCTGACAACTTGTCTAACGTAAGTCCTGTTTTAGAACACCCCAGCGTCATTGTGACGGGCGTCGCTACCATCCACACTGTGGGTCGATCGGGAACATCACAAGTTTCTCACGTGTCTCCTATTTCACACGATATCTGGTTCCACGACATTCTCTTATTCGCTGACCTACAACATTTCAAAATGTATTTCCTATCTTTCAGGTGTATGAAATTTGATTTGCGTTTCATGAGACAAGTCTTCAAAAAACAATGAAGACTCGTTTGCCCTTCTGGCACACTTTCTGATGCATTTGCCAACTCGATTGACCCATACATGAAACTGTATTCATACTAAGAGCACATACACTGTGCAATCAGGTATGCTTTGCAGGCTTTCCGGGCTAGTAAATGATTTGATTTCGACGTTCCACACATTAGATATCTTTTACACACCATCAGTCTAATTAAGGCAGCAGCGAAATCATATGCTGATAGTTTCGATGAGATCGGGCGCGTTCGATATTCGTCCACCTTTACAGTTGCTGCAACACATCGGGACTTCACATTTTAGTGGATGATTACTCTGTTGGTGATTATGTGTGAATATACGAAGAGGTCTGCGATGCCTGAGCGGATGCACTTTGATCGAATGCATTTTGAGCGTGTCTATCTAAGTGAGTACAATTTCAGTTGCTGATAAACTGTGTGACTGCGACATCCAAGCGAGTATATATAGAGCGAGCGCTGTGCGAACGACAACATTTACGACAGCTGTGCATATTTCCAGGTAAAGGACTCCCAGGAAAGGTAGTAAGCTGGAGGAATGGCATTATAACATTTAGGTGGTGCTTAATAAGCCATGCCAAATTATTTATAAATGCTTAAATACATCGAAGAAGAACAAGTTGTTTTCAGCGGGCAAAAGGGGAGCAGCTTCTAGGCGGGTTTGAAAGAAGGATTTTGGGAAAATGTTGCATTGGCCTTGCACTGCACCTAGAAGCATGTTAATAAGATCGACAAGTTGAAAAATGTTGCATCAGTGTTGCGGAGCATCTGCCATAATCTTGAGCTCAGTGCATGGGAAGCAACCATCGAAAATACAGTTCAAATTCCTGGTATGCACGGTTGGTGCTGATGCTTAAGCTAGCAGAACTGCCTTCCCACTTGCCTATGTCGAATAAATTGTGATAAAAATTCCTGCTCCGATTCACTAGTGTTACGCGAGTGAAAGGACGTCAACACTGTTAGCTATAATTCTTCAGTATATTAATTAAAAAGCGAAAATCAAGTGAAATCGAACATGGATGACCGTGAATTCAGTATCTGTCACTCTATTCACATGGTAATGCAATTCGCGTAAATAGCAAACACAATCCCTTGGATTGTGTTTGCTCTATTTACGCTCGTTCAAAGTTCGCAATGCCATAGTTCGCTATTTCGCTCAGAATGTATTCACTTCGATAAACCCTTTCAAAGTATACTTGCTCAAATTTTACTCGCTGAAATGAACGCTGCATACTTGAATGCATTTTGGGGTCTCTGGCGAAAGACGCAATTAATACGTTATTAGAGTCCAAGAAACATTCGTCGAGTGCATTGCAGTTTGATAACCACCTCCATTCGGACCAAATGGGACTCCAGAAGAGTGCAGCGCTCATTCAGCAAGTTCCACTATATTTACAGTCAACTGAATGCCAAAATCCATACGCCATGCTTTTCAGGTGTCCCTTGATGACGATTCCTGGTCGTCCAGCACGACTCCGAAGTGTCGATTTGACCAGCTCAGGTCATCCAGCAGGAAGCACGGAATCACCCAACACATGCTTCGCCGATGATGAGGCAACGTATATGCCCAATACGCCTCTACTTGAGTGATTGCCTCGGCCACAGAGACCACGTCGTTTTCAGGCATCGGTGTGGAATGTGCGGCGCGGTGTTGACGCCAGCGCCATCTGTGTGGACGTGATACGGCTGTCAGCGCCACCTAGGTACCTCTGTACTGGCGGTTCATTTATAGCGGAGATGTTCAGTTATACATCGCAAAGTTCCGTTATAGGGCAGTTGTGGTGGCGTCACATTCGTATTCGCCAGAAAATATGCCACAGCAGGAGACTGCAAGCAAACAAGTATTCGTGCATGCTTGCCAAAGCTACACAAGAGCTTTAATGGCATGACAAAGTGACCATGCACAACATTCTCTCGTTCGAAAATAGTTCCTTCGAGAACACGAGATGACGTAAGATTTTCGAGGGAAAAAATGACAAGCCAAAAACATTTACGGGAAACGTCGGTGAGAACTTGGTGAAAACATTGCTCGCGCAAGACTACGGTGGGAAAAAACAACTGGCATTCCCCGGTGCATGGACAAGGCAAGGCATGCAAGCAAGGCATGCAAGTGTCAGAAAGTAGTTGCCATCCAATACTACTCTGTAATTATCCCCTATGGTTTGCCTTTGAATGTTTCAAAATTGGTCCCACTTTGTGCAGAATGTGTCAGGATGCAGCGTTTCAGAACGTGTCGCGGAAAATATCCCATGCATCGCCCACAGCTTCATTTACAAAATTTTGACTGCAGGACTGCGCCTATTGGCGACTACGAAGGCCACTTCCCGAGCCGACTAAGCACCGTTCCTCCACTCAGTGATACCGAGGCGATGGGTGGTGGTCACTAACTGGGGAGTGGATGGAGGGACAGTGATGACTTCATGGGAGGAAGCGTGACCTCAAAATAGCAACGTCCAGAACGACCCAAACGACGGACTGGGCATGACCTGCTCTGTATAACGAAGGAAACCCTATCAGCTCTGGTGAACATGAATGCTCCATCATGTTGAATAGTGCATAGTGTGCTAAATTGTCCCGCCTCATCGCAGAACAAAACCCTATTGTCCCCTCCCCTGTACGAGCATGATAGCACTTACGCAGAACAGACTCCGACTCTCCCATTTACGAGTATTACTACTTATACAGAACATAGTTCGATTTCCCCCTGCACAAGTATGATTGAGTTTTTTGCAGAACAGAGCTCCTTGTATGGATGCTACTGTACTAATGCAGAACACAGCCCAATTGCTCCTGGTACGAGTATGTGTGTACTAATTCGAACGCACAATTCCGAACAATGCCCCGGTCTCAATTGGCCAGTTTTTACCTATTTGAGGCTGGGCCAGATGATAATAACAGGGCGGTATGAGACACAAAGCAAATCCAATTAAACTACATTCGTGTACTTCCATTAGCAGTGACTAATCCATAACCCAGTGACGTGCTCCCAGTCTGTTTGAAATACGTGTAAAGCCACAATCTCACCGTCACAGTGTCACAGTGACAAAAACGTAGTCGGCATTTCATGCGACCACAAAACATGTACTATTGGTGTGCTAAATCTGGCCAAACTCTGGCAGTTCGTTCTAAGCTGATATGCAGTCCCTCGGATGGTTTGTAAGACATTTTTGGCTGTTCTGAACGATACAGATGGTCCCAAATTTACAAGTTGATTTGCACCGATGCCCCAGAATGCATGTTTAGTCCGAATAAAGACTACCAAGATCAATCGAGATCAATCACCAACCACCTTTAGAAAATCACCAGCGAGACATCGTCATCGGGAAACAGCTCGAAAGATCACATGTCACTGATCTCAACCCTTAGATGTACTGACATAGGCAAAGCTAGGATTTCAGCAAACATCACAAATGTCACACACCGTCGTTGGTGTCTTGTAGCCTGGCAGTGGCTAAAAATGCACCCTTTTACTCAAACGTCTCCCAAGGATCCATCAATTAGCCAAACGGAGGTCAGCTATTACTCGCCGTTTATAGTTACTTGCGACAAAAAAAAACTACTTGGATGGTTGCAGCCTTATCTGATAACAAAATTATCCCTTTGCAGACCAGGAAATTGCTTGCGTCTTCTTGAAACCACGTTTTTGTTAAAACTACGTTACTCACGCTTGGAAGCGATTCAACAAAGAATCGAACCACTGGTAAGTTTGAATGAATTAGCTGAAAGAAAAACAATGTGAACTGCACATTTTTAGGCGCTAAGTTGATATGGTTCGTGACAGCTTCCTTTGGGAGTCCAAGAAGCAGAATTATGTTCGTGCTTAGTTTGCATCGGACATTCTATCTGCTTAATTGCAGTGTGGTACGGTTGATCTCTACCTAATGGTCCTTGGTTTCACTTCTCTCACGGGCAGACATGTTCAGTGTCAACAACCAGAGCATTTCCCGAGTTGTTTTGTCTAATCGCTTTGGTTTATCTCGCAGTCTTATTATGAAGAACTTGAACTGCGTTGTTTGTGAATCCATTGACAAGCATAGATACATTCCAGCTCTAAATCTGCAAGTCAAGGTTCGAGTACTCATTAGGAGTACATCAGATGCAATGTGCAAAGTTACGGAAGGTGCCGGAATGGAACCAAAATGGACCAAAATTGACTCTCCATAAGTATCACAGGCGGATGAATACTATGTACGATTTCATCGGCCAAAGAACACTGGGTGCTCAGGACATTATTGGTCTGAAATATTCAGCCAGCGGCTCCTATCTTCGAGAAATACGGTCACGATACACAAATACTGAAACAAAACCCTGCATTCCATTTTACCCAGCTGCAGAGAAACACAGTAATGACAACATCGATTGGCCCCAAGCAGTTGCCACCGAGGAATGTATGAGGAACATTTTCCTTGCAACTGACACCTCCGGAGTCCAATTAGCACGTTCAGTTTCTCTGACAACGGCGGTCAGTGATCTTCACTCAGTGATGTGTATTTTATATGAGCTTTTCCTTTCATCTACGGAAACGAGTAGTCTGCGGGTAAGTTGCCCGTCTCACAATCGAAAAGGTGTGGGTTCGAGTCTCACCTGTCCCTACTTTTCACCCGCGACCAATCGGCGTGAGATATTGGAGGCGCTGCATGACTCAACGGCGGTTTGTGGCGTAAAAACCAATAACCAACCAACTTTTTAATCCACATTCATTATGTAAACAAGTGTTTTCAACGTAATAAACAAGCCTTAGCACAGCCCATCGTGCAGGCTATGTGTCCATTTCCATCCTTCCATCGATACCCGAGCGCCCACAGCGTGCAGATAGAAATATATTCCTGGCTGCCACGTGCCAGACTTTTGCCGAAATATTCCGTCTATGGTCGTCCATGTAAATGCAATTCCACACGCATTTCCAGTCAGCTGCATTGCTTTCCATCTTGTACGGTCTTTGTTTACTTTATCGGCAGATGCGTCAGTCACCAATTTGGTGTGTTAAGTGCAGCAACCACAAACCCTCGTCTTGCAAGCTTTTTGTATTGTATAACAATGAACAATAGTGACAACTAATATATCTCTGGCGCCTGAATACGTCGTCACAAGCAGCTTTTGAAGGAGCAGGACAGTAGTGCAGCCCACAGTCTTGCATCATGTTAGTGCTGACTGGACACGAGATCTCAGGTCACGAGTTCATATTGCATTTTATGGCCGGCGACAGTATATTGCTGCGAACGTGAGATCACCATGCTACCCGGTCACCATGGCACAAGAGGTCACCGGGTCACCGGATGACCCGTGCGCGATGCGAGGTCAGGTGACCACCAGGCCAATAATACCACGGTGCGATGCTATCAGGTCGCTAGGTCACAATAGCGCGGTAATGGACTATCAAATCACCAGGTCATTAATGCTAAAACACAATATCACCTTGACACGTGAAGCACTTAGGTGAATAGCTATGCTTCGATTGATGCGTCGTATCTGTATAGGTTGAATAGGCAGCGGCTTCTGAGAGACTCAGATGACCTGCTTGGGGAGGAGGAGAGGGGCGAATCGGGTACACGAGAGCGGAACAGCTGATGTGTGGGCGAGGTCGGTGAGCGGGTTAGTCTATGCGGCAAGGTTATTGCACGAGGGCTAGCTGACTGATAATCAGTCACAAGTCCTACCATCGCTCGAATGACGCATGTCTGAAAATGCGTTGCATCAGCGAAGCTTGCTTAGTACGACTGTCAAAAATATCTTACACGCATCTCATCACAACATTCTACTGGCTAACTCTGTCTAACTGATAGTCGACGTTTGCCCGCCGGGCATCTCCTCTAATTACAGCCTCTTATGCGGACAGATGGATTCAGATTGATCATAGTCGTCTTTGGAATGCTAGGCTGTCTTTCAACGTGAATAAAAGTAGCACGATTATGTACAAATATGCATTGGTTTGTGGTGACATTGTGCATATGCACCTGGTGAGCTGTGTGAATAGGAGGGGAAGATGCTTATCTTGTGATCATCGAAGAAGTATTATATTCACGGACTGTCAAATGTTAAAAACAAGGTTTTCTTCGAGACATAAATAACCACGAAGAAGGTAGCCAATCGCATTGATATTTTGTTGCACATGCCATTTATTTTAGACAAGCGAAATCGTATTTAACAATTCATTCTGCTTACCACTGGTGGGCTTCGATACAAATATTTTCTCGCCGTTCGGAGCGCACCAAACACGTTCTCAAAGGAGGAGGATCGGGAGGGACGAAGCTTCTTTGATTTCTTATTTTTGCAGGGCAATAACAAAATTGGATTGATCTTCATTTTCAGATAAAAAGAACGTTAAGGGAGGATGGCTGCTCTTTATCACCAGGTTCAGAAACCAAAATGAAGCTCAAAATTGGCAGTGACCCGGGCGCCCCAAACTCCAGAGCGGGTCATTACTCTCAGGTTTTTAGGTTCCGAAAATAATTATCCTTAGGGGGCACCGGCTTCCCTGCCCCTCCCTAGGTACGCTAGTGCTTGTTTACGCGCAGTGTTGCTTACTGTGGCTTCTTTATGGTCACAACCCACCTTGACAATGCTGGTGTATAACGTGATGCATGTTACAATTTTTACACGTTGAGCAATAATATATTTCAGTAGGGCTGACATTCCAAGATGTGTGCCCCTAAAACAAATCGTATTGCATGACATACCAGCGATTTCACATTTTTATCTTTCCATGTCATGTTTGAAAGCAGTCTGCAGGAACGAATGTGCGCAAGCACACCCAGGTGTGCATCGATTGGTGTGATGATTGAGTTCCTTTCATGTGTGCTATTTTATATACTTTTGAAGGGGCAAGTGGCCCCTCAATGTTGGCTCTGCCTTCCAATAATTCCAACTATTAACATAGGATCCCATGGAGTGTGCCCCCAATCCATTTGGACCTGCCTATTATCTTCATGCATTATGCTCCACGATAATTGTGAGAAATCAACGCCCCGGGTTCAAATTGTTGTGAAATGTTATGTAGTATTCGTATTTTGCTACGTGCAATCCATCGGGCACGATGCAATATGCCGTAATTGGCCCTATACAAATGCACAGCTTGATCTTCAACACCTTGAAGCCTAAACTGTTGTTGTTTAGGTCTTTCTAGCTGAACTTATTTCATGGCAATCATTCATTACACTAATCCTAACTTTTCCAAGTGTTAGCAATAATCATTGCAATTAGAAAACACTTGCCACTTACATAGACATAGCCCCTATGCAGCCGGATAGCTTAAGATACCTACATCTTTGTTCTGAAAAAAAAACGTACTTGTTCGCCACCTGCTGATCACTATCTTAGATGCAGGAGTATATACCCTCACTACATAACAGAACTAATCTATTGCTTTGTAATCCATTATGCTATGATCTATAACGAGTGGGTGCCAGTAGGACCCTCAGTAGCAATTGCAGCACAGTATTTAGAACCATGGTGCACCAACAAAGGAACAGTCAAGTACCGAAACATGTTCACGGGAGGGGCTATACCTGCGTCACTATCCAAAACCTGCTCATACTGAAAATGTCAGTCACCTCCTCCTGCACTGAGGATGGGTGCGAGAGCGCCTGTTTTCGTCTGATGGCCGCCGCCCAGGTTTGCGCACAATAGTCTGCAGGATCGCGGACGTGAGTGACAGGCAGATCGGCAACACCCGCTGCAAATGCCTCACATATTCAACACAGCTCACGCCACCATCGGCTTCAGTTCTCGGAGGCGTTCAGAGGAGTGCGTGCGCTTTCCAGCGGCTCGTGATCGGCTGGTGGTAGTGGCCGTGATCGGCTGGTGGTGGTGGCCGTGATCGGCTGGTGGAGGTGGCCGTGATCGGCTGGTGGAGGTGGCCGTGATCGGCTGGTGGAGGTGGCCGTGATCGGCTGGTGGTGGTGGCTGTGATCGGCTGGTGGAGGTGGCCGTGATCGGCTGGTGGAGGTGGCCGTGATCGGCTGGTGGTAGTGGCCGTGATCGGCTGGTGGTAGTGGCCGTGATCGGCTGGTGGTAGTGGCCGTCATCGGCTGGTGGTAGTGGCCGTGATCGGCTGGTGGAGGTGGCCGTGATCGGCTGGTGGTGGTGGCCGTGATCGGCTGGTGGTGGTGGCCGTGATCGGCTGGTGGTGGTGGCCGTGATCGGCTGGTGGTAGTGGCCGTGATCGGCTGGTGGTGGTGGCCGTGATCGAGCCCGTGGGAAGCGCCAGCACGGCACTGTCCAGCACAGTACTGCGGTAGGAGCTCTGACGCGCTCCGCCAATACCAGTCAAAGAGGCACTGATAGCTCCAGGGGCATTGAACACAGGGTACCGATCACTCCAAGGATACTAATAACGGGATGCTCCACGGATCACTCCTCGGACACTGATCAGAGAGTACCGATCACCTCACGTACACTGATCATGGGCTCAGATCACTGACGGAGACTTTCCACCGAGGTACTGATCGAGTCAGGTCGATGGCAGAGGCAGTGCTGACGGAAGCCGTTCGCCAACAATTGAGTGACAGCTGCCGGTGGAACGGATGGACCGGATCTGACAGCGGACTCCATGGCCTCCCGTCCGTACAAATGATCCCCCGCTCAGCAGGCCTGACCAAGGTCCGCCCAGGCACTGCTGTACTAGTTTTCCGAGGTGGGACATCTGCAGCTGTACCAGACAAGTTGAGGGTCTTCATAACCGGCTCGACCTCACTTCTCTGATCGAGCCATTCACGATCAGGTTCTTGCACTGGCGAGCTTGAGCACGGACGCCGACGACCGAAAGATTCCTCTCGCTGTGCACCGGCCTCGATTTTCACGGCGCTCACCGACCGCTGACGGTCGCCGCCGTCGACTATGTTACCGCACCACTACTCTACCGACCGACCACCCAGGTGGGGCCGGTCGAGCCGCGCCGTCGCGCCGCCGCCACCTCTCAGTCCATCTCGGCGGCCGTCGCCAGCTGCCGGCTGCCGCTCGGCTCGGTCGGCGACGGCGAGTTATCGGCAGAGCTGTGCGGCGTGTGCAGGGGCCGCATCCTGGCCGACCCGTGGCCGTCCAGCCTGGCCGTGTCGTAGCCGCCCGTCCTGGCCGACTCTTGGCCGTCCGACCTGGTCGACTCCTCCGAGTGCGAGTGCCTGAGCGTGGCGCGTGCCAGGCCGGACACCTTGCCGTGGGCCGAGCCGGGCGTGTCGTCGCCGCCGCCGGACAGGAACGGCTCGGGCCGCGCCACGTCCATGCTCACCAGCTCCAGCAGCGTCTCCATGAACTCGGTCAGCTTCCTCAGCGTGCCCTCGCGCATCTTGGTGTAGCCCTTACCTGCCGGCACGAGGTGGGTGAACTGCAGGCCGGCGGTGGTTCGCAAATCACTAGGCGGTCGTCGAACCCCACTCTGGCTAGAGCTTCAATTGCGGGTGGGGTGTTGCCAATCAGTTAGGTAAGACAGGCGTTCTGGCGTAATCACACTTACCACAAAATTATTTTAAAATAACACATTTATACTTCCTCATACCTATCAAACATTTCTGCATACATGTATTGCATTCTTGTATCATCCTGCCAGATACTGTAGACAGCGAAAGTACGAAGCAGATTATATATATATCTATATAGATAGATAGATCTTTGCTGTCCACTTTCTCCATCTACCGTTTATGGCAGCAGCATACACGAATGCAATACATGCATGCAGAAATGTTTGATAGGTGAGGAAATATAGTTATAGTATTAAAAAAAAATATTCGGTGGTACTTGTAACTAACTACGTATATATATATATATATATATATATATATATATATATATATATATATATATATATATACATATGTATATAAACTAGGACTCGCCTGCGGCGTTCATATTCTCAAGTTACCACTATAAAGCGACACATTAGCAGCATTCTGTATGTGCCTACCCACTCACAGAAATCAAAGTCCTCCTGCGGCAGGCCACCCCAATAATCAATAACTCTAGGCTTCCACTGAATTCATAAGCGTACTAGAAATTCCTAGCCAGGATCCATCTTTATATTATATATTTCAGGCTTTGCGGTGGCAACATATTGAGCATATTGTGCCGGCGTCCAGGAAGGACATGCCTCGCATGCAAGCTGCACTCGCCGACCCCGGAGACCACACCGCCTACCTGCAGGCTTCAAGACTCCCTGTACGGGAACCCCCTGCTGGGTGAGGGCTGCGGCAAGACGCAGCAGCAGCATCTTCTGCTGCTGGGCGGTGAGCGGCTGCAGACGTGATATGAAGCGCACCAGGTACTCGACAGTGAAGCGCGTGTCCTGCAACGAGGACCACCGAGGTGCGGTCGGTCGGCACGCAGGCGACGGTCGTCAGCTGGCAGCTGCTGGTGGTACGGAGCTACCTACACACACACCTCACTGCCGGTAACTGGCTACGGCAGTTACCGGCACGTGCGGATCTTTGCGTACTGGCCATGGGTTTCTATAGTCTAGTAATTTAATTGTATGAATAAATAACATGTTTTATACTATGATGGTGAACTTAGCATTATAAATCAATGGACTGTAGGTATAACTGAAAATTATACCTTCACTATTTTCGATAAGAATTTGTGTCTAATTTACAATTTCGAGTCCACCATACCATCGTATTCAATAGATCTATCTAACAGAAAAATCGATTAGCCTATGTGGCCTATAGGCGGGTTTTGTACAAGTGCTTGGAAGGCTCAATTCGGACACATGATCAAAGCAGAACTAGCCTGTGCAGCAGAATTCATCTATGACACAACCACATATGCTAACCCAACACATGGTCCCAAAGCATGCAAAGAGATATCTACTGGTGCTGGATGATACAAACACTGGTGAACAATTCGTTCCACATTTCCTCCTTCCAAATGATACAAATAATGAGTATACTAATAGTCATTAGTCATCAGCATGAACCATACGGGTCTCCTAAAAAATTCATGCTCTATTGCTGTTGCAAAATCCAAATATATAATTGTTGTCTTCAGAAGGTCGACGTTGCGAAGTATAGGAACCCACATCAGGGACGTAATGGGGTGTGAGATTCCCCAAATATTGTTTACCGTGTCTTGTTTGGTGAAGCAGTAGTCGATTTTGTTGGGCGCCAGTACGATATAGGTGAGGTACTCTTTGTCAAGTATGGGCGTCCGAAGGTGCTCCAGCCACGCGAATAAGAGACCTGCCACACACGAAGAACAGCAATAAAACCAATCAACATGGACGACTCTTAGGTAGTAAATATTGGCTCATCGCTCAGAAACAGTACGCAAAGAGAGCTTCTTTGTGTACTGATGATATCGTGGGAAAGAAAGGAAAGCGATCATATTCGCATTCAATTTGTAAAGTGGAGTTTTTAATTGTAAAAAAGATATTTTTCTTACCACCTACATGGTGACTGATTTGATAACACCCACAGTTCCCACCTGTAAGCGTTTTCAAGTCGGTTTCTGTGTTGAGCTTCTCCATGGCACACTGGCGGATATTGAGCTCAAACCGAATGTGACGCATCCGTTTCTTGAACTCGGTGCCCAGGAGAGGGTGATCCACCAGCAATGCGTCGTAGATGGCCGTTACTGGCACTCTCTGCAGTGGGATACATCGGGTCAGATGAGGTACGGGTTGGTACGTCACGAAACGAAGACTGCGTCTGACGCAAGGCACACGCGGATAACAAATAATAACACATAAATCATGGGAAAGGTGGGTGTATCATGTACTGTGGGTGGAGAGATGGCGGCCAGATGTATGTTCACGACTCGCGTGAGTTATCTCGCACAATTAGGTCAGGTGGAGTGAGGTCAGGCCAGATCAGACCATGACATGCCATGCCATGTGATACCATGCCATGCCATGCTATGCTATGTTATGTTTTGTTATGTTATGTTATGTTACGCTATGTTATGTTATGTTATGTCATGTCATGTCATGTCATGTCATGTCATGTCATGTCATGTCATGTCATGTCATGTCATGTTATGCTATGTCAGGTCATGTCATGTCATGTCATGTCATGTCATGTCATGTCATGTCATGCCATGTCATGTCATGTTATGCTATGTCATGCCATGTCATGTCATGTCATGTCATGTCATGTCATGCCATGTCATGTCATGCCATGTTATGTCATGTCATGTCATGCCATGTCATGTCATGTCATGCCATGCCATGTTATGCTATATCATGTCATGTCATGTCATGCCATGTCAGGTCAGGTCAGGTCAGGTCAGGCATGCACTGTCACGCGGTCAGACCACAGCGTAGGAAATACTTTCGTGATATAAAACTGGCCGAGTTACGCCAGGGCGCACTAAACTTTTGAGACACAAGTCCCTACCGTAACCATGAGAGTACCATACCGCTCAGTTAGGTGGACTCCTGCACCTGGCACGTACTTGCCACTCATACCATCTACAGTGTGCTGGGCTGGAGGTTTTGATGCATGTAATAGCTATGTGGGGTCACGGGCAGTCTCAGTCGGGCAGAGGAGGTGGACCGTCGGCCAAACGTATTGAAATTCAATACTGCACATGTCACTCTGCACAGAGCTCAGCATGGGGCTTTCGTTGACCTTGTCAAAAATTCGTGGCATTGCCGCTGAATATGGTGGCATCACATGCGATACAGCCGCGACAAAGACATTCTGTGTGCAACGTAAGTGGTTCGGATACTCGCAGCAGTGCTGAACTAGGTAGTGCTGGGCGGTGCAGTGTAACCGTGACGGAAGCCCCTCGGTGTGCGGCGGAAATGGTCACGAGGCTCGCGTCAGTGGTGAACTAGGCGGTGCTAGGTGGTGCAGCATAACCGTAAGAGAAATCCCCCGATGTGCTTTGGAAATTGTTCCGATGCTCGCATCAGTGATGAATCGTGTGGTGCTAGGTGGTGCAGGATAACAGCGACAGGAACCCCTCGATGCGCTGCGGAAATAGTTCTGATGATCGCATCTGTAGTGAACTAGGCGTTCGACAAAATGTGCATACTAACCGTTATGTCAACAAAGGTCGTGACAACATTGGCCTTGGGGAAGCTGGATGATGACTACTGGGAAAGTGACACGATTACATCTGGTGATCCGGATTGAAGACGATAATGTGTGCTTACAGTTGCTGTTAGTGATGACACCCTTTGAGATAAGTTTCTAGTAGATTGAAGTGAATATACCATGCATATCGATCTCAAGGTCCCATGTTCAATACAAAATGAGCCCCGATGGAACCAATACAAAGGACTAAAGAGAGCAGATCCTTTCAATCACTTATTGGACAATACAAAACATGTTCGCAGCAGCATGCACAACACGTTTGGTAGCGTAATATGTAGAGCCGGTGTACTTGGAGGTCAGTCATTGCGTCATCCTGAAAACGGAATATGGGCTCTCCAACAGTCTCACTTTTATACACAAAGCGCTCATTTCACTCTCTGTGTTGGTATCCGGGGATCTATGGTGTCCCTAGACGTGCTGTTGGTATCTAAGAGGATCGATGGTGCACCCAGACATGTTGTTGGTGTCCAAGAGGTTCGATAATGTTCCGAGTGTTAACACCTGCCCATGCCTGCGGGCATTATAGCTTCGATTCCCGGCTCGCGCCTGATCTGCGCGCCGATATGCTGTTCTTGGGAATTTTTGTCGTCGAGATCGAGCCGTTTGAATTTTTCCGACAGCTGCTAGCGTGACCATAAAGGATGTTAAACAAAACCGAGCGGCCGGGTCGATATGGAGGCGTCTGGACGTGGCTGGCGTGCAGGCAAATGATGGGATTCCTGGGACCTGCTGGCAGGTAATGATGTTACTCATATTCGGTCGGTATTTCCCATTTGTAGACATCATTCGCGATCGGGATGTTTTTCGTCCTTGTAGACGCATTAGCTTTGGTCTTTCCATCAATGCATTCGCTTCATTTCGAAGGACAAGTTTGCAGAAACAAGTGAAGGCGTAGCTGTAGTTGAACGCGAAGCTTGCAGTGGTCGCAGTGACCTAGTGGTACGGTAGAAGAATCACCTTCAGTAACACAAAGCTGCACACTGCCTTGTGTGCATGCACTGCATGTGCGAATTCAATGCGCTTCGAAACCATGAAATCGAGTGATCGAACTAAATTCGATGACTCAATAAACTTCGAATCGATGAGTGACGTTCGATCGCCTCACAGATTACCAACAGGTGTTAGATGGATTCAGTCCATGCGTGGATACGTCATTCCACGACTGGAAATACGTGATGCGTGGAACCTCCCGTCATTCTTGAAATTATTGTCACGAATAGCATGCTTAATTTTCCTGCACTCCTTATTTTCGCACGCGCCACATACAGTCCCCAATCATGCCTTCTCCCTGTTGCACGCCAAAATTCCTCGGCTCAGATGTGGATTCCCTTTGAATAATTACCTGGGCCCTATATGTCGATTGCAGTCGATGTTTCCTTTAAAACAAAGTAACTAACTTATATAATCTCCAAACGCGGGCAGTTGGATAGATCGTCCTTCCCAGTGTTGGCTGTGCTTAACATATTGTTATAATTGCTAACTCTTGGGTCGATAGACCATGGGAGGTAGCCAGAAGTACCTACCACGAGAAGAAGAAGAAATCCGCCTGATTAGTGCAGCGGATAGAGCGCTGGGCTGCATAGGTCTCCCTATCTTGGCAAGACTATCTGGCATCAAGTCGCTTCACGTTCTCGCTATGAACGCCTCCGACTGTGAGGGCCAGCTGGCAACCGACCAGGTAAGGTCGATACTGCAGGCCCCAGGCGGCCATGCCCACTGTGTGGGTACGTTAATCTCTCGGCTAAAATTGTGCTACAGAACTGGTATTCTTTATCTTGAGGTGGGCTCAGGATCAGAGCAACAAGCTTGTGCTTAGCACTGACTCTGATTCAGTAAAGTCTCCCCAACAACAACTGGAACTAATTTAAAGCAATGAAAATAAATTGTCACCCTCATGTAAGTCCCAGTCGCAACCGATTTCGCCGATTTGTCGTCTGGTAAGTCACTTCGATGCTGTAACTAAGATAGGTGGTTCAGCTTAATTTCCACAAGGTCTTATATCTGTGGTCTTATATCTCCTAGGTATCTGTGCTCTGGTGTTCATAACCGTCCTACCTAATGCCAGTAGGTCTTTATGCCAGTCAGCTGCGGCCCGGACTTGCTTGCTAAAACACCCGATAACCAACACCACGTAGCATACTGGCGGGGCAGTACCTCGCAAGGCACGCCCCGGGTTATCATTTTGGTCTGGCCTGTTCTCAGTATCGGGACGTAAGACTTGCGAAGTCCATCCTCAAATCCTCCGAAAAGCTGCACAATCCGTACCAACATACCAAAAACTGAGGACCAATTACCCGGGAATGCTTTTCCTCTATCCATGCCATCCGGACCTCTACTCTGGGCTAGCCGCAAAACCGAAAGAGCATTTTGTTCAAGAACTGGCAGTCAAAGCAGCAATGAAGATGATCGTTCTAGCACTAGCATGGATGAAGGGAGAAATTTCGTTCGCTGCTTTGTAATGCGCAATGCCATGCAATAGCTGCACAACCTTTTCGAAAGCAACATATTCTTAAGGACAGGTCAAAAAGGTAGACGAGCCCACTCATCAGGCAAGCCTCGGGCCATGGTGGGATTAACCGTGCTGGAGACTCGCCCGGTGACACGTGGGGGGATCGTCAAGCTAAGCCATACACCCGATTCAGACATCGCCTGATACAGAACCTGGGAAACTTCAGGACGATGCCGCATTTTGTGTTTCAACGTGGCTGCAGGGAGCACGATGATATATTCACTGATCGTCTCCTTGAAATTGTAAACATATTTCAAAAATTATATTTTTACACAAAATAAGCTGTCGTGCACGGCACTTTCAGAACCAAGAGAGCTTAATCTCTACAAAATATGTTTAAAAAATGTCCTTACCATTTCAAGGAGACTCTCAGACTATATGTAATATTATACCGTATTGTTTAAGCTTGCCAGTTTTCCATGTGAGGTCGAAACCCACCAACAATTAAGGCTGGGTCCAGACCCAAACGACCTCGGTGGTAGCGACGATCATTGTGCATGACACACACAGTCTATGCAAAATGGGTAGGTTCTCATTTCGACAAGAAGGGTAAATGGAAGCGTTCGATCGCATTTGAGGAAATGTCAGGAATGGTCATAGCTGGCTAATGTGGCTTATCTGCCGGATGTTCGAGCACGTATGTGGAGGAGACTGGTAACTAAAACGTGACGCGTTTCCGAACACTCAGATGCGGCAGGCAACGTGATCTCGGGCTCGCTATCCGAGGTTGTGGGGCCTGTCCTAATAGTGTCTCCAAGTCTGATATGACCCACTTATCGGGCTCGCTAGCCGGGGTTGCGAGTGTAGCCGGGGCTGCAGGGGCAGCTGGTGGAGGGGGGGGAGGGGGGGCTGCGGGTGTAGCTGAGGGGCTGCGTGAATAGCCGGGGCTGCGAAAGTAGCTGAGGGAACCGTAAGTAGCCGGGGCTGCGGAGGTAGCGACGGGGCTGCGAGTACCCGAGGCTGCGGAGGAAGCGACGGGGCTGGTCTCTGGTCTGTCTCCTACTCTGACATAACACATCTCGCACTCGCTAGCCTGTGCTGCGGAGGCAGCTGTGGTGCTGGAGTTAACAGTGTATCTGACTCTGACTGAAGAGGTATAGCTAAACGTCCTTTCTTTTTATTATCATCAATTATTTCGATCTAAAAAGACTTCCTCACCTGCAACCGCTCGGCGTCGGCGGCTCTGCGCAGGTCGACGTGCGACTGCATCTCGTGGTACACGTCGTTCTGCGTCAGACTCTGGTTCTGGATGCCGTCGTCCAGCACAGAGTCCAGACTGCTGTCGTCCACGGCGGAGCCCAGCCGAGTGACGTCATCGCTGGGGCCTGGGAGTGCACACAGGAGCTGTGACGGCTCCGCCACGATCCGCGTCCTGAGAGGTCAGGCTAGGTCAAACCACCAACAGTCTCTATCCACTCGTCTTCTGCTTTTACCTCACCAGATCTGACTTCGTTCAGAATGATTTCATTGACTATGGCATGCGGTGTATGACATGGCAATTATTAATGCACTAAAATGTGCAGCCTGAAAATAGGGAAAAAAACTTCATCCCAATTGAAATATGCTAAGATAAGAACAATGCGGCACCATATTTCTTTTTATTGATACATCTATCACCATACCATAAAGTTAGGGCGGGGTCTGAAATTATCAGTTTCATCTTATATGCTGTATAATTTGACAACAGTGTTTTCTTTAGTTGTCGCTGTCATTCGGTACAAGTTGGGAGAGTTGTATTCATGCGCCGCTTCTTGCGACCGTGCACGAGCACATGCACCTACGCATGTGCGCACACACGTAGGCACGCACACATGCGTGCTCTCATGACATCGATGTTTTAAACATCAACGTGAAAAATGGCGATTTGTTTTTTCCTGGATTGGAATCACTTCAATTCACTCATCACTATTGGTTCTACTGGTAGTGATCTCGTTCTTCATTCTTTAAGCTGTTTTAGGGTGAATCCAAGCCAGTCAGTGTTAAAATATTGGTTTTTCGTTAGGTGTGAGATGTCATATGGAGTCCAGTAAGATGTCGATATTCCTCATGGAAGTGATGTCGCTTAGAATACCGCTTAAGTTCTGCAAGCTCTATTCTGAGCCCATAACCTGTTTATATGTGCATCGGTTTCGTTTATTTTGGTAGACACCTATTATAAGGATAATTATGTTAAGGACAATGATAAGAATGACACAACATCAGCAAATTATCTTGAACAATAGACCATATCATGGGTGATCTCTTTACTTGAAATCGCGTTCGGAACAAGATGTATCACAATCTGTAATGGTAAGCATAGACATGATGCTTACACACAAACCGCGGTTAGAAACGAGGCATGGAGACTTCACAAACACCCAACAAGAAGCACAATGTCGATAGTTCTTTGGGAAGGATGTTGGGCGCTACATGACCAATGTAGTCGATGCGCCCTAAAGCCCTAACAACTAACTTGGGAAGGATGTCTCTTCATTGTTCAGTAGGTGGTACATTCCACCCTATTTCACGAATAAATTCTCACTGATCCAAGCTGACCTTACCGTTAATTAAAACTGGTCCAGACGGAGGAATATTGAAGAATGGGCTACGGCACCAAGGGGGAGCATGAATGACACATACGGATATTCATCATATAACATGAATCCTAAAGATACGGACAATACGTCGGCATATGTCGCCTCCATGCGACATCCTCAGAGACCGTCACGCAGAGACTGTCGGATGTCAATACCGAACATCGTGCCACGCTGCAGTCGGTCGACTACTGGCTGCTGCTGACATGCTGGAACATCGGTAGACACTCGGATTCGGACGCCATTCTGGGGCCGCCCTCAATTGGATGCATGCTCCAAGCACTGACGATCGCTTTCACGACTTAACTTGTCGAAAGTCATCACGAGTACATCAATTCCCAATCAATTTACTCGCTATGGAAACCGATAGTTCACCCGCGAGCATCTATAATTACGTATTGCATTTCTGTCCGGAGGTGATTGAAGTGGCTGTCTCGCCATCAAGCGTTCGTTCCTAATGCTCGTGGGACCCACGTCGGGTGTTGAAAGCTCACTGTGTGCCGTGGACGATCAATGGCGCGTCTGGATGGTCACTATGCGATGTGGAAATTAAGCGTGCGTATGAAAGGCCACGATGTGACGTGGTCAACCGGGCGCGTGTGTAGAAGACCGGCGGTGGGCTGAGAACAAATGACGTCTGACGTGTCCGATGCGAACTGGGCTGAATGTGTCCACTATTTCCCGTCGAATGTGGACCACACACAGCACGGAAACCGGCCGCTCTGCGTGAATAAACAGGCTATTTTGGGCAACTCATCGATTACGACGTCCCTATGGATATGAGGTCGCACGAAACTGGAGTGAGCGCTCCACCCGGGGCGCCCACTGCAGGGCAGGACGACCTCATTATAGGTGAAGCCACTGTGGAGCACGACCTGACTTAGATGAATGAAGAGGCGGCGCAACTGCAATGGAATGCTACTTCGCTGCAGAAGAAGACAATTCCACTGTGGGCTCCTTAGTCAAGGGAGAGCCGTCTCACTGCAGAGGAGAGGCTCCTCTCGGCGCGGGGCGCTCCATTGCGGAGTGACAGCCTTCTGGCCCTGCGATGTGCACGACTCACCGTGCGGCGGCGTGGGAGACTCGACGGGGCTGGTGACGGGCATGGTGCTGAGCTGCGAGTAGCTGAGTGTGCTGGCCGTGTCGCCGCCGCCTCTCAGTCGGGCGGCGATGAAGAACAGTGTGAAGCTGGGCGAGCCGACGCGGTAGTCGGGCGCCGCGCCGAACATGGCTGCGCGCGAGCCGCCCACCTCGCACAGCCGCACCAGCCGCTCGCACAGCACGTACACCAGCTGCGGCAGCGGCGCCGGCGGTCACCAGCTGGCGGCCCGGGCGGAGAGCGCAACACGCACGACACCGAGCCGCAACACGCCCACGCGGTACGGTCGTGCGCCGTCTCATGGCCAGATGGAGCCATCATACAGATGCAGACCGGCTGCACGGTCAGACGGAGGAATCATATAGACACATACTACATCCACTGCCAGGGTGGACAGACACAGACAGACTGCCACAGACTTCCTCCGTCTGCCCGGTCAGACGGAGGAAATCATTCAGAAACAGATCGGCTGCCCGGCCTTCTTTGGATACGTATCGCTTGACCCATATTTGGTATCTTGGGTATGTGCCTCAGGACCCATGCGTGGTACCTTGGTATGTGTCGCAAGACCCACGTTTGGTACCTGTGTATGTGACGCAGGACCCACATGTCATACTCCTGGTATGTGTTGCAGGAACCGTGCTTTACCCTGGGCTGTGTTGTAATGAACATGATGACATCATGTAACACATAATTTTTCATGAGATAAAACTATTAAGTTCTGATTTGTAGGGCATATACAAATATAAATGAGCAGTCACCAAGTTTAGACTTTGGTTCTGAGTTCATGACATCGATTACATTTTGTGTTGCCATATTTGCTTTTCAATGAATGATAGCTGATTTTATTCAGCTATCATTGATCAATCAGCAATTCATTAGTTTACTTCCCGTATTAATAAATAAATACATAAGCTGTCATGGGAGCAAGCAACGGAGGAACCATGCAATTGAGCATCGAAGAAACGGCGCGTTCCCCGGGAATCCGTGTTGTGGGAACCGTGCCTTACCAAAAACATGTGTCGCACGACCTGTACCTCACCTTGGGTATGTGCCGCAGGACGCGAGCTTCGTACCCGTGGAGCACGTGCCGCTGTCTACTCAAACACTGCGCCAGCGTGAACTCGTTGTGAGCTAGCTTCTTCTCCTTCTCCCTCACCAGTGCTCTGGAGACAGGATACGTGACGTAAGCACTGGCGTCACGCCACGCGTCTGTAGCCTGCTCCCGCACCATGGAACAACATCGCAGACCATCAGCTCTACAGCTCTATGCGAAAGGGACACACACTCAGACTCATGGTGCCTGAATGTACTCTCCTTCATCCCTAACAGCAACTAGAGACCAACAAAATTGTGGAAACACATCCTCCGAAATAACAGTCCTGGAGAGGAGCCGGACTTTCATCCCAGGAGCTTCAAATCGACAATCAATGATAGGATCCAAATGGTACATTTTATTGAATATTTAAGCTTGTCGGTCTCGGACACTCGGCAACACTTAGAGCAGCTAAACGGAATCATTGCTTCGATCGAAGTACACATGATCCATTCTACTCAGGTCATAGGTACACTCATTACCTTCTAAAATACGGAATCGTAGCCTTCTATACTGGCTGAAATGCAATGCTTTTCGTAAAATTAACCAGGTCAGGCACATGCATATGCTATTCTCTTAGTTTGAAGTGTGAAGCTAAATATCAATTAATGGCCAAGAATTCCCGTATAAGTAATTACATTTGAATCTCATACATGACTGGAGTCAATCCACAGCTCACTTGTTGGAGAAGATGACCAGCTGAGGAAGAATGAACTGCTCGAACTCCTGCACGGCCAGGATTTGGCCTCGCGTCTGCACGGCATTCGGCCGCTTCAGCCGGACGTAGCGAATGGCGTCGTTGGCCTTCACCCTCAGCCAGTAGACGAGGTAGCAGGCGATGGTGACCCCGGTCCGTCCCAGCCCTGGAGCATGCGAAGAGAATCGGACTCGGGGCATTGGACGCGAATCATGATGCTGGTTTCTGAGAGGATTGACGACGCTTTTCACGATATATTTTATTCGTGAAGGATGGAGATGGGACAATCATATCCAATTGTCCGGATTGCTTTGCTTCATGCTATTTATGCACAATTGCCATGGAAAGGTCAATCTAAGAAGGTTAGAAATAACCATGCTGATATTTAGTCACGTAGTCGCTAGGTCAAGAACGACCGACAGGCCGGGTACCAGGCCCACCGGGCGGGAGTTTCCTTTTCGTGTCGCTACTCCTGTCGCCGTCGGTCTCTGCCTGTCTTGGCCGTTGCTCAGGCCTGAAAAGTGACGATTCGGACTGGATATTAAAAAGACACGCAGTTAAATTTACTGCCAAAAGCCGAAGCTTTACAGTGTTGGCTCCGCGCCGTCTCTGGGCTCTGCCAATATTAAGATATTCATCACTTGTTGGAAGAGCTGCAAGGTATTTTTGCAGCCAAATGCAACATGACGCGAAATCCTGCTCTACTTGGAATCTGACAGGCCTCATCACCTCAGGAGATGTCGAGCTGAACCCAGGTCGAGGCCTCGATCGGCCGACGCCAGCTGTCGGTCCCGACCAGCGGGGTCACCTAGGGAGTGCAGCGTCGGGAATAACTGCGATCCTACAGAACTGCCGCAGCATCCGAGGAAAGTTAGGACAACTTCGGGCGGCCGACGCCAGCTGTCGGTCCCGACCAGCGGGGTCACCTAGGGAGTGCAGCGTCGGGAATATCCTACAGAACTGCCGCAGCATCCGAGGAAAGTTGGGACAACTTCGGGCGGCCGCGGCATAGTACGCCCGGTACGACACCATAGCGTACACTGAGACGTGGCTGGACGATTCAATGTCTGATTCTGAGCTGTAGGCTTTCTTGCCTAAGCACGTCTGGTTCCGCAGGGGCCGATCGGGTGGGCGTGTCGGTGGGGGTGTGGCATGTGCCGTTCGCGCCGCCCTGCTACCGACCCGGCGTCTGCCGGCGGTGCCGGACACTGAGTTGTCGCTGGTGGACCTCGGCAGTCCGGCAGTGACGGTGGTTGTCTGCTACACTAGACGACGACAACACCACTTCACAATTTTTTCTCGGCATTTAGTCGAGCTCCCACCCGGACGCCGGCTGATAGTCCTGGGCGACTTCAACATCCCTGAGCTTGGTTGCGTACCGTCTGCGTCCGATTAGGAAAACCCTGTCAGGCGTGGATCAACGGCCAGAGCCAACCGTTCCCTGGAAGCGTGCGATTTCCACGGCTTGCGCCAATACATGACTCAAGTTGCAAGAGCCAACAACATTTTAGACTTGGTGCTCACTATCGACATAGCAGCAGAGGCCTTCGAGCAGAAGGGAATCATAGACTCGCACCATGACGAGATACAGGCTAAGTTCCTTCTGGCGAGGCCATCACCTCCAGCTGTATCAAGATCGGCTGTCTACAACTACAAGAGAGCATATTTTGATTCATTGCGACGCTACCTGGAACTTTTGCCGTGGAACGTTCTGGATGGCTTATATGTTGACAATGCTGTTGAGATGTTTTACTCGTTAATCGAAGCTGCTATTGGTGATCATGTGCCGGTCGTGACTCCTCGCCGTAGACTGCCGCCCTGGTTTGACGGTGAGGCCAGGCGTGCACTAGCCGCGAAAGAATGTGCACATCGTCGAATGAAGACACCCGAGTGACGGTGTCATTCGGCGCGATTTTGCAGACAAGCGCGACTTCTTCAAACGTCTGATCGAACGCAGCTACTACAGTAATCTGAGGGGATTGGGTGATGATTTTAAGACAAACCCAAAGGGATATTGGTCGTTTAAAAAAATGTTTTAAAAGGAGTGGTTCCGTTCCATCTCTTCTAGACGGAAACACGTTAATCAACAATGACGTTGGACGCGCCAACCTGCTGAACAGAGACTTTTCAGCTAAGTGCACAGCACGAGATGTAGCTCAATACCCACCATTACAGGACTACGGATTGCCTAATCTTGCAAACCTTCAGCCCTCATTTAAACAAATTCACACGATTCTCATTCGACTTCACCCGCACAAAGCATGTGGACCAGATAATATCAGCGCCCGAATCCTCCAAGAGTGTGCTGACCAATTATGCGTTCCGCTGCACAAACTTTGTAGCCTTTCTCTCAGACAGAGAAAATTTCCGAACCGGTGCAAAATGGCAAACATCACACCAATATAAAAGAAAGGCAACCGGAAAACTCCGGCAAACTACCGAGCAGTTTCACTTCTTTGCATGTGTGGCAAGAGTTTAGGAAAATAAAACAATTTACGATGTTTTGAGTGCATATATTTTGCCAGTACTGACTGATACCCAGCACGGTGTCACTACAAAAAGTCATGTGTCTCAAATCCGGCAGCTTTCTTGAGACACACCTGGGATTCCATCGCTGCTGGTTACCAGACATATGCAATCAACACGGACTACTCTTTGGCTTTCCAAAGTGCCAACCATAAGCTGTTACTACACAAGCTCGAAAATGAATATCATGTTTCAGACAAAATTATATCTCTAATTCGCTCATACCTGACTGGTCGCCGGCAGCGGATGACAGCCAATAATGCGGTCACGCACTGTGCTGATGTCACTTCCTACGTACCGGAAGGGAGCTATGTTATATGCTTTGTTTGTGAACGACCTGCCATCCGGCCTGACTATGCCATTGACTCGGAATGTCTGATGTTTGCTGATGACGTCATCATTTTTATGAGGGTAGCTTCTGTGGACGACTCGACCCACCTGCAGAAGGATATTGATTCCCTCTGCAAGTGGTCCGCAGATTGGATGCTATCCTTGAACCCTCTGAAATGAAGGTCGTTCACAATTACTCTCCGTCGTGTTCCTGTGCACTTCGAATATAAGGTACACGATACAACGCTGCAGCGTGAGATTGTGATGCGAGACCTGGGTGTGTAAATTAACATTCGCACAGCATGTGGAAAAAACTGTGTAATCTGCGAACCGAGCTCTCGGTATTTTTATTGGATCAATGCAATCAGGGGCTCCTGGTGGCAAATTATAAAACATTGCTCTGCTGGCGGCATATAACGCGAACATTAGGTCTCGCCTTGAGTATTTCTCAGTCGTCTGGGCAAGCGCAGCCACAACACATCTGGCCAGGATTGACAGGGTAGAACATGAATGTTTAATGTGGTTAGCTCAACACTGCAGTGCCACACCTCGACCAGAATCTCTGCAATATTCGGACCTTCTTCGCTTTTATAACATGACGTCTGTGTCAACTCGTCGCGTACAATCCGACATCATGTTCTTACGAAACGTTTTATGTGGGAGGACGGACTCATCAGTGTCATTGCAGAACTTTGGTACTGTGTTACGTCACATGATCAGATCTGAGTCGCATAGCCATTGGGCATCGATGCAGCTCTAACAATATGCTGTTGGAGTTTACGTTTTAAATAATACTGTAAAAGGCCAATAAACTTTTAATAAACAATAAACAATAAACAATGGTATACTGAATCCTGAACTGATGTGTGAACTGAAAGAACTATGGACATCTTTAGGTGAGATTGTATTCCGTGTCTATTTATTTCATGGGTATGTATACATTTATGAAATGTGAGACTGAAGGCGAATCACTGTGCTTAGTCAAAAGGTACTACACTTGGCGCGTGTTTTGGCGTTTAAAACAAAATGGTTTCTGTTGACGAAGCCTGGTGGACAAAATATATCTGTCGTGAAATCGGTTCCATTTTATGTAGTAATAAAACATACGGTCATTTTGTCCTGTTTTTCTAATCATGGTCCTAATTTAGTACATGTTCCTACACATGTGATGGGGCCAGTGCATAGGCAATCACCCAGAAACCAGTCTACAGACAAGCGTGGGGCCAGTTCATCGTGAGTTCCACAGCAGCAATGGCCGACTTAGGCAGGTACTCGGACCACAGTGACGACAAGCCACCAATTTGGCACTGCATAGCTATCGCGGCTGATGCTCCGAAAGTCAAAACAACCGGCCATCAGCACGCCAATTACATTCTCGTCGCATGATAGCAATCTGTCCTTTGTCTGGACATGCAAGGGAATTGGTGGACACGTCGACGCGGCTGATAGTCTCGGCGCAGTCGCGCGCGCTGTGAAGTGTTTACTGCGACGCGATCAAGCTATCACTCAGTGATGCGGCCACGAAGCGCGCGCGCCGACCACGTGGCGTTGTGCATGACCAGAACGAGTGAATCATTGGACCGCTACCACTTGCAAACACCATCATGTGGTGTGTTTTCTACTTCATTAGATCGTTCATACTTTCTGCGGCGCATCGATTATTGCCGATCAATGGCGGTTACGGCCGGCCTCCGCATTGTCCGCGTCCTGGGACGAGGCCCGGCGGCAGTTTGCGCCTGTGAAACGAGGCGAGGAAGAAACTGGCGCCCATGGAGTGTGGCGAGGCAGCAACTCACGCCCGTGCCCCTGCAGAGTGCAGCCCATGTCCCTGCGGAGCTATTCCACTTGACGCGCTGTCAAGTGGAATAGCTCCGCTGTCCGTCGTCTTCCAGGTTTAGGCAGTAGCCACGACACTGATGCACGACGGTGTTGCTGCAGAATGGGTCCTTCGATTTCCTCGTCTTCTTAAGTGAACGTCCGGAAGAGCGGTTCGGTATGCCATCTAGAGTAGAACAGCCACACATAGAGGAATGTGTACATGCTCGCAGACGACTTAAGCTGGCAGGACGAATACCCTGTCAGCATCAGGGAAAACACGATGGCAGACCTTTGAAAGCTGTTAGCGCCGGAGGCGTTCGAAATTGTTATGAGCTCTACCAGGCTTAAAACGGTTTCCATGGCAACGCGAAGCGTGAGAACAGATGGAGCAAGTGAAGAGTTGAATACGAGCCTGTACAGGTGCATAGTGGCTGCAGGGCATAAGTTAGTGGCACACCTCTTCCTTGATATAAGCATGACTATCCGCATCGAACACGGCGCAGACTGATATCCATGATGCTTTTATTGTATGTCAGTTGCCGATGCATACAAACGTCCTATATATCATTTTTCGACCTTGCGCTTTCCACCAGAAATTGCAGCTGCCAAATTCGGAGAGAAGCGATAAATCAATCTGGGATGATATCGATCTGATCCGAAAACAGGATGTCAATAATTTGTAAAGACTCTTGTCTACGCACTTAGTTTGAATTTACTTCTCTGCATTTTCAGCCGTAACAGAACAAACGTTTCCTTCCCCGAGCAAATTTCACTGATGATGCATGGCGGTATCGATTCACATATCGATTCACTGGGAAATGCAACACATTGTCAAGGACAGGGACAGGCGAACGAAATGCCCCGAATAGTCTCTCATTGTCGCTCTGATGTTATTTGGGGGTTTGGTATTTGGGACGTCTGAGACAGTGGCTCAAGACTTGCTACACTCCAGACGTGGGACGTCTGAGACAGTGACTCCAGCCTTGCTTCACTTGAGACCTGGGGCTTCTGAGACAGTGTGACTCCAGGCTTGCTTCACTCCAGGCCTGGGACGTCGGAGACAGTGTGACTCCAGCCTTTCTTCGCTCCAGGCCTGGGACGTCGGAGGCAGTGTGACTCCTGACTTGCTCCACTCCAGACATGGAGCGTCTGAGACAGTGTGACTCCAGCCTTGCTTCACTCCAGACATAGGACGTCGGAGACAGTGACTCCAGCCTTGCTTCACTTCAGACCTGGGGCTTCTGAGACAGTGTGACTCCAGGCTTGCTTCACTCCAGGCCTGGGACGTCGGAGGCAGTGTGACTCCTGACTTGCTCCACTCCAGACATAGGACGTCGGAGACAGTGACTCCAGCCTTGCTTCACTTCAGACCTGGGGCTTCTGAGACAGTGTGACTCCAGGCTTGCTTCACTCCAGACCTAGGACGTCGGAGACAGTGATTGCAGCCTTAGTCCAATTCAGACCTGGGACATCTGAGACAGTGTGGCTCTGAGCTTGCTCTACCCCAGATCAGGGAAGTGTGAGACACAGTGACTCCAGGCTTGGTCTAATCCAGACGAGGAACGTCCCAGACTTACTTGACTCCAGATCTTGGAGTCTGAGACATTGGCTCTGAATTGCTCCACTCTAGACCACGGATGTCTGAGACAGTTTCTTCAGACTTGGTCCACTACACAATTTGGACGTTTGAGCAGTGGCTCCAGACTTGGTCCACCATAAGACTTGGACATCTAAGACAGTGGCTCCAGACTTGGTCCACCATAAGACTTGGACATCTAAGACAGTGGCTCCAGACTTGGTCCACCATAAGACTTGGACATCTAAGACAGTGGCTCCAGACTTGGTCCACCATAAGACTTGGACATCTAAGACAGTGGCTCCGGACTTGGTCCACTTTAACATTGGATGTTGGTTGGTTACTGGTTTTACGACACATTGACTGTTGAGTCATGTGACGTCGCCAATCTTTCACGCCGATTGGCCGCGGGCGAAGAGTAGCGACAGGTGAGACTCGAACCCACAGCCTTTCAATTGTGAGACGGGCAATTTGCCCCTAGACTAATCGTCCCCTTAAAATTGGTCGTCTCGGGTAGTGGCTCCAGACTTGTCCCACCTCGAACCTGAGGTGTGTGAAACAGTGCGGCTCCAGACGAGGTCCACTTCAGACGTGAGACGTCTGAGACAGTGGCTTCAGACTCGGCCCACTGTAAACCTTGGACGTCTGAGACACTGCGACTCCGGCCTTGGTCCACGAGCCTGGAGCGTGGGAGAGAGGGGGGGACTTCACCTGAACCTGGAGCGTGCGAGACAGTGCGGCTCCAGACGAGGTCCACTTCAGACGTGAGACGTCTGAGACAGTGGCTTCAGACTCGGCCCACTGTAAACCTTGGACGTCTGAGACACTGCGACTCCGGCCTTGGTCTACTTGAAGCCTGGGACGTGAGAGACAGTGTGGCTCCAGACTTGCTCCACGTCGGGCGGGGCGACTGTCTGTGATCGGCCACCCACTGTTCGATTTATCGATGCCGGCACTGTCGACACAGTCAGAACGGCCAACTCCCAGACATTCGTCGTGCCAGGTATCCTTTGCCGGAGGAAAGACTGCGCCCAGCGTTGTACCGAGTACATGCAGTTGTTGTCAGCTCTAGTAGCATTTTCTTCAGGAAATTCTTCAATTGACGAAAATGTGCCTGTTGTTATCGATTAAGCAGTGCTTGGCCTGCAAAAGTCACCAAAACGAAACTTAAGCAAGGAAATCGGCAGTTAGCGAGGCAAGGTCACTCTGGGGGTAATGAATGGCTCACCTTGCTCTGGTGTGGAGGTTATCACAACTGCTCTGGGATTATTAACCTCACTCATTCAGTGAGGTTGATAATCCCAGATCATGGATCATTCGACTTCACTTAACATTATTTGCGGTGAACGGTTGTGCAGACTGATGATCAAACATGCTACGCTCGTGGGCATGGGACCAGGCTAACATTACGGATCTGACTCAGGGTATGTGTGTTGTATTTCAGGAGGGAGGAGCTGAAGGCACATAAATGAAAACAAATCCTACATGTTCCCAGGCAAATCATGTCTATGTATTGTGCCTTTGCATATTTGCACTGAAGAACAAGAATGAGGAAAACAAAGACGTGTCGAGGAAGTGCAAACAGAGGATATTTTAAGCGTTATGAATATCGACATAGAGGGGAGATATAACACTCGCACGTTCGGAGGTCCGCGCCAACTTCGCATGTCCGGGGGAAAGATGTCTGCCCCCTAAGATCTCTAGAACTATGCTAGCTAACGACAACGGAAAACGGCGTTGGATAGCTGGTGACGGGCTCTACCGAAAGTGTTTCGGTCATTTTTCGCTCAGGTCAACATTCAGGTCACTTAGTCATCATAGGTCAAATTCGACCAGATCAGGTGGGAGTCAGATATCGACACATATCTCAGGACCTGTAACAGATAGAAACGAACGGCGAACGCTATTCGACAGTCCTTGGAATGCGCTTCCGACAATAGGCGGTGTAAGTTAAAGTCAGGTCAACCGAAAATCAGGCCAAGGTCATGAAGTCATGACCTCAGGTCAAAGTCATGAAGTCGCCTAGGGAGATCATGTAATGCATCAATCGACACGTCTTGGCGATACAAGCACAATGACGGTAATTTCAGCCTTCGAGCTCAATGCAGTGTGATTAATTGCATTGCATTGCAAGTTAAAGTCAGGTCAACCGAAAATCAGGCCAAGGTCATGAAGTCATGACCTCAGGTCAAAGTCATAAAGTCGCCTAGGGAGATCATGTAATGCATCAATCGACACGTCTTGGCGATACAAGCACAATGACGGTAATTTCAGCCTTCGAGCTCAATGCAGTGTGATATAATGCGCAGAAATGTGTAGTGATCTCAGGCGACCTCAGAGACCTTGGTGAGGTCACTGAGCAAAAATGTCAGAGGTAACATTGAGCATAGCTTCCATCTACATGCCACAACCGTTGCGAGATCATTCCGAGCGCAAATATGTAACCAGGAAGCATTTGTATATTTTACCATAGCCCTATAATGGGGAAGCCATGACCGCGACCTAACCTAAGGTCAATGCTACAAAAATCCGATATACATATTATGGTCCCTGATGAGATCATGACATGTTATAAGTTTGAAATCAATCGCCCAATTATTGTGCAAGTTATGCCGCCTAGAACTCCGAGTGTAGTTGGGTCACTTCAGCTGACCTGGTGACCTGACCTGAAATGACCCAGGATTAAAAGTATATATATGAGTGTATGCGGAAAGGACCAATGAACAGCTATGCGAGGTTTGGCTTTGCTAACCCGATTAGTTTGGCGGCAAATGAGGAAAAACCGGAGGGGGCAGATATCTGCCCCCGGACGTGCGCGTGATAAAGCAACGAGGTTTAAAAAGGACCCGGCGTGGATATTCTATCTAGTTCTTTTTAAAGAGTAATGGCGGTGCGGATCAGACATTCTGTAGGCATGTGTATTTTCTCTGGGCAGGTATAATTGGCTTTAAAAGCACATAGGCATTCGTCCGGGAAAATCATATGAAAATTTAATGAGATTCAACAAGAGAAGACAGGAGCATATGACATTTCTTTCATTCTCTAATTTCTGAGTTTGCCTTGATAACATTTTACTTTTGAAGAAAGACAAATTTGGATATTTTGTGATGAAGACAAGCTTGCACTATCTTGCGAATAAATTCATAAGAGCATCTTGAGATCTCAAGGGGCAGAATTTCCATTCCCAATAGGCATCAGTTTTAAAACGCCCAATAGCTATACATAACTATAACTATAACAGGAATATCTATCGAATCATTCTTGTGCTGCCTAAAACGAGAATTCGCCAATTATCGGAGGGAGAAGCGGTGCAAGATACGGATTTTGGAGAAAGAATGCAGACAATACTTGCGACCATTTGGTTACAGTGCACGTCATGATTTGAATGATAAGCTATTCTGTTTGAGGAGGGGTGGACAGTCTTGTGTTCCGTAGGTTCAGGTTCCTCTGCGTCTGACAAATATCCATGCAGGTCGGCTCTCTTGTGACTCACCGGCGTGACAGTGGACGGCAACTTTTCCTTGGCTGACCGCGAACGCCAACACCTTGGTGATATTCAACATTCCAGAGAGCGACGGCTCGCCGTAGTCTTTCCAGCCAAAGTTGTAGAAAAATACTGCAGCAGAATATCACTCACTACCGTGAAACGTTCAAGCACTAAATACATTGTGAATATATTGTCGCACAAGGAACAGTGTCGAACATAACGTTGAGTTATTTTCCCATCCAGGAATATTGAAACAACATCAGTCGGACATTTCACTCAGCCAGCAAGCATGCCGTTGGCGGCTTATAAGAAACACCACGTCATGCTTTTGTCACGGAGTCAGGAACAATGGTGGGATTACTTCCGTGACAAATGTGTTCAGTGTTGAATTGACATATCTTGCAATTTACCGATCAAAATTGTCAATATATATAAATTCCTGAATTTTAAAGATCAATTTCACCTTTTCTATGACTTCGATCTGTAAACCTCGTGCTCACAAAACAACTAAGCAGTAAATTGTTAGGACATTTAGCCAAGCTGTATTAATCTTTCACAGCCTAAGTTGAACAGAGATATTTATGCCTTGTTGGGCAATGCATATGACGAGTGGACATCGTATTAATACTAGCCTACTTATCCTTTTATATAGGCATGCATTCTCTTACTGTGGCATGTAGTCGATGCGCCCTAAAGCCATAATAACTAACTTACTGTGGCTTCGCATACCACAGATCCCGATAATTAACTCCTCTAATAATCATGACGAACGTCCAATTCGGTAACACCATGCGTTGCAACCCCGTCATAGGATAACCAAAATGTTAACACCACACAGAGAAATGACGATTAGGGAGATTGGATGGGCTGAAAGTGAAATCGAACACAAACTCCGCTGATGCACACTCATGTATGAACCGACTTCAAACGTTCATATTTATTCAGCATAATCTCAGATGCGGTGATATTTACACTGACTAAGATGCTGTGAGATTTACACTTCCCTCTGGCTTCAGATGCCGCGATATTGTCTCCGCCCTCTGACATCAGATATTGTGATATTTACACCGCCTCTGACCTCAAATGCTACGATATTTACCCTGACATCTGACCTCCGATGCTATGGCATCTACATTGCCCTCTGGCCTCAGATGTTGTAATAATGATTATTTGGTTCTGGCACTGGTTGGTTGGCTCTTAGAGTTTGGAGTTATTTGAGTTTTTATCATCGACTGCGTAGGCCATGCAGCGCCCGAAGTTCTGACAATACTCGCCACCGTTAATCATGCAGACACCGATGTGCTACTCACTATCATTTGCCATGAAGATGTCGGGGTCGTAAGTGAACCCGCTGTCCATGATGGTGCCGCAGTGGGCATGCTCGCCAGGCAGCTGCAGGTTGATTAGCGACTTGATGCCCAGCCTGTGGGCATCGCCTTATGCGTCAGACACACAGCCAGCACAATGCCTCGATGAATGTACATGCATGAAAAATTTCGCGACTGAGTACATTCGCATGGAACATTACACAAATCACTACATCTCCGTGAATAATTGCAATGCATGGATGCATTGCCGGATGGAAAAAGGCAAAGGGGCAGCCTTTGGGTGTGGCTGCAAACGAAGTCGAAAGCCGAGAGAGGGAGAGAGTCCGAGAGAGTCCTTCAAGAACCAGATGAAAAGTTAGGTTGATCCGTCCAGCAGGGCAGGTCAGCCATGCCACTTTCGAGAAACTCACAACCTTGCAACGACGTAATCAACTTTCAGTGCATACGACATTACATAGTTCTCACATTCTAGCATGTTTACTTCATTCCTAAATAATTTTGCATGGAGCCATGCCCTGTAATCTCAACACTTCCATTCAGTATGTGAACGTCACAGTATTGGAGCGCATAATTTGAACGTCCCATGTGATGCATTACTGTCAATTCCTTTCCAATGGATAGAATGAGAAACAATGGTTTATTGTGCAGAGTGTTCAAACACACACCGTGCCATGTCACATATCATGTTGCTTCAGTGCCGGAAATATTTAGATATTGTACTAAGTTACAAAATGTGATAAGTTGAAGGTTATATGCCTGGCATGCACTGAACAAGGCGTCTTGCTGGTATCACTAAATGTTTTTAACTAATAGCGAAATGGAATTAGTATGCCCATGATGGTTCGGTTGGATTGCGAGTGGGGTATGCCATTTACATGATAATATGGAAATTTCAGCAAACACTCGCGCATGTGGACGTAATGCGGGGTCATATACCGATATTCATGCTTTGCAATTATGTCAACTTTCACACCGCGCAATTACCATACAGGCGTCCCATCGAGGTATTTGGGGAAGAGCAGACAACAATTGGGTTTGTTGCATTCTTGTGGTATTTAGGAAGTAAAACAATGGTACGATCAGTATAATTTATGCTCCAATAAACGTAAATAATAGCCACCCGGGACCACAAGATGATCTCAGAGGGGTTTGGCCTATCAATGTTGATGTAGGAAGAGTGACTTTCGGACCGGTGGGCACCCATGTGTGCCCCGAGCAGACCCACACGCCGCCAGCTGACTGCCTGAGATAACCGTCAGCAATCGGTCGCAGAAGCTGCCGCCTGATTGGACGGCGGATAATGGACGACGATTAGCCCAGGATCCCCTGACACGCACATGGCACGCGACGTGAGGAAAACACGCTGCCACGTGGCGTGAGGGCAGCGGCGAGGTGGCATGTCTAGCCCTGGCTTGGCTTGGTGTAGTATGGTTTGCGATCAAGGCTTTCAGTTGGCCTACGATCAGGTGCGTTGATTTGTGAACGTTATTGGGGGATGGGAGGGTGATACATGGAAGCAATGGGCGGACCCAAAATTATTTTTTCCTGGGGGAGTCACAAAGTCTCATGTCAAACGTTGAAATTATTAGAAGGGGCGAGAGCCTCTAAAAAATGTACAAATCGACAACCATGCTTGTCATACGTGTTGTAAGACACACATTCGAAACATATATATATATATATATATATCAATTTCATAAATTTAAGAGAGAGAGAGAGAGAGAGAGAGAGAGAGAGAGAGAGAGAGAGAGAGAGAGAGAGAGAGAAAGTCACAAGACATCGCATAAATTATGTTCAGCTGACACGTCCATGGACGATGCAATTCCCCAGCTGTTCTCTCCACACATGCAGTCGAAGTCAGTAGGCTACTTACAACTGCTCATCCTGTTCAGAGACATGAATTACGCGGATGGCCTTCACAGCCATAATCGACAAGATACATGTTTTCCCATTGTATGTATTATTGGCCATTTTCGATACGGGACATGATTATCTGCTCTGCCAAGCCGGCAGAGCATCTCCTATGAGCAACGTATGCGTGGAGAGATAGGGTGAACTTTCAATGATGGCGATCGCCACGTGTAACCACCGCGTCGGGCAATACTCGAGCCCGTCATTGACGTGGGTAAGCAGCCAACTTGCTCACCTTTGCACAAATCTCCCAATGGCGAGCCACCGCAAGAATGCATGTGCGCACCGTTTGCACGACCCGTGCTATTGCGGTGTGTCACCGCATGAAAATGCGATGTTGTTTTTGTCACCGTGTCCAATATGTGACAAATCAAATCCGTATAAGGGTTTTAATTATGCGTAGGTTTTATATTTTACAATTGCATTGGACATAGGCGGTTAGGTTTTGAAGCAGCTCATTCAGGAAACAGGAGTTCAATGGTGAATTTGAGCGAATGTGATTATGATGAAAGGCAGCATGGCAAATGAGTAAGAACAGTGTATTTACCATGCACATGGAATCGTTGAAAAGGGTTTTAAAATTACGTCAGAAATGTTTAGCCTTCACTCAAAATCGGTCTTGCATAATATTAATGTTAAATGCGTTTTGTGCATTTGAAAGCATTGTGCATGCCGACACAAACAAGGGTAGCTTATGTGTACAAACACATTATTTGTCTTGTACACGGAATTAGTGAAGCTCAATTTTCTTTAAAGGAGGTTAGTAATCAGTTATGCCGTAATATGAACAACGATAAACTCAATTATTGCCTTTGAGAAAGTTTCGTAATAAGTTCCGACGATTAGTACTACAGTAATTTTTCATGCCAGGATATGGCCAACTCATCTACTTGTTGGCTTGCATATGCATATTGCTGGAACAATCGAAGAGCAAAACAATACTGCTCAATGTCTAAATATTATAAAGCACATTTATGCGCGGTTAACTGCGTCGCATGCACGTTACTATGCATGTGACGCGGTCAAGGATTCCGTGCATGGGCGAAGAATGTAGCATTGATCCACTACAAGTGAAACGCCAAGTTAGTTAGTTAGTTATAAGGGTAAGGGGCCACACATGACCAAGTGAAACGCCAAGCTCGGTCACAAAGTACCAACTACCACTGAACTACGCTATTCTTCATGCTGCGTAGCAATAACGTCTTCTCAATTTATGTCACAGAGCATAATATCCAGAACAATCTTCGGTCACGTTCTTCCCCTCATGATTCAGCATAACAGTATTTACTACCAAGGTGAAACCTGGGAAAAAACCGCAAGGTCATCACCATGTAGCAGCCCCCACAAAGATACTTGCACAGTTGCGGCACTCGATGTCCAAACCCTATGTGGATGCTTCATGCACTCGGCATTTCCCTCTTCTGCCCTGTCGGGCACCATGGCCACCACCGGCACCATTTTCAGTAGGCCGGCCATGGCCCCGACCAGGCTCGTGGGGCGTGTACCGTGTACTGTGTACCGTGTACCGACCTGGCCCATGTCCTCAGAGTGGCTGCCGGTGGTCGTGTTTCGGTGCCGTGTACCGTACCTGGCCCATGTCCTCAGAGTGGCTGTCGGTGGCCGTGTTTTGGTGCCGTGTGTCGTGTGCCGTGTACCGTACCTGGCCCATGTCCTCAGAGTGGCTGCCAGTGGTCGTGTTTCGGTGCCGTGTACCGTACCTGGCCCATGTCCTCAGAGTGGCTGCCGGTGGTCGTGTTTCGGTGCCGTGTACCGTGTACCGTGTCCTCAGAGTGGCTGCCGGTGGTCGTGTTTCGGTGCCGTGTACCGTACCTGGCCCATGTCCTCAGAGTGGCTGCCAGTGGTCGTGTTTCGGCGCCAGTTGGTATTGATTGTGCGAGCGTCGGCGGCGTGCGGCCACCGTTCGTGCCCTGTAACTGTGCACTGGCACTGCACCGGCCCTCCGCTGCACGGCGACACCTGCACTGCCGCTGGTGCACCGGTGCACGTGCACCGACACAGCGCACTCGGGAGGGGGGGGGGGAGGCGCTATCGATGCACCATCCGAGAGCACACTGGAAGCAAAGTGTCGAACCTTGGTACGTCATGCTTTACTTTGAATTGGAAGCTACAAAACGTGGATACGAAATGTTTTGCAGGACTGTGAAGTACACCACGTGCGGACATGAGCACGTGGCACGTGAACAAGCGTCTGATTTTAAAAACCGAAACCGGAAGAATAGTTTTGTTACAGGCCGTTGCGGTGTGTTTATGCATAATAAATGGCTGACATGGTTCGGTATCGATTATGGATCAGTTAGGACGATAAATAATTATGGTACAGCTATGCAATATGCATATCTCAGTGACATGCACAGAATGCGACGTTGAAGCTGCTCTTTTACTTGATTCTTTGAGATAAAACACAAATATGAGATATCTGTTACAGAGGCATTCCGATTTCACGTCACCGCTTTAAGCATTCCTGCATCCGTTAAAGTGTATGCTTTGATGGTGACGCATCGACATTGATTACGGTCAGGGTATGTTGCGTCTCGCTGTCCACTTTTCGCTCATGTATGTCAAGTGTCGTACCACACCACAGCTTAGGCCATGCATGGGTAAAGGCTGCTGTATGGTTATATTTGCTAGTTATTTGCACGACTACCTTGCGAGATATAAATATCAGACTGTAAAATTGACTTAAAAGCATCACTGAAAATGCATCTCAGAAAGGAAGCTATCCCACCGAAACTTTAGATCGATACAAGCCTGAATCAAAGTGGACATTAACGATAATCGTACTGACGGTAGCTTGTTGTAGTGTGGTGGTTTGTGTGTGTGGGGGAGGGGTGGCGAGTGAAGGAGGTGCCCACCGCCTCCTGAAGGCTAGTGACCGGAGATTCAGGTGCATTGAAAAATTCATGAGGTACGGAACGAACTTGGAACCCTTGTCCGCTTACTTATTAATCAAGTTGGCCGAGCCCTGGGTCGATCATGAGTCCTAATGTGGCTACCAAAGCTGAGACTGATGGTAGCACTGAAGCTTTAGAGCCCCGAGAAGGCCTCAGAATCTATGGATCGGTGAGAGTCGTGGGGAAGCCAGGAACTCTGAGGGTTCCAGGGCGCCACGGCAGTGAGAAGTGTGGACAATGAATCAGAATCAACACCTGGATCGGCCACGGTGTCTGGGTTTTACATGAGCTGTGGAATAGCCATGAACTCTGATGTAATCGGGAAAGCATCCCAGGCACGGAAGATAAGAACAGTCTGGTCCTTGAAGCAGGCATGAGCTATCAGACTAGTCAGGAAATGGGCTCATGTTTCTTTAAAGGGCAGAACAATTTAATTTGGGAAGACACTTCATGTCTTTGCCAAGATTGACTGTTCCTGTCTCTGTAGTGATCTAATCCGGTATGCTAGCATGTACGGACTCTAAGGCCAATTCATTGAAATAGAAAGGATCCAAAACTTCGGACTGCATGGTCGGAGCGTGTATCCAATATGCTGTGAATACCAAACAAGGCCAAGGATACGAAATATTGGTTGATGGGAATTAGGGCGGCGTGTTTTTCAGGATAGACGACTATATCGCCGGGTGTGCAATCACAATTGAATAGCAAGGATAATTCCCTGAACAGTGGTTTCATCAGAGGTTCACTGGATGGATATTTATGGGCGAAATCAAGCAAATGTAGAAGTCTGACGACGAGGGCTATGCACTTGACCTTGACCATGAGGGCAAGAACCTAGTGGGCGGGGGTCGGCAATTCATTTCCTCCAACTTTGGATTAGCTTAACATTCACGATATGTACGTTGCATGTTAGGAATGGACTTCCTAACCGACTCATGCCTGCTCCACTTTGCAACAGTTCCTATACCACCGCATTTGACACACAATTTACAACTACTGGTCTCAAGATCCGTTGCGATGCATATCGAATCGGTGAACCCACCTCCGAAAATGCTCGATAGTGCTCTTTTCCCTTATCGTCTTGGTGTTTGGCCTCGCCATGGCCAGAATGTCGTCAGTGATCCTGAAACGATGCAAAACACATGTTAAATGTGGGCGGAAATTAGCAAAATTACCGACTTCATGTACCGACAGTACGTATTGCTTCAATAGCGACGAGCAGCATTCACGTCCTGAGTCTCATCGGCTCGCTGACAATGAAACATGCGAATTGCATGCTTTAAAAAGTGAGTGAAGTTTACCATGCATTAATCATCCATGCCATGTCTAGACTGGGACGATGTTCAGTGCAGCCGATTGTGCAATTTTCCGAAGAGATCACCCGAACAGCTTTGCGGAAGCAACTCAGTTGCTCAAGCGACGAATGGGACACATTCTCCAGCTTTTAATGAGAAAATTACCTAAACAATGTCAGGTCACTTGTGGCTATGCAGCCCTAGAAGAAAAACCCTCGTCACTTTCACCGAAATTGCAACCAATTGTGTCTCTTTCAGCTTGCCATCTGGGAGTAACCGGAAATGTGCGACGATCGATGTTTTAGAAAAATCGACCATTGGATGAATACTCTCCCGTAGGCTATTTGTTCTTCCAGAGCAACTAGGGGTTAGCTATTTATGCCGAGTTCGGATACTTTTTTATATAATAAATTGTTGTAGACAATCTGTATGGGACCTGAAGCCGGGGCCGGCCATCAAGCTGGGGTGGCTCCATCTGTGGCACACCGACGGGGCTGCTCCGCCCGCTGCCAAAGCGTGAGTCTTCAGTCAATGTGCTCCTGTGTTGTGTTTTTTGTTTTGTTTGGTGTGAATTAGCGTTAGCTTTGTCGGTGTCTGTGCTAGCAGAGCGAGGTGTTTTTATATTTAATCATAGCTTTTGCAATATCAATGGGAAATGAAGCAACATGGGTTTGAACGGAACTTGATCAGCTCGACCTGTGGAGCTCGACTACAGATAATTGGGCCAAGTCAAGTCAAGCCTTCACCACAGGTCACACAGCGTGAAATGCAATAGTTTGCTAAAGATTGTAGGTGATTTCTCCGGAACTTGCTGAATGGAGTGAACATAGATCACTGAATGCAATTGAGAAGTGTCAGAAATCTTTAAATGCATTCAGCTAGTTTGGGAGCCATGTCCCCTGACGCACGCCGCGGCGACACCCACGGCTGCAAACTATGAAGATGACGTGCTGGCGGGTGACGAGCGAATCTTGGTAAACTTCTTTTTTATTTGGAAGTGGCCTGACATGTTTTCTAGCACAGTAGGCTGTACTTGGGATATTTCACAGCCTAATTCAATAATTGAAACAACCCCGACACTGCAGTCAAGGCCATGTAGTACGCAAAGTCATCCGGCGATTTTGCCCACATTAGCAGCTGGGCCGCTACGTCCCGAGATCACGTTGTAATGTTCAGCACAAAGCACAACGTGTACCTTCGTGTGCACAGCCAAATGAAGCTGACATTGGGTGCGCTCACAGCCACCTACCGGCTACCATCAACATTCAGTTTCCAGGTCGATGTATTGCTGAGGCCAACTGATGTGTTCTGACGAATTCGTAGTTGGGGTCTGACACTATCAGAAACTATGTCGGGAAGATAATCGGATCGATTCCCGTTGCATTTATCTTTCAAGGGTTCGCTGGGAGAATTCTATGACTGTACAGTTGGTCTCGGCAGACGGTGGTCGCAAGGTCCGACGCTCGAGTGCGCTTTCTGATTAACTCGGTGAAGGCGGAAACCAGATGATTTTCTGCACTAGCCAACGGTGCAGACTTGCGGAAAAGCGTGGGAAACAGTTCTTGAGCGATGCTGATGCGCATGTAAGATGGAGGAGATGAGCGTGAACCCGGGCACCCGAGTTCCGAGGACGTTTTTTGTGAGGAACTAACAAGATATATGACGTGATGCGCATTTCCACACTCGCTCGAGTGGATGGCCGGTCTGAATGCACTCGGTGGAATGGCGGGGGCGGGGGGTGGAGGTGGTGATCAATTTGACGCCCGTGAGATATCGGGCACTTATGGAGCTAGAACAGCGAAGATAATCAGCTAGATCGCATCTTCGCGAAGCTCGCACATGCTTAAGTGTTTAGGTCATGATTTTGAAGGTCAAAGGACACCAAACCGTCGAAATTTGACAAGTACGATTTTTCAGTGCGGTTCGCCCTATATTTGCTTCTCTTCTTCCTCTAAATTCATTGGGGACAGTGCTAACTTTGGATATGCACGTTTTGCAGATCATTCAATGTTGCACAGATTGACATAAACATGTTGACAATTGTCATATATCGTATGCTTATATGGTCTTCTAAGGTTAACTCAGGTTGCTCTATCACATATGCCTATTTGCATAGCGACGCCACGTCCTTCCCTTCCCGAGTTCTACGATATATTTTGGCGTTGAACTCGGCTAAGATACCAACAAACTTTTTATGACTAAAATTATATGATTCAAAATATCAACCAATGTTATTCATAGCCACCCAGAGTTAGTAGCACTAGGCGACCTTGAAGCTCCCAATATACTGGTAGCACCTAGCCGGTCATCTTGAGTTATAATTATGTACCATGTGTGGGACTACAGAAACATATTCAATCATAGCAATTTCAAGCCTATGCACGCCTTGATCCTCAACGGAAGATACTTGAGCACACGTGTTGGGTCGTAGCTATACGATTTGACCTTACTCTGATCAGTAACATCGAAGGCAGACCGTCGCGGGATATTATGGTGAGTCAGCTATGTTCCGTTTATTTGTATTTTTGCTGCGATTAGTAGGTGGAACACTTTCAAAACTAAGCTGTAAATAAGAAGAGTTTACCGTTACCTCAGGTCGCACTATTTCACTTATTTTGTGGATCACATATGGATACAATCACAGATGCACTTTCACCGAAATTGCAACCAATGTTTGAGCTTGCCATCTGCGGAGTAACCGGAAATGTGCGACGATCGATGTTTTTATAAAGAAATCATAAATTCGGGACATCGCTTTGACAATCTGGATATATTGGGACCGTTGATAACGGGCTTCGTGCTAAAAAGTTGGGGTGGCTCCATCTGTGACACACGCACTGGAGCTAGTCCGCACGCTGCCAAAGCGTGAGTCTTCAGTCAATGTGCTCCTGTTTTTTGTTTTGTTTGGTGTGAATTAGCGTTAGCTTTGTCGGCACTGTCTGATACAGCAAACAGTGAAAGATGAGTTGATAGACGGAAAAAAGAATATAGTACAGAACATTACCTCGGGGAAGGCCGCCGAGTTAAACTGAGGGTCTATGACTACCGACCGACGACGTTTTTGTATACTACTTTGTAGATAAGCAATTTTTGTTCAAACACTGAAATAAACGTAAATGCAAAATACTTCGCTTAACAGTGTTCCGACTTTTAAGTCGACATCAGGTCAAATCACCGAGATGTGACCTGGAGCGTCCAGAGAGTATACGTGTCCAAGTCATCCTGGCGGCTAAAGTGTGCATTACTGCTAAGTAAAAACAACCAAAGCGAGCCAATCCTTCATGGAAATTTTATCTCTGATGTGATCAACTTATCTAATGTAGTACTAAGTTTTTTATTTGACACATTCAGTCAACTTAAATTAAAAACTATCGTTTTTTGTTTGTTCAATTTGTTGCAGAGAGTGGAATACATTTCGTTTTATTTCGGTGACACTCATTTCCTTCTCCCGAGCAACCTCTATTCCGAAGATTTTCAGATTGAACTGTTAATGACATCTTGAAAGTTACCTGACCTTGACGGAATCGGCAACCTTGGCCTGTGCAAGTATTTACCTACCGTGAAAAAACCAGACTATATGGTCTGTCCACACTGGGATATCAATTAAAGTCGACCATGCGAGTAACAAGGTGAAGAACCGAATTTGGAGTGGAGTAAAGGAGAACTGACCTCTCACCCCGTGCTTCAGAGCATCTCCAGACCTACCGCCCACGCCTGACAAGCATAGTTCACTGCTATTGCTAACAACACAACAAGGATGTGCCACGACACGACACGACACGACACGACACGACACGACACGACACGACACGACACGATAGGCCGGCAGCCGTGCGCTGCACCTGCCTCGACTCCGGCTGACAGCCACTCAATATCACTACCTAAAGGGCAGCTGAAGCACAGCAAGGGGCTGTCAGACGGTGAGACTGGGGCTGGGTCTCGGGCCCGGCTGGTGGAGCGCTTCATAATTAAGCAATATGCCAGGTGCTAACTATGATATGCTGCACGACAGTGAATATTGCTCATTGGTTCTTTCCGTGCATCATGACTGGGTGAGCCTCAATGTATGGAAGTCTTAATCCAATAAGAAGATATCAAAGGGAAATAATACACAATGCCAAAAAAAACAAAATTCTTAGCAAAACTGCAAATCCCTAATTAACTCCAGCTGCATCACCAGTGCAACCAGCTTGACGCCGTGCTGACGTCCGGCCACCACCGGCACAGCAGGGGGAGCCAGCCACCAGCTCAACTGACCAGTGCGAGTAGATGCCGTCCACGGCCATATCGGCGGCGGTCCAGTGTCGACCGCTCTCGTACTTGCACTGCTTGCCGCCGCAGAACAAGGAGCACTGCACCCTGTTGGGCGTGACGGTGCGTATGCTCTCTGAGAAGGTGGTGTAGTTGGACGTGACGGGCACCGTCTCCTCGCTGGGCCGCAGCAGGGCGGCCGGCTTCAGCAAGGATATGTTGATCGCCTCGGGCGGTGGTCGGTCTTCCGTCTGAGTCATGGCGGCTAGCGATGGCTGAAACGACGAAGGGCGTCCGGTCACTACGGTACTCGGCCGTGCTGCCGTACTGCGGCCGTACGCGTCTTCTTCTTTTTTAAATAGACGGCGTAGACCACTAGTTTTGCAAATGGACGCGACCGCAGTGCTGCACTCCGTAGATAACGACAAACGATGGTGCAGGGTGCTAAAGAGGGTACATATGCGCATAAGGACACATGGGAATAGAAGGTAATATGCCATTGAACGGTAATATCTTGTGTCGTACCCACATCCTCTCATCCGTTCCCGCCCCATACCGCATCTTGATTATCTTTCTCACTGCACTATTTTTACCCGTCTCATTCCTCCCATACTCTTGAAATAATCACAGCTGGTCGAATGATCCAAGAGATCTTATCCCCCAAACCAAGAACCGAACCATTTCTTGTTTGAGTTGACCAGAGAAGGGCTTTGTTGGGCTTTCGTTTCGCTTTATAAACTATTTCATTTGAGGACTCCGTTAGCTATATCTGAGCCAGGCATTTTGCATTAGAAATTCCTACAAGCGATAACTCTTCCCAGAAAAAAACGCGACAATTCAAGACGGCGTAAACCATTTGCATTCCCATCACTTCGTGTGCATCGATATATCTCTAACCGTGGTGAGAACGCATTGTTATGTTTTTGGAAGTTTGAATGTATGAATTGAAGTACATTATTGTCTAAGTGGTTATCACGTAATCTCTGGTACCGAACTAACTGCATGCCATTTCTTATCAGCTTGCAACATGTTCTTCAGGACGTAGTAGATTCAGCAGACGTGGAAGATATATCGCTGTGTTGTGGACTCCGAGCGTGTCGTTGCAAACGCAATAACATTGCTGTATCGTTGACACACCAATGTGTTGCAGACTTCAACTCTTATAATGGCTACATATTAGTTAGACAGTGTTTTAGCAAGGAACATCGTAATTATAAGAAGTAATATGTTGACCATTTTCTCGTACGCAAGTCCAAAAATATCCAATTCAATTATATTTGCGAACTTTTTGCTGCCAGCCTTCGTCAAGCAAAGCAAACACTTGACATGCGTATAACTGCCGCAATGCTTTTTATAACTGGCTCACGTGAAACACCAACCCGATACGTTATCCAGGAGAAACAAAAGACACCTGCGCTCAGAATATAGCAACCAAACAAACAAATACGATAATGCATGGTGTACAGCACACGCATCTCACGTGGATACACAATGACAGCATATGTCGGAATACAAAGACGCAAGACAAGTATTATTGCAGCACACATGACACATTTGACGCATTTCCGCCCTTGTTCTCCTAATCCTCTAAATCCTAGACATCATTGGCACTTTTCTGTCCAGCTCCATTTTTGGTGGGGGTGGGGAGGGAGCTACATAATGGGCCAGGAGGAAAAATTGTCGTTGAGCTGAGGATGGTGCTTCTTGATGGTCAATGATTTAGCTATTTTCTGGGTGATATTTGGACATAGAGATAAATTTAATGCTTAATGGAGTTTGAGCAGGATGCGGTGATATATGGTTCTCCCTAGAGTGATCCCCCATAGGCGTGTCTCGGGTCTCATTGACCATATCTCTGACGTGTTCGTTAAATCGTACTCGTACGGGACGTTTTGTCTCCACAATGTACATGTTTTCACGCCGTTACGTTCACATGTCTGGCACTTTATTTGATACGCTACGTTTTCCTACGTACAGTCTCTCGTGAAACCTGACCTACACGTATAACATCTTTGACCACCTGGACACTTTGGTTTTCAATATCCAGATCCTACTAAGGCAGCCTTGAGTTTGCTTGCCCTGACTATTTGTATGTCAAGCCCTGACTTCCTCACGTTTTGCTCCATTTTGCACAAAAGTCTTCCTCCATACATGTCAGACTTAAACAAGACGCATCGAAAGTGTTTTTGTACTGCTTCACATGGCACTCGGCGCCATCTTCTGTTGGAACTCCCTGAGAAGTCTAGTGCTAAATTTGTGAGGATTGCCATTTTCCAAAAGCGAAGCCCAAATTTTACCTATGCTTACATTCTCTTTACATGGACTCGAGGAGTTGTTGATGGCACGGCTGAATTGATTTATTGCCATGTTGTGCTTTGTGGACGTAAGATGAGCTGATATGTAATGAATAACGATGCTGGAGTTTAGGGGTTTTATACGAAACCCATTCTCTATTTTCGTGCAACTACCCTGTGCTTCTATTGTGATAAGGGTATCCAAGAATGCCACTATCGATCCGTCTCCCGAATGTTCAATTGTAAATCTCAGTGTTCGATGCAGAGAATTAAACGGATCATCGTCGTCAGACGTCAGGTCGTCATCGTCGTCGGCGGACTCCGAGTCTTTGGCAGGCACCGGGGTATCAGTGGTCACTGGAGCCTCAACACACATCGACGCCGGACCACCGGACTCCATACCACCGACCGCCAGATCATCGCGGAAAAACGGAGACAGACGGACACGAGACCGAGGTCTGGAAGGAGAAAGAGGAAATGTCGCAGGAAATGAAGATAATGTAGCGACAGTTCAGCCTCAACAGGCCACGTTTTCATAGCAGAGCTCAGGTTTGTTTTCGGGTTCCCTGATGCGGACAAGAAAGTCCCACCTCCTTCCAGTAAAGATGTGGAAAATACGCGTACAAAACTTGAACGGGACATTATTGGATTATGCAGAAACCTCGAGGTAGAACACGGAAATGTGTTTGATTAACAATTACATTTTCTCAGAGATGTGAAGAAAAATGATAGCATCATTATAAAGCCAACTGACAAATGTAAGGGGTCTGTAACTATGGATAAATGTCGGTATTTAGACAGAGCACATGCGACATTAGACGACCCTCAAAAATATGAGGTATTTTATCGGAACCCTGTTGCAAAAGTGGAAGCAAAAACAAAGAGGGGTTTCAGGTACATAGCTAGGAACAAACTACCACAAAATACCATCAAAGACCTTATTCAGAGCCATGGTAGAACGCCAGTTTTCTATCGCTTGCCTAAGGACCATAATACGTCATTACCACTCAGACCGGTTATTTCCTCTTGTGGGGGCCAATGGAAAAGATGGCGTGACTTCTCGAACGCATTCTTTATCAGCTTTTAAAACATGCCACTACCCATCCGTGGGATACTCAGATTTTTTTTTGTACGGATATCTGCACACTCTGAACAGCAAGGAATTCCGGATGAATCAATTTTCTTCAGCATTGACGTGGTTAACGTATATGAGAGCATTTCATTTTCGTAGGTTATTGACACTGCAATTCAGAAACTCCCAACACACCTGCCACAGATGAACACTTTTGGCATCACAGCCCCTGACGTTGAAATGATCTTGAAACAGTACTTCCCCGATAATGTCTTTAACTTCGGGGATAAATATTATAGGCAAGCATTGGGAATAGCTATGGGGAAACCCTGTGCACCACCATTAGCCATACTATTTTTAGATAGGTTTGAACGGCAAGCGCTTGGAAATTTGGTTCAGAAACCAGCTTTCTTAGTGCGATATATTGACGACTAGGCTGTAATTTTAACCTATGGAGAGCAGGCCTTAGGAGACTTCATTGCTCATCTTAACACGTTCCCTGGAGGGCCTCTGAAAATAACGCGCACTGGAGGGGGAGGGGGGATTCCGTCCCCCCTAAGAGCTCGGCTCCTATGGAGGCTAGAGCAACGAAATTCGCATGGTGTATGGGTACGATAGTGAACTCTATTGTGTGCAAAGTTCATGACCTTAGGTCAATATCTTCAAGGTCAAATGAAGTTAAAATAGCCAAATGTTCTGGTTTTGCGTGGCTTGGCTTGTCATTGTTATGGATCGCTGTGATGGTGTTTAAATGCTCCAAAATTGGCATTAATGATGTTTTGGACATTACTAATGATGCAATAAAGATGCCAGATCCGCCATTTCACCTCAGGTCACCTATATAGGAGCACTTTATTAGGTCATTACCTGCTCCAGTTACCGGAACCGGGCTCCCAACCCGACTGCTCCGTTGGGCGGTTCGGCACAATCGGTTTTGCAAGAAAAGGAGTGAAATACATAAATAAAGTATAGAAACGCTTAGGCACACAATGGCAAACAGTAGATTTCGGCATGTGTAGGGAGTAGCATGCAAAGTTACAGCAATCGCATGACAATCATTTGCATTTATGACACATTCCAGTTGACCAACTTTGGTTCCATTAGCCTGTCATGAACTTGACCTGACTTCACCTCGGCGACCTAACATTACTTTTAACTTATATAGCATAACAACATGCATCAAACAAGTCGCTTGTTGTCAAGAACACGTCCCTTTTGCCAATATACGGGAAGCGCATCAGCGCCGATTTTTGTGGTCTGGCGCTGAATTTGTTTTTACTTTAGCGACCCTTAACTCGAAATACTTTTGGTCGATTTTCCTTTTTCTTACTTTAAACAACGTGCCGTTCATTCATTAGCAGGTACACAAACAATGGCGTATATCGGCCGATAAAATCTGGAGTTATCTGCGAAAAACCGGAGGGATGTGCGGATTTCGCCCCCCCCCCTCCAGGGCGCGTGTTAAGTAAGAGCTAGGGGGGATGTAAAACAAATGTTAGCCGCGAACACTCACAGGCGCAAACTTCAGACAATTATAAGCAACTTTCCCATATAAACCCCGTATCTATCTTTAAATAAACACCCGCCCCCGCCCAAATCACTTTTCGGTGTTATGCCCTGGTAAACTGACGCTCGCTTCGTGCCGTTTTGGGGCAATCAGAAAAGGGGAGACTCGAATCAACAACACTCCCCATCCCGTGAACGGTCCAAGGAACACCATTGTTGTAAATTGTAATGTCTGACCTCTTCTCTAATAAGGTACAACAACCCGTTGATGATGGAAACAATGAACTTAGCTAAACTAAACATGGAACTATTGCATTGACTACTGAGACTAGAATATGGTTATTGGTTATTCTAACATCATTTGATGATATTTTTACATGTTGCTCGTACTTAAACATTTTGGCTTTTAAAAATGCGTTTGCATACCATGCCATACCATACTAGGTATAATGTATTCATTTCACGTTTCCTAATTTTGTTTAATTTACACCTCGTTCGGAGTCGGAGCTGCCCTGCTTTTGACGGATCCGGCTCCGACTCCGGCTCCGAGTAAAATGTTCCAGCGGCTCCGGCTCCGGCTCCGGGCAAAATGTTCCGGCTCCGGCTCCGTCTCCACATCCCTGGTTACAACAGAAGATGGCACCGAATGCCATACGAAGCAGCAGAAAACATATTTCGACGTGCCTTTTCATGGGGATCACTTGATGGAGAACCATACACCACTGCATCCCACTCAAACTCCATTCATCATTAAAGTTGTCTATAGGTCCAAAGATCACCAGGACAGAAAATAGCCAAATCGTTACTCATCAGGAAGCACCATCCCCAGCTCAACGCCTACTTTTCCTCATGGCCCAACCCCTCCACCCACCAAAAATGGAGCGGGAAAGAAAAGTGCTAATGATGTCTAGGATTCAGAAGATTAGGAGAAACAAGGGTGGAAATGCGTCAAATGTGTCATGTATGTCGCATACCGTCTAATATTAGTCTTGCGTCTTTATATTCAGACATATGCTGTCATTGTGTATCCGCGTGAATTGCGTGCGCTGTACACCATTCATTATTGCATTTGTTTGTTTGTTTGTTTTTATTCGGACCGCAGGTACCTTTTGTTTCTCATGGATAGCGTGTCATGTTGGTGTTTTACATGATTAAGTTATGAAAATCATACGACAGTTACGATCCTGCCAAGTGCTCCTTTTGCTTGATGAAAGCTGATAGTAAAAAAATCGCTGATGTAATTGAATGGGATATTTTGGGGATTTGCGTACAAGGAGGTGATCAAAAGATGACTTTTTATAGTTACATTTTAATAATATCCATCCAAATTTTGTTGTCTACCAAGTATAATTTCACAAAGCCTGGAAACACCATATATTTCAACATCAGTGTAAGTTGCCAAATGCTACTTGTTCTTTCATTTTCATCGGTCTTCGGTATGCACCATCCTTTAACATTTTGACGAAATTGGAAAATGGTCACAAAATATGAGCTTGGTAGGCTAAAGTGCTAAATGAATATCATGTGCATGGGTACAAAGATGACGTATGCAGATTGGTAGAACATTTTAAATTTCGAGTACATTTTCTTACTCCTGGTTGTTATAGCACTGTTCCCACGCTTTTGGTTCTGGTGGACGTCTCGAGATAAACCATTCAATGCACAATTGGTAAAATAACTGATTGTTGTTGAGAATATCACTATGAATTGTGGCTTGCACAGGATTCTACTAGGCCCGAGGACGACATGAATGGGGAAGTTGCATCATGCAAACGTTTCACCTTAGTAAAAGTGCTCCAATCAGAAAATTATTAAGAGGAATCGTATGAAATGCCAACCAACAGACACGCCACCCACACTGCTACTAGAAGCATCAGCACGATGATAACTCCATTAATTATAGCTTCTGTACAGACGCTGAAGTAGAAAATGTCAACATCATTGACATTATATGTGTTACGGAATCCAGATTGGTTGCCTTGCGACGAGCGAGGGCAACTTCCGAGCCAGTCTAGACCCGTGTATGTAGCAACAAACGTTCGCCTAAGCACCTGGTCCGGCCAGACTGCTCAGTACCCGCCTGGTCGATCGCCTTCACTCACCTGGCCTGTCGATCGCCCAACAACGACGCTGACGGCTAGTTGGCAACGCGATTAGGCTCCGGACTTTGACGGGCTGCCAAAGACCAAACTACGAAGCGATTTCGATATCTTCACCAATAAAAGACACCTGACATATTCAACAGGATGTATATGCATCGTGCTGAATGTCTGCTGAACGCCTGGATGCCTGCGAGTGTTCTCTATTGATAGTCACACATTACGAAACGCTTTGACAGTTGCAATAATGACTTTTTTAATGGTGACAAGTCTTACCGCACACGAAATACAAAGCTATGGTGCTTGGATTTCGCACCAGATTCACGTTAATCTCGTACATGCAATGCTACGCCGTTTTGGTCAGTGACCTGGTGTTACGTTGCTTCCCATCTTGGAGTAGAATACATAGCGGCGTGAGGATTCTGCAGATAGTTTCAGAGGAATAAACTCAAGGAAGTTGTGCCCTTGCTACAGTACCTTGCAACAATGGAGTTGTACCAGCCTATAATCGTAAATGCGTCGTCCGATATCTTTACAGATACATGGAGTCCGTCCCTGTCCGTCCGTCCCCGGCCCGGCCTCCACACCCCTGCTCGTCCCCGGCCCGGCCTACACACCTGTCCGTCCCCGGCCCGACCTACACACCTGTCCGTCCCCGGCCCGACCTACACACCTGTCCGTCCCCGGCCCGACCTACACACCTGTCCGTCCCCGGCCCGGCTCACACCTGTCCGCCCCGGCCCGACCTACACACCTGTCCGTCCCCGGCCCGGCTCACACACCTGTCCGTCCCCGGCCCGGCTCACACCTGTCCGTCCCCGGCCCGACCTACACACCTGTCCGTCCCCGGCCCGGCTCACACACCTGTCCGTCCCCGGCCCGACCTACACACCTGTCCGTCCCCGGCCCGACCTACACACCTGTCCGTCCCCGGCCCGGCTCACACACCTGTCCGTCCCCGGCCCGGCTCACACACCTGTCCGTCCCCGGCCCGACCTACACACCTGTCCGTCCCTGGCCCGGCTCACACACCTGTCCGTCCCCGGCCCGGCTCACACACCTGTCCGTCCCCGGCCCGACCTACACACCTGTCCGTCCCCGGCCCGGCTCACACACCTGTCCGTCCCCGGCCCGGCTCACACACCTGTCCGTCCCCGGCCCGACCTACACACCTGTCCGTCCCCGGCCCGGCTCACACACCTGTCCGTCCCCGGCCCGACCTACACACCTGTCCGTCCCCGGCCCGGCTCACACACCTGTCCGTCCCCGGCCCGGCTCACACACCTGTCCGTCCCCGGCCCGACCTACACACCTGTCCGTCCCCGGCCCGACCTACACACCTGTCCGTCCCCGGCCTGGCCTACACACCTGTCCGTCCCCGGCCCGACCTACACACCTGTCCGTCCCCGGCCAGGCTCACACACCTGTCCGTCCCCGGCCCGGCCCACACACCTGTCCGTCCCCGGCCCGACCTACACACCTGTCCGTCCCCGGCCCGACCTACACACCTGTCCGTCCCCGGCCCGGCTCACACACCTGTCCGTCCCCGGCCCGACCTACACACCTGTCCGTCCCCGGCCCGGCTCACACACCTGTCCGTCCCCGGCCCGGCTCACACACCTGTCCGTCCCCGGCCCGACCTACACACCTGTCCGTCCCCGGCCTGGCCTACACACCTGTCCGTCCCCGGCCCGGCTCACACACCTGTCCGTCCCCGGCCCGGCCTACACACCTGTCCGTCCCCGGCCCGACCTACACGCCTGTCCGTCCCCGGCCCGACTCACACACCTGTCCGTCCCCTGCCCGGCTCACACACCTGTCCGTCCCCGGCCCGGCCTACACACCTGTCCGTCCCCGGCCCGGCTCACACATCTGTCCGTCCCCGGCCCGGCTCACACACCTGTCCGTCCCCGGCCCGGCCTACACACCTGTCCGTCCCCGGGCTGGCCTACACACCTGTCCGTCCACAGTCCGGCCTACACACCTGTCCGTCCACAGTCCGACCACACACCTGTCCGTCCCCGGCCCGGCTCACACCCTCCTCCCCGGCCCTACACACCTGTCCGTCCCCGGCCAGGCCTACACACCTGTCCGTCCCCGGCCCGGCCTACACACCTGTCCGTCCCCGTTGTGCATCAGCCTGCCGAGGCCGGGCCGGCACTGCGGAGCCGCTGAGGAGATGGTGGAAGTGCCGGCCGACTGAAGCCCGCTCCGGCTGACACCGCGGCACGGCCGGCAGGCAGCGGCGGCCCGCTGGCGCGCTGACTGGCGCGCTGACTGGCGCACTGACGCCACTGACGCCACCGGCGCCGCCGCCGCCACTCGGTCGATACGGGCGGCGCGAGGACCCGGGCCACCGCCGCCGATCCTGGCGGCCCATCGGCCGGCCGCCGCCCCGTGGCTCTGGGTACCACCATCCCGGATATCGCCGGTCGGCCGCGCACCGGCGACTCGTACCGCAAGCTCTAATGGAGACCTCTGGCTGATGGACGTGGTATAGCCATGGCAACTGATTACAGATAAAGCCCAAATCATCCACTAGACTCTGAGACTCTTGATCTGGTTTGATCGTTTTCGCTTGATCTAGATTACGATCGCAATCAGTAATTAGGAATCGTGGACGACGATGTCAATGCATTAGATATCTCTGGGCAGATGCATTGCATATCGATTCATTGCTCTTTGCTTGACCTGCAATGGAAGGCCAGTCAGTATTTTTGAGTCGTCAACTTTGGTTTTATTGTATTGCGTGCATTTTGGCATGTCTTTTCCAATCAGCGAAATTATTGTGCACGTGCGTAAATAGGGTATGTGAGTCAGCCAGTCCCTCCTCACGCAACAATCGCTGTTTCGTTCACTAGGACGTGCTATACTCAGCTAACTTTCGGTCTGGAGTCGTATGAGACAGTTTACTAGAAATGGTTGAAATGGCAACTGCATTGGTTACCACACGCTCCTCCTATGAACCCTTAGAACGTGGACAGAGTTCTTCTCCCCATTCTCATTTCCCTATGACTATCTGGCTTTTAAAGTAGCAGGAAGGTATCGAAACATGAAGAAATGGCAAAGCTTGGGAAATGTTGCAAGCATTTTAAAAGGGAAATCAAGGTACGCTTTCGTAAACGATGCAGTGAATGAGCCAAACGTGTCGAGACTCGCTGGTCCTGAATTCAGTGCATATGCCATCAGACTAATTAGTCACCTGTAATTATTCAAATGTGTGTGATTTACTAACAATGGTATGTACGAGATAGATCTATCAGCATAATTGCTTACATATGACTTGACTCTCAACACTCGCACGTGACGTTGCATGAAAGGTCATACCTATAGCCATTAACTACACCTATGTTGACTCTCCCCGCCTCTCCAAAGAGGTGGCATTACTAGGTAATTTGTTCCTTGCATCATTGTCTGCAACCATAATGTCATCCGTCTCAGTATTTATTACTTCTGCTTTAGCGCATCACTGAGTCTAGCTGTATGTGACACCAAAACATTAATAGATTATCAGTGTGCATATTCATGTGCCATATTTCGGTTGAGCCGCTTTCATTCTCCCAGCAACCTTCCAAGATCAGACAAAGAAGAGGAGGTGGGACCACAGATAGCGTCTGGATAGGCAAGGGTCGGCCGGGCTGTAGAATGCGCTGATTTCGGTCCACACCACTGATCATGACGTGGCTAGCTTGCGAATGTCCTCTATTCGTGATCTCACATTTCGCAATTTTGTTCAGGTTTTTTTTTCAAGGGCGATACGTCTTGCTATGCACAAAAGAGAAAGCGATGGTGCTTTGATTCCTCATCAGATCCAGCCAACCCTTCTATACAATGTAGCGCCGTATTGGTTAGTGACCTGGTGCTACGTTGCTTCCCTTCTTTGAGTACAAGACATAATGGCGTGAGGATTCTGCAGATAGTTTCGGAGAAAAAACAAGGAAGTTGTACCCACCTATAATGATACATCCATCATCGAATATTTTTCCAGATAAATATTGAGTTAATACCGAGGTAGTGGAAGAGGCTGACATAAAGACATATATATATATACATGCTTGTGTATGCAGCAAGGCAACTATGGTGCTCTGGCAACTTTTCCCCTCGTTTGGAAAATCCTAGATTTGACCCTGCTTCCGAAAAATCGACAACCAATGCAATCGCTGCAATGCAAACTAGCAATAACCTGCTATCTCGAAGTGATGTTCGCAATTTTGTGATAGTGACTGTTGTGCCTACCGAAATCATGTCCCTACACAAGTTTGCACTGCTTACGGCTTTTAGAACGCACCTGTGACCTGCACTAAAATCTTAACTTTTTCTATTTAGCCCGGCGTGTAACATTGTCCATCATCCCAAGACAGCTAATGTAGCTAATTGAGCTCACGTGACGCTGGTTCACCCATTAGTAATTGTAGATTGATTGCCGTGCTAGTCGTCCCGATCGGTCATTTGACTGACGAAACTGCCCGAAAGTCAGTTGACACTGTCATGCTGCAACGTAGAATGAGTCAATGCTGTCAGTTGTGCGATGATATACTTCGGTCAATGAAAGGATATAATTGCAATGCTGTTGTTTATAAACCAGCGCCATCTTTCCGGTCAAATCCTCCCACCCCGTCTTGTGGGGGGGGCGGTTGAAGACCCCTCTAAAATCTAAACTAAGTGTCGCACGAAAACGAAAGCGGTGTCATCGGAAAGCGCTCGACGAGTAGGGTCCGCACGGTCAATGCACGGCCCACCCTCCAAAACAATTTTCCCCCAAAAGTGACGTCACCAGCGGTCTAGGTTTTCACGACTTTTAACGACTTACATTATGTTTTTGACTCTGGGGAGTTCATTTTGGGGATATATGAAAAACAAAGTTTATTTGAAATGAGAAAGGGACAGTGAAATCGACCAAGGCTATATTTTTTTTTGGGTCCCCAAAAATAAAAAATAAAATTTTGGAAATTTTTTTTTTGGAAATTTCGAAATTTTGAGTTTTCAAGTTTTCTGACATTTTCCTTTTCGAATGGGTAGAGCAGACCGAGAAACGTTGTTGGAAGTCAACTTTCCCTAATGAAAAATGCTTACTTTAGCCAGAATCCTGTATTTGAGCTTGCACTTGTACACCTTTAACTTGTTCTGTTGCCACCGTGAGGTGATGGCAACAGTACAAGTTAACTGATGCCGCGCCGCTTCTGAATTACAAGCACCGCCTTGCGATCGAGCAGGAATGTCCCAGGAGCACAATGGCACGAGCGTCGCCCAAGATGCTGCATATGAGGGACGCGATTGCTTTTAGGTTGACTGCTTCCACGCAACAACGCACCATAGTAGGCGCAGCGTTCATTTACTAGGTTTGGGTGACGCGCTGCCCTTCCCCACTTTCCCCACGGCGGCGCCGCACATGCACGTCGGAAATAGGCGAGTTGGCCTCGCGCCGGTGCAGTTTCCGTGCTCGAACTGCACGGACGCACGCAGGTGAAATTGCCTGCTACTTTTTCTTTCTTGCATGCTAAACATATCACGGCATGCACTACGTAACCGCTGACAGAAATGCTTTTACCCGTGGCTTTCCTCGCTGACTGAAATAGTCTGATGGCAGCGGTGTAGCTACAAAACTTCATCACGAACTGATGGACCACTAGATGATCATGCATGCGTGATCCGAATGCTTCAGTGGGTGGAAGGGTTTCTGTGATTATCCCCGAAGGAAATGCATCATTAAGCACGCACAGGACATACACGAAACAACTTTTACCCAAAGCGCATTATGGACCCCCCAGGTATAACGAGTACTTCACCAGTGTGTAGGAGAAGCAAGTTACCTATAGCTAGGTGACTTGCTTCTCATATATAGCTCTATAATGGTTAAATAACTGAAGTTTGCTTTTTGCGCTTTTCTTTTTGCATTGCTTCTCATTATGTTCCTTGTCCCTAAATATTTCAGGGGACGAGGGCGATCTTAAACTTGCGCAGCATACTGATGCAAAACTTGCGCTTTTACAACGATATCAGCTTGGGCACCCCAACCTTCCTCGATCTCAGGAGTGCAAGCTTAGAATTGCAAGCTGAAGTAGGTGGGCCTCTCCCCACATGACTTGCGTGACTTAGGACTGTCATGAACAACACTAATACTGCTATAAAGCATAATCAGTGCCGACGGATCTATTCGGAGGAGAAGGGAGGAGGGAGGAGCGTGGCAATGTGGCATTGTTCCCTATGAAATCGCCGAAGCCTAGCATTAGCCATGCAGCTATGTAAGTTATGTCAACGATTATTATTAGCCTTTCTGAGCTCATTGTGAAGGAATTATTTAAACTATGTCCGGTGGTCCTGTATCAAACCGGGAACTCTCCGCTTCCAAATGAAATTAACATACTTCAATATTATCAGCTTAAAGAAAACATAGCCATCCCAATGGGTGGGATAATACTAATGCTCTAGTGCTGTAAGGCGATTAAAAAAGTTCCTTACCGCATTCGCGCACTATTGTTGGCTCCAGTTCATCCAAATCACGTCATTGTTTTAGCAATCCAAATCGCACGCAAAAGAGTGAATGCTGCCAATGATATGTGAAGTGTTAAAATGTAAGCTTGTACCTGTTCAGAAAATGGACAAGTGTTTTTGACTTCTATCAATAACACAATAACACTGACAAATGTTATTGATTTCTATCAATAACACTTGTCCATTGTCACAACACTTGATAGATGCGCACTTCCAGAAATTGAGCATCGTGGACATTTCGTGAGAAGACCAAAAGTGGGAAGAGGAAGCAAACTGCCTTTGGATTCAGCATTGTACCCATAATGTTCAAGCAGATTGATTTTGAACCCATTGTGTATGGGCTGTTTGGCACATACCTGGAGTAGATTTATAACGATATCAATGTGTTAAGCGTAAAAATGCTCTACTGTGAGAAACCATGCATTGCACTCTGCATTCAGTCCGACTGGAAGATCTGGGGGACTGATTACTGGGAGTGTTATCACCAATGTAGTGTTGTTGTATTACATAATTGTAGTGCACGTCTTTCAACAACACAACACAGTGGATCCGATCAAGCGACTCATACCGCGCTATTGCCCAAGGGTAAATCCGGCCATTTAACGATTTGGTCATGCTTATCATTCAACTTTATCTATGATAGCGTCCATGAAAGAAACCGCTACAACATCTGAGACGGAAGGAAGGCTGTGCGAACCTCTTCAGCGATGCAAGACGAGGGGCACATGTAGTTCACGCGCCCTGGGGCCACACGTATTTGATCCACCATCGTGCTCTGCAATCAATGGGCTCATGACAAGGCGTGTTCGCCATGGGGCGACAAAACGTAATCGGAAAGACCAGTGGTGTTTTATGGCGTGTCCGTCCAAAGCGGTTTCTGTTATGGGGCCGGGTGCAGCTGAGGGAGGGGGATTGAGGTGAGTAGATGACATGGAGAACACGTGTCGAAAGGTACAATAGAACACCTCGGAAGAGCAGGGGCTACCTAAGCAGTTTGTCAGATTGCGAATACTTTTGGACTTCGGTAATTGGAGCAGAAGCCCATGAAGACATGATGCTCGACACGTCAGTTGAAGACAGGGAACCATTTGTGAGTGATGGACCTAGGCGATCATCATATGTGGGTAATGGATCCAGGCAATCGTCACCTGTGATGGTTTCAGTACGTCATACACGGACGACTCTTGGAGGCTTCCAGTTGATTGAAACCCAGTGCAAGTGCAAGGACTCCACTATTATGTGTGATTTACTGCTCTACTTCTAGTCCCTCCAGTCGGCATATTACATTGAAGTCCACCATCATGCGCGGAACTTGTACACCTTGTGCATTAGTGGAGTATGAAAAACCGTGCTCTCCACACTATTATAGCGTAGCACAACGCTACAACTCCCTCCTTATAGAAGATTGTCAGATGGATGTTACCTGCTTTAATGGTGCGTTAAATGTTTTAGGCACTTGATTTGTTCCTATTTCAACAAACTCAACTCCGGGCTCCTCATTCGAAACGCACTTGGATCCCATGTATCCTGGGATCCGCGCTCCGAGCGGATCCCGTACACTCGGCCTGAACCTGTCGGCGCGCTGACATCGGCCTCTGACGCCTCGAGCGGCGGCAGTGGCCCATTGTTATGCTCGGTCGGATCCGGTGCCGGCGCGACGACGGCCGGCCGGCGGATGCTGTGGCATTTCGCCATAACACAGTCTGAAGTGATTGCGCCGTATCATCAGTATGACACCCAAGTGAGTGTGGCCAGATGGTGCGCGACTGACTCTGGTCAGGCAGTCGTCGCAGGGGAGCCGAGGAGACCAGTCCGGTGTGGTCACCCGGAGAGGTGAGATGGAGTTGTGCTGTTGAGGCTGGTAAAATGGAGCTCGAAGATATGGACGTTAGTTAGTTAGTTATTAGGGCTTTAGGGCGCATCGACTACATTGGTCATGTAGCGCCCAGAGATATGGACGTTGGGACGGTTGGTGTCAGAACTGTTGAAACTGCTGTTCAAGTGGTCACCATTTGGCTAACTACCAGCCCAATCAATATAAGGGTAGTAACGGCTGGTGAGTTTGGGGAACCTGTTGGAATTACGAACAAGTTACCGCACAAGTGAGGAAAACCTCAGACTATCATCGCCGGACGACACGAACTCGCCCACACCATTGCGTGCTTCAATGCTTCATTTAGTTTCAGCTAAGATGCTTTTGACACAGTGAATTTCTGAGTACGTGTACATAACCTGTTAAACATTTTTAAGTGACACGGCGCCTAGAATAACCCCTTTTCTTGGGATAGTGCTTTAATAGTACAATACAATGCAATACTCCACGCAACTTAGCAATCATTAAGTACACCGCTTCCATCGGAGGTGAAAACATACCCAATGCAAGAGCGATGGACTGAATGAGCTACTGCAACACTAGAGCTACGGCAGCAAGCAAGAAAAGCTCCAGACATCTTCAGAGCAGCACAAGCATGCCGGTTTGGTGACAAAAGGAAAGCCAGCTCGGAGCATCGTACAATCCGGGCTTCCGACGCCAACCGGGAATACTTAGCAGATTCTCAACAATTTTCCCTGTCTCTGACATTAGTCAGTCGTGACATGAGGTGTGGAACACGGGTGTAGCTCTTGTGATTCCCTGCTAATTGACCATCTCTTCCGTTAACTGTTCGTAATAGCTATGAATAGCTTCGCACCCAAAGCCTGACGAGTCAGCGGGAGACGGCCACACACCAGGGCACCGGCGGAGATTCGTCTGGCGCCAGAATCTCGTGACGGGATCATGTCCGACTGTGCGTTGTGAGTGAGCCGAGATAGGCGACAGTGACGTCATCCGCCGGTGGTCGACAGAGCCCCCGTTCCGGTCGGACTGGCCTCCGGCGTCGAGATGAGGCGCGACTGCGACGCGGCACACGTGCCGACACCGGATGCTGCGCGATTGTGCGCCGTGTGCAGTCTCCGACGGTCGTGAAGCACGAGCCGTGTCGTCTCCGGAGCACCGTGCCGGGTCCGGGAGGCTGCGCCATTGTCCGCCGTGTACAGTCCCCGTCAGCCGTGACGCACGAGCCATGTCGTCTCCGGAGCACCGTGCTGGCCCGGGAGGCTGCGCTATTGTCCGCCGCGTACAGCTCCCGTCAGCCGTGACGCACGAGCCATGTCGTCTCCGGAGCTCCGTGCCGGCCCCGGGAAGCTGCGCTATTGTCGGAGTCTCCGTCAGCCGTGACGCACGAGCCATGTCGACTCTGGAGCTCCGTGCCAGGCCCGGGAGGCTGCGCTATTGTCCGCCGTGTACAGTCTCCGTCAGCCGTGACGCACGAGACATGTCGTCTCCGGAGCTCCGTGCCGGGCCCGGGAGGCTGCGCTATTGTCGGAGTCTCCGTCAGCCGTGACGCACGAGACATGTCGTCTCCGGAGCTCCGTGCCGGGCCCGGGAGGCTGCGCCATTGTCCGCCGTGTACAGTCCCCGTCAGCCGTGACGCACGAGCCATGTCGTCTCCGGAGCTCCGTGCCGGGCCCGGGAGTCTGCGCTATTGTCGGAGTCTCCGTCAGCCGTGACGCACGAGACATGTCGTCTCCGGAGCTCCGTGCCGGGCCCGGGAGTCTGCGCTATTGTCGGAGTCTCCGTCAGCCGTGACGCACGAGACATGTCGTCTCCGGAGCTCCGTGCCGGGCCCGGGAGTCCGGGAGCTCCGTGCGCTATTGTCGGAGTTTCCGTCAGCCGTGACGCACGAGCCATGTCATCTCCGGAGAGTGCGGCTGGGCTCTTCTGCCGCCGCTGTCGCAGTCGCCGGCGGCGGGGCGGGGCGGGGCAACACGACACTATCCAGGGGGGGGGAGCCACAGCCCTGCAAGATCCGCCTTCAGAAACCACTCGCCAACGAGATGACGCACAACATGCGATCGCTGATATCATAGGTGTGTGACTCAGTGGTGAATGGTGTTATCCAGATAATAGACGATACGGAAATGCAGGATAGCTGAAATTAGCGTTGGAGTTGAAGTTGGAGCAGGAGTTAAATATGGCACCGGAGAAAAAGAACGGGTGAGGGTGACCCCCTCAGTTGTCAGAGCTGGAAAGTATAGTCATTGATGAAACATGTCTCAATCGCCACAAGTAGAACATGTAAGTCATCAGTTTGCCATCATACTGATGCCCATGTTCATATGGGAGTGCTTTATATGGTGTCCGAAATGTAAAGTAATTATCGGATATAAGCGAAGTATCGGATATAGCACGATCGTGATGAAACATTTCCTTTAACGACCATATGACATGCGCTCATACTGCGTATATTCATTACGAAAGGACACAAATACATTACTCAATTAACATCTGAGCACGCTAACAACATTCATTACAGCTGCGAAGTTGTCTCAAGTTGTCGCAAGTAGCGGAAAGCTGCATTCCCCGATGTTTAACGAAGTTATCAACAAATATTCAAGGACACGAACTCGTCCGTGCAGAAGTAAGCACGAGACTTTTTAAGTACATCAATATACATTACTACCATATGTGCAGGCGTTATACAGCACAGAAAACAAACAACTGTATATATGTTCAGATATTACCAACAATATTCCAATCACTTGTTCATCGCAAGCAGTAGAGCACAATAAATGCGCCAACTATGCATACTTATCAAGTTGTTCGGCAACGTTTCGATGCGGTATTTGGAGAGCAATTCCTGCCATTGACAACCCATACATTATCTTCAGGGCAAGCCTTACAAGACATCTCGGAAGGCGAGGAGGGCTGAGCTCTGCCGTTTGATGGAATATTCGCAAAGTTCGCATTGGTGCATGAGTTTATCCTTCACTACCTGGCATAAGCAATTTCTTTCTTTACCTTTCATTTGGCATATCCCAGCTTCATTACATGTAGGGAAGATATTAACGTAGAAAGGAAAAATAAAGCGAGAAAGAGGAAAATCATCCCCTATTTCGAACCTGAGAAAGCTTCCTAGCTAACTATGCTAATCAATGAGCATCAATTAATTCCCATGACATGACCCAAACAAAGAGCACAGTTTCAGTTTATGTTGTCGTGAAATTCCACCTGGTAAAGTCATGAATCGTGGCAAGTGGAAGGAAGTGGAAGGAAATTTACAAATGAAGTGGAAGGAGCGAGGCACTCCCCATTCCCGCTATTTTCCTTTACTTTTTATCTTCTCTGCGTGGAGATTGTTCTCACCCTGGCGAGTAAAGACGAGGAGTGAATTTGATATTCCAGTGTGATGTTCGTATCCATGCGCATGAAGACTCATGCTCAAGGCCAGCTGATCATATCTTCCCAGTCATAGTCATTCATAGTCATCCCAGTCATTAGTCTTAGGGTTGCTGAAAAATTCAATGTTTACCACTCCACAATAGCAGTTGGCTGATGGAGTCTAATAATGCAACATTGCACGACGGCGACTGGCCAGTGGAGTCTGATAAACACTTCAGGTGTAGTATGATAGACCAAGCACTCCACAGCAGAAGATGGTACGGGAAGTTCGATGACCAAACACTTCATAACAGCAGCTGACCAATGCTCTAATAATCAAGCAGCCCACAGCAGCAGGCAGAGTATGACGGTCAAACACTCCACAGCAGCAGATGGCAGGTGGAGTCTGCTAAACTCCGCAGCAGCATGTGGCCAATGTTCGTATAATCCAGAAGCACACAGCAGCAGGTGGAGTATGACAATCACACACTCGACAGCAGCAGGAGGAGAATGACGATCACACACTCCACAGCAGCAGGAGGAGAGTGACGATCAGACACTCCACAGCAGCAGGTGGTTGGTGGAGTCGTCCCTGCCAGTGAGGTCACCACCCGAAGACCGGAAGTCCTCGTAGCCGTCGCCCCCGGATATCACCAGCTCTCCGCTGCTCTCATTGCCCTGCGGGAGCGTGACGAGTATATGAACTGGCCACAGGAGGAGTGGAAGAGCCGGCAAGCACGCTGGCAACCGGCCAACTTTATAGCTGACCCAGCCACCAATAGGTGCTGCGCAAATTTATGTGCTGCCCTTTTGCACCGGTGAGCTGGAATGGTGCTCAGCCTGCAGTCGTTATTTGTCACTAATCGTATTATAAAAGTCACCACAAGGCGGTTTGTTTTAGCGATCCAGACACGCATCAATCGTTAAGTAAGCTTCCCACCTGAAAATGACTGAAAGACTACAACTGTATATCAACGCACTAGAAAAAAATGAGCTTCGCCTTTAAACATATTTCGTTCCTAGCTAAGAATATTTCTTCACTTCTAAATGCAACGAACTCCGCCTTTCCGTTGAGACCTTCGCACCCGCCCTGGGAGGGAATGGATGCGTTATATGCCATCCTCTAATGTCCAAACTAAGCGCCTGACGAAAACGAAAGAAGTGTGAGTGGAAAACATTGGACGATTAGAGCCTGCAACTGCCCCCAAATCTTCTCCAGTCAAAAAGTGGTGTCACTCGGGGTTTATGAAGCCACGACTGACCTCATGTTTTTGGCTGTGGCGATTTCATTTTGGAGAGATTCATTTAAAACAAACCAGAACAGGCGGGTAGAATGAGCCATGGTCCCAAAATGATTACTCACGGAAAAATAATTATCACACTTGCATGCCTTATATTTACCTTCTTCTAATTGGTAGAGCACATCGAGAAACGTTGTTTTGAGTCAATTTAGCATCAGAAAATGTGCTTACCTTCGCCAGAATCTTCGATTTTAGCCATAATAGGAATATATGCAAAATAATGTCATCAAGTATCGAAAAAAACGATAATCGTTTGATGCGTTTTGTTGCGTCCCTTCAGATAAACAAACACTGAAAAATTCATTGAAATATTTGTACCCATTAAAGCGTGACGACCAGTTGAACTAATTTTGTAAGCAATCTGACTTGATCTTGACTAACTCGGTGGTCAAGGATGACCTAACCTAACAATTTGCAAACGGCATGTCAAACTGACGTTAAAAAAATATACGCCAAATTTTGGCGCACTGCCGAGCGCCGTTCTTCACTGTCTGTCGAAAACCCTTGATTGGGGGGGGGGGAGGGGAGGGGTGCGTAAATCGACCCCTTTCTAAGACGTCGCGGGTTAGGGTCACTGCTGAGATGTCGCCTTTCGAGGACCCACCGTTGGCTGATAGCTGAATTATGTGGAAAGCGACTTAGCAGGTTTGCATCTAATACTGCCATTACACGAGCGGTCGAGATACATATAGCCAACCTAAGCTGGCAGGGGAAGGGCTATTTTGACCCTGGCCGTCTTCAGAAAACAATGTCTGACATTGGCAAAACTTTCTCAAACGCACATGGAAATGATGCATATCACCACTGGGAAGATTGTGATGATGCACTTTGTTTGATCCGCGAATGCGTGTCAAAACAGACTGCACAGCTTTCGAAGGGTCAGATAGACACTACTCTCGTTCCCTGCTATGAACACAGATCGGGCTATCTATCCCAGTAAGTATCCATAGCTTATGCATATCCGGCCGGAGTTTGGCGATCTCAATTTCCAGCCGCTCCTGATGAGGCGATGAGTTTACTCGTGGGATTCCGTTTCGGATGATCAATCCGTAAATGAACTTGGTCACATCAACTATACCGTCTGTACCGTTTTATCACTTTGGATGCGCATCACACTTTGAAAGCATTACCAAATACAAGATAATGGCACACAAGCCTCTGTCCCAAAATATGCTTCAGCGAAATTCCAGTATAACGGAATACGAATTATGCAAGGTCGCAAGCAATCGAGATTCGTTTGTGGCATTTTAGCGCATCATGCCAGCGACGTTCTTCGCTACTCACTTGTTGCCGTAGCTGGCTTCCGGCGGCGATGCTGTCCACCGGCGCCGACTCCACGCTCGCCAGAAATCGTACGTGGCCCGTATGGCCGTGGGAAATGCCTGTTGAAAGGTCAAAAGTCAGAGTGCACGAGCACATCGATCCACGGCACAACGAGTAGGTCAGTCTGATGATGGTAGTGCGCTGCTGTCTGCAAAGGAGCAAGGTTTGCCGTCAGTCGGGTAATCTAGCAGTCATATGCAGGTCAATTAAAATGGAAAATCAATATTACTGGTGCGTGATTACTAGCATAAAATATAAATAGTCAGGGTATGTGCTCCCTAAAAGCGATCACTACGCCATCGTAAGGAACCATATCTTTATAACCCACCAAGGCGATCGTTCTTTTAACGAGTACATGATTGATGGATTCATGGAACGCTGCATATGGAAACAATCATTGATCTGTAGTGCATGTATAAATGTAGAATGAATGTATGAATGAATCTTCGCACATGTCGCTTACGCCATTAGGCACTCACAGGCCATTCATGAATCTTCCCGGAACGCTTGATCTTAAATCAATAACAGCATGACAAGGACCACCATAGTATCACATCGCTTGATTGTCGCTTTGGCACATTGAGGAACGTCAGCAAATAATCAGCTCCGAATATTTGACCAGACTTGCAACATCCTGCAGCTTCTGTTCCTGTGGTTTGCGGCTACTTGAGCTATGGTGGTACCAATAAATTGGGCTTAATCAATTAGCCTTTGGGCCGTACATTGTATAGACCTCGACAGGGGCTTTGGCACACCGAGGTTGCTTAAGCTGGTAAACCCTTGTATATAGAAGGCAAATAAAAAGATGCTGGTTAGTTGGTGATTTAGTCATTAACACCAGAGGAAGATGTTCACCATTGGAGCAAAAAACAACTTGTAATTTTTCCAACTTCGACAAGCATGACTGCATGTGTGGCCACTCATTTCCGCCGCCGCCGTGACCTAATCTGGACCCACTGTCTCCGGGACCATGCTCCACCAGCACCATGTTCCATGTTCCTAGATTTGCATCCACCATCTCCGGGACATGGCCCACCAGCACCTAGACCTGCGTCCACCATCTCTGGGCCCATGTCCCACCAGCACCTAGACCTGCGTCCACCATCTGCGGACCGTGACCCAGCACCTAGACCTGCGTCCACCATCTGCGGACCGTGACCCAGCACCTAGACCTGCGTCCACCATCTGCGGACCGTGACCCAGCACCTAGACCTGCGTCCACCATCTGCGGACCGTGACCAGCACCTAGATCTGCGTCGACCATCTGCGGACCGTGACCAGCACCTATCTGGGCCGTGCCAGCACTAGACGTCCACCATCTGCGGACCCTGACCCAGCACCTAGACCTGCGTCCACCATCTGCGGACCATGACCCAGCACCTAGACCTGCGTCCACCATCTGCGGACCGTGACCCAGCACCTAGACCTGCGTCCACCATCTGCGGACCGTGACCCACCAGCACCTAGACCTGCGTCCACCATCTCGGACCTGACCCACCAGCACCTAGACCTGCGTCCACCATCTGCGGACCGTGACCCACCAGCACCTAGACCTGCGTCCACCATCTGCGGACCGTGACCCACCAGCACCTAGACCTGCGTCCACCATCTGCGGACCGTGACCCACCAGCACCTAGACCTGCGTCCACCATCTGCGGACCGTGACCCACCAGCCCGACCTCCGTGACCCACCAGCACCTAGACCTGCGTCCACCATCTGCGGACCGTGACCCAGCACCTAGACCTGCGTCCACCATCTGCGGACCGTGACCACCAGCACCTAGACCTGCGTCCACCATCTGCGGACCGTGACCCACCAGCACCTAGACCTGCGTCCACCATCTGCGGACCGTGACACCAGCACCTAGACCTGCGTCCACCATCTGCGGACCGTGACCCACCAGCACCTAGACCTGCGTCCACCATCTGCGGACCGTGACCCAGCACCTAGACCTGCGTCCACCATCTGCGGACCGTGACCCACCAGCACCTAGACCTGCGTCCACCATCTGCGGACCGTGACCCAACTAGACCTGCGTCCACCATCTGCGGACCGTGACCCAGACTAGACCTGGTCCACCATCTGCGGACCGTGACCCACCACCCTGACTGCGTCCACCATCTGCGGACCGTGACCCAGCACCTAGACCTGCGTCCACCATCTGCGGACCGTGACCCACCAGCACCTAGACCTGCGTCCACCATCTGCGGACCGTGACCCACCAGCACCTAGACCTGCGTCCACCATCTGCGGGGACCGTCACCAGCACCTAGACCTGCGTCCACCATCTGCGGACCGTGACCCACCAGCACCTAGACCTGCGTCCACCATCTGCGGACCGTGACCCAGCACCTAGACCTGCGTCCACCATCTGCGGACCGTGACCCACCAGCACCTAGACCTGCGTCCACCATCTGCGGACCGTGACCCAGCACCTAGACCTGCGTCCACCATCTGCGGACCGTGACCCACCAGCACCTAGACCTGCGTCCACCATCTGCGGACCGTGACCCACCAGCACCTAGACCTGCGTCCACCATCTGCGGACCGTGACCCACCAGCACCTAGACCTGCGTCCACCATCTGCGGACCGTGACCCAGCACCTAGACCTGCGTCCACCATCTGCGGACCGTGACCCACCAGCACCTAGACCTGCGTCCACCATCTGCGGACCGTGACCCACCAGCACCTAGACCTGCGTCCACCATCTGCGGACCGTGACCCACCTACACCGCGTCCACCATCTGCGGACCGTGACCCACCAGCACCTAGACCTGCGTCCACCATCTGCGGACCGTGACCCAGCACCTAGACCTGCGTCCACCATCTGCGGACCGTGACCAGCACCTAGACCTGCGTCCACCATCTGCGGACCGTGACCCAGCACCTAGACCTGCGTCCACCATCTGCGGACCGTGACCCAGCACCTAGACCTGCGTCCACCATCTGCGGACCGTGACCCACCAGCACCTAGACCTGCGTCCACCATCTGCGGACCGTGACCCACCAGCACCTAGACCTGCGTCCACCATCTGCGGACCGTGACCCACCAGCACCTAGACCTGCGTCCACCATCTGCGGACCGTGACCCAGCACCTAGACCTGCGTCCACCATCTGCGGACCATGACCCACCGGCGATGCTCAGTGTGTTGGTGATCCAGCTGGTGTTGCTGGCCAGCGGCGGCAGCGGCAGGTTGAGGACGACGCCCGCCGACGTGCCGATCCACAGCAGACTCCGACACACCAACAGTGACGTCACCCGCAGGCAGGCCGTCTTGTGCTGACGGATGATCTCGTCGCAGCCTGCCGGGGGCTCGTGGAATTGACGCGGGCGCAGAGGTCACAGCTTATTACCACAGTGGAGTTCAAGGTCAGCTATAGCGAAAAGGGCTACTCCGAAAACTACTCCGAAAAGGTCAGTGAAAGGCATACGATGGTGCATATCAGTGTCAGGTGCACGATGGTAGACGTCAATGCCAGTCATACCGATACAAAGGTTGCATCGGTGTGACCTTTGCATCCACCCAGTGTGTGGCTGGCCTGTGCCAATCGCACAACAGGTCAAGGCAAGGTAAGCCGCTCTATAGATTAGGCTCGATTACACGGCTGAAGAGGTCAGCGTGGAATACACAAACACAGGGATCGGGGCCAGTGTGTCACATGACTAAACATATTAAGGTCAATTATAGAAGTCAGCTACGCGATGGCCGATGGACACATGAACGGGCACGCCAACCATGGGCAATGCTCACATTCAGCACGTCACCATAACACACTTTCTATTTCAATGAACTATATTTGCAGGTACCATTAGCTTTTTACCCTTCATGTATACTCAGTACTGCCTCGGTCTGCCAGCGATGGGGTCACCTCCTCTTTCACATCGATTCAAAGCTCTCTACGACTCAATGGTGGTGTGATCACACACGTCAGACGGTGCCATTCACACGTCAGACTGTGCCACTCACACGTCAGACTGTGCCACTCACACGTCAGGCGGTGCCACTCACACGTCAGTCGGTGCCACTCACGCGTCAGATGGTGCCACTCACACGTCAGACGGTGCCACTCACACGTCAGACGGTGCCACTCACACGTCAGACCGTGCCACTCACACGTCAGACGGTGCCACTCACACGTCAGACGGTGCCACTCACACATCAGACGGTGCCACTCACACGTCAGACGGTGCCACTCGCACGTCAGACGGTGCCACTCACACGTCAGACGGTGCCACTCACACGTCAGACGGTGCCACTCACACATCAGACGGTGCCACTCACACGTCAGACGGTGCCACTCACACATCAGACGGTGCCACTCACACGTCAGACGGTGCCACTCACACGTCAGACGGTGCCACTCACACGTCAGACGGTGCCACTCACACGTCAGACGGTGCCACTCACACGTCAGACGGTGCCACTCACACGTCAGACGGTGCCACTCACACGTCAGACGGTGCCATTCACACGTCAGACGGTGCCACTCACACGTCAGACGGTGACATTCACACGTCAGACGGTGCCACTCACATGTCAGACGGTGCCACTCACACGTCAGACGGTGCCACTCACACGTCAGACGGTGCCATTCACACGCCAGACGGTGCAACTCACACGTCAGACGGTTCCATTCACATGTCAGACGGTGCCACCCACACGTCAGACGGTGGCACCCACACGTCAGACGGTTCCACTCACATGTCAGACGGTGCCACTCACACGTCAGACGGTGCCACTCACACGTCAGACGGTGCCACTCACACGTCAGACGGTGCCACTCACACGTCAGACGGTGCCATTCACACGCCAGACGGTACAACTCACCCAGCATTGTCAGGCGGTGCCACTCACACGTCAGACGGTGCCACTCACACGTCAGACGATGCCACTCACCCAGCAGCATGCGCGTCACGGACGGCGTGACGTCCACCTCGCAGACGAGGTCAAAGGTCAGCGCGTGGAACAGTCGCACGGTGGCCGTGTGGAGGAAGCTCAGCCAGACGCCCAGTCCAGAGTGTACCAGCGACTGGACGGCCGTCCGACTGCTGCTGCTCACCGCCACCGTCTGCTGCGGGTGCGGTCACAGTCAGTCACAGTCAGTCACATTCTGCCACCGACCGTCACACACAGTCACAGTCAGTCACAGTCAGCCACCGACCGTCACAGTCAGTCACAGCCAGTCACAGCCAGTCACAGCCAGTCACACCCGGTCACAGCCAGTCACACCCGGTCACAGTCAGTCACACCCGGTCACAGTCAGTCACACCCGGTCACAGTCAGTCACACCCGGTCACAGTCAGTCACACCCGATCACAGTCAGTCGCAGTCTCCTACGGTCTGCCACAGATTGTCACACCCAATTCCAGTCAGCCACAGTCTGCCACAGTCTGCCACACACCGTCACGCCAAATTACGGCCAGTCATAGTCAGTCGCAGTCTGCCACCGACCGTCACACCCAGTCATAGTCAGTCACAGCCAGTCGGGAGTTTTTCCAGATTGGGAGGGGAGCGGTGCGGGGGCATTAGGCATGGTGTAAGTTCACAAACACATCGAAAGGTGGAAGGTCATCCGTAGTGCGTAGATCCTGAACGTCTTGCATAGACCCTGAAAGCATAGCGCATTCTGGCCTTACTCCCTGAATATCTGGTGGTCCGACATAATGTTTTCAACCCAAGTACTGCCAAAATATGGGCATATTAAATGTAAAGGCCCTCATAGCAACAGTTTATGAGGCATATGAGGTATGCGGTTAAAACGTAAAACCTATGATACATTTTAGGGATGTGGTACGCCTGGAGTGCTCCCTTAGCTAGTTCTGGATTATGCGGTGAAGCATCTCACAGGTACTATTCGGGAGATATATCTTGCCTGTCGTGAAGCATTTTAGGTATTATAACTGTTAAATTTAACTTTTCAAGAACGGTGTGGCACAGCCAATGTTATATAACATTGGGTGTGCAACACCTTTTTTATGGGGGAAGGGGGAGGAGTCAGTATCAGCCCCTGCTACATTAGCCTTGCTAGTTTCTCTGTTTATTGCTTACAATATTTTTTTGTGTTTGTTGCGGATGTTTTAGGACGCAGCGACTGCTAGGTTACAGTGTGCCCATAAATTACTATTTTCACTTGATTTCTGGTAATATGCAGGGCTGTCGATTTACAAAAAAAAGAAGGTTAAGACGGTGTAAACTCACGAAAATATATGGTGCATTGGATGTGCACGAAACCGTGGAGAATTCCCGACGACCACAAACGTGGCGAAATTATTGTAACGTGTTGATCATATAGCAGGCGAGTTACTTGACTGCAGTAGATATCGAATACTCAAAAGATGAATGCAATTTCTGTATCAAAAGGCTCGCATTCAGTAATAGGATCCCTATGTCTTTTTCCACATTCATATGTTTTCAATATATGCTAAGCTGAGTGTTATGGTTAAGCTTGAACTACGCCGGCCCATCGCTAAGTCCAACGGCAGCGGCACCTTGGAGCATGTGAGGGACGTGTTGTCCCAGTCATTTTCCTGTGGAGATCGTTCACCACAGTCGAGAAGAACGGTAGTTCGCCTTGCACTAGGTATTGTGTCTTGTCCCCCAGAAAGGCTCCCATGAACTTAGGGGCCTTTGTGGAGTGCTCGAAAGTGCAGGTTTTGCTGTTTGTTTTCACTAAGCGTGGTATCTAGCCAATAACTAGGCCTATGCAAAATGTCTGACAAAGGTCGCGATGCCGGAGAATGCATGCCCACAAAACGCATAGGCAGTCCCAGTAGTTTATCCGCAAGCCACTGACGCACTTCACGCCCTAGGGTCGTACTTGTCGCTCAGCTCACGGTCATTGCACACCCTCAGGCAGCGCAACCATTGTCACGTATGCGTTCTATGAGAGCCCAGGTAAAGGCTGGAAAGCATGAACTAGGTGCAAGCAAAACGTAAAATATTTGCAATGTGATGTGATGCAGGTTTATGTGGCCGTGTGGTGCAGTGCGTCATTTCACACATATATAACTAGGTGCAGCATTTCCCAGATATATAATTAGGCGCAGCATTATCCGACTGTGTAATGCGGTACAGCACTATCCGACTATGTAACGTGACACAACATTTCCGGGTTGTTGCATGCGATACAGCACTTCAAAGTCATGTGGTGCATTGCAGTATCTTACAGAACTGTGCGGTGCTTTGCCGGCTTCTGCAGTTGCGTGATGAGGAGCAATATCTCACAGATATGCGACGTGACACATCACTTCATAGTTGTGTGATGCGGTACAACATTTCCTAGCAGGGCCATGCTGTGCGGTGCTTCATCGAAATGTGATGAGATACAGCATTTGAAAGCTATCCAATAAGATACAGCCTTGCAAAACATTTCTAACGGTGCATCCTGTCACAACCGTGAGTCAGTGGTGTAGTCAAGGGGAGGGCGAAGAGGTCAGCCGTCCCCTGGCGGGTCCTAGGTGGGCCCCCCAGGCGACCGCCTTGAGGAGCCCCCTAGACCGACGTGAAGGACCCCTGGACCGACAAAAAGGGTCATGAACTGACGAGGAGGGCCTCGGAGCGATGAGAAGGGTCCAACTCAACGAGAAATTCCCACGGACAGAGGTTAAGGGCCCTGGGCTGGGCCGCATGAAGGACATCTAGATCAATGGAGGGCTCCCGGATCGTTGGAAGGGCCCCGGGCTGACGAGGGTTGGAGCTAATGAGAAGGACTTCTGGGCTGATTGCCTGACAGATGGGGCTCAGCGACACAGCGTATCTCGTCTCATTGCTTGGCATATCAGGTGCAGTAGCACAACATATCTCGTCTCGCCACCCTTCAGACTGAGTCAGCGACACGACATGCCACAGCCCGCAACTTTGTGAACACCCACCTGCAGGTCGTTGTTGGCTGGGTTGACCACCTTGATGAGGTTCTGCGAACACGCCCACAGTCGACCGATGACACTGGCGAGCTTGTTGACCGGATTGGTCGACACCTGGATCGTCTGCGGGTTCTGCATCTCCCACAGCAGGTCGCCTGCCGGATCGCAGGATAGCGGCTGTCATGAGATGAAGCGTTGGACCAACTGGCGAGTTTGGCGTCACATCACACGGTGAGTGGCATCAAAATAGTCCTCAAAATAAGTCGTGGTAGTTGTTCAACTACCATTACCTCCTTCGCTGGAGGATGCAGCCGGCAGTGGAATCTGTCGGCGGGGTTGGTAGGGTGTGGGGCGCGGCTGCAAAAGCGACTGAATTTCCACCAGAATGTCATTTTCAGAAGCTCCGTTATTCCTAAATGAGCATGGTCGCTATCTCCTGTCTAGATCAACCAGCGCATATGAACATTGCAATATTTTCAGCTTTGATCCAATGGGGCGTGGATGGCCAAGTGGCTAAGGTGTCGGGCTATGGGTACCAAAGGTCCCGGGTTCGACTCTAGCGCCACTCAGGACATTTCCCAATCCCGCGGCTCAACGGCGGAACAGTGTGGGCGGCGCCATTAGCCGTGAATGTGCATAAAGTGTGTCGTGAACCAACCAATAAACAAACAATAAACAGCTTTGCTCCAAGGGTGTGGGTGGCATGCAACATTTTCATTGTCGCGTCCAAACTCTGCTACACAAAGTGTGTTCTGCATATCACGCGAGCTATGGAAGCAACAATATTGTTAATGAGAACAAAAAACGTTGAACGAAATATCACCCGGCCGTTATGCGTCATGAATGGACATAATATCGGTGGCACCGCTCTGTCGGCGGTTTTGTGAAGGAAACACCACCAAAATTGGCTTGCTATGCTTTATATCATATTCTAGTTGTTTCTACAGAAGGTGCAGGTAATTTCCAATGGTCAAATTTGAACAACATTGAAACAATTATGTCGTGTAGTTCGTTTTAGCATCAAATCATTTCACCCCGTCACTTTGTCCTTCAATTAAAATTGGAGGAATTGGTCACCCAACGTCTCGTAATAAAATTGTGTCCTACAGCTTCTGTGCAATACGCTGACAATTTTCAATGTTCTTAACTATACGAAAATCGAGTGTGCTACATTTCGATATTATCTTGAATAGCTGCCATGAAGTTTTTACCCTGCCATTTTTGTACTCAATTCCCGGGTTTATGTCCCATGTTCAGATTGTATTCATTTAAATTGTATATGAAATGTTTTACCCCAGCGTATTGCGTACGCAATTGCGCAATGCGGTCATAAATGAACCGTCATGAAATCAGTTACCTTCTTCTGGCCTTACTCGACCATTTGTATAGATGTAACGGACTGAGAGTGTCCACTTGTGCTAAATAAACGAGGATAGATGGACCCTTTCAGCCCCCATTAGGTTGTCCCAGCCTAACCCTGTATTTTTCACATTTAACTTGAAGTTTTCAGGTATTATTGAGGTTCCTGCATGGCTTAATACGGGTGAAGCGCCGACATTTGTTGCTGTCCAGAGGACCCGTGTAGCCGCCGAGGCATCGCGACAAAAAAGAAAGTTCGAGACTTGATCGACGCCAAGCAACATCGGCTCTGGCACACCAGAATTGTGTAGGAAAATTCACGGCTGTAGATCAATTGTTTCCATTAAATGCCATGATCGTAAAGTTCTTAAAGCACATCGAGGAGACCTGTATGTCGGTCTCAACTCCAATGGTGGCGGAAATCAATCCAGACACATCGCCTATTGTTTCAAATATGAAAATTTGCCTGTAACTTTGGCATTGGGACCCATTACCGTTCAGTGAACGGCTCCGGTCCGACCGCCGTCAATGGCGGTCAGTTGGCGGGTAGCCGCGGGCGACACCGTTGGCGAGCGGCACGCCGCCTATGGCGCATGCGCACCAAAATATAGTTTCAGAAGACTATTTGCAAGGCGCGGAAGACCGTTCGCAAGTTCCAGAAGACTACTCGCAAGCCTACAGCATGTGTAATATATCAGTGTAAGTGACCATTATACTGAAATATAAAGGCAAGCCAACTTTATAAGTGCATTTCGCATCATATTTTATGAAGACAGAGCTTCATACATTGTACCTTTATTCCCAGCGCGCACACTAGCGAGCAACCTGGCGTGCTTGTCTCGGTCGCATATTTCAGAGTTATTGAATGGGATCAGGAACCTACTTGCTTTTGTCTTCCTCAACTGGAGATCCCCCGATTCCCGCATTACCATCGCGTCTGACGCCAAACGCAACGTTCAGTGCAGCAGCTTGGCCAAAGCGCAGAACATTGCATACTATATGGTCTATTCTTCGGTCACTTATAGCACCAAGTTCGCCTTAAAAGACACATGGAAGCGTGCCTTATCCATCTCCCATTGGCTATCATTCCTGGGCCACACCTTTCGTTGCACGCAGTTTGTTTAGTAACGACATTCACAGACATCAAGCTCAATGGCGTCAGCATCACATGGAATAGAGATGACGATAAACGTCAGTTACCACCGGAGTGTGCTATGATTGCGCTTTTGTGACGCCAAAATCGCAGGCTGGGTTAGGAAATGCGAGTAGTGTCGAAATATGTGATGTTGCGATGCTGATTAATTATAAAATGCATCACGATAATACCGACGATGAATCTGAAGGTGGACACAATTGAACTGAACATCAAGCGCAGAGCCAGTATCTGAAGTAAGGGTGAGTGCAGCATTGACCCAATGCTTGGTTTCCAGGTGCGATCACCTAGTATGAACAATTTAATTCAATTTTGAATTCAAGAAATAAATTCAAGCACTGGTGATTTACAATTATGTTCGTCCCCTTCGTGTATATGCACAGGAAGGTCCTTCTGAACCAGGCATCGACATTCAGAAGTGTAGTCAGGGAAACATGAACTAATCCACTGACCTCATGCACTCCTTGACAAGATCACACCATACCGACTATCCTATGAGGAAGTAAGCATCATCTTGGACTGCACTTCCAACGAACGTCGATCTCGCTGATGCAGGCTCATCGTGTCTATGTATCGGTTCATTGTTTCGACGATGAGGATTACCCGTCACCTGCCCGAATGACGTAGTCGCGGGTCGTGGCCACCCCCGATGGCCGGCTGCGTGACTAATGGACCAGCGGCGCTGCCTTCGCAGCAGCAGGAGGGGAGGGGAAATCGATTTACGTACCTTCAGTCCGCCGGAATACGGACACGATGCCGCTGCCCAGGCCGGCGAACACGCGCCCCTCCATGTGCACCATCGAGTGGACGGCGGCACCCAGCTGCACCTTCACTGTCGTCTTCTTCACGCGCACGTAGTCGTTGCAGTTGTATACGTAGATACAGCCGTCCTCCGTGCCCAGCCACATGGTCGGCTGGTCGGGCGACAAAGTGGACTCGTCCAGCACACCCCTTGTACTGTCTGAGTTGGATTCGTCCGCCAGTCTCCTGCGTTTGGAAAACTTTGACTCCTCCGATGAATCGGAGTCCGAAGAGCTGCAGTAAGGAAAAAAAAGAGGCACACAACACATTAAGACAGTAAATGGAGCAGGTATCCATCAGTAAATGGAGCGGGTATCCATCAGTAAATGGAGCAGGTAAAGGAAAACACGAACACCTACATCAGTTCATGCCGCATGTGATCGTCGGGCGCGATATCCATCCTGAAAGCTACAAAGAAAAACGATTCCAATTCTCCGTAAGGGCATTAATATTCGAAAAGCTGCAACAATAACATTTTCGAAATTCATAGACGTGGCAACTGAACCGAGTCGTTCAAATAATTGTTTTAACATATATACGCGGGAGTAGATTTGCCCAGACCTCGCATCACCCGATATTAGCGTTAACACAAGCCAATATTCCTTTAGATGTCTAATGTTCGCGTCAAAATGTTACTTCCACTTATCTTAAACCGGTATCCATGATATAAGTCTGGTGAAGCAGATGCCCGGGTAGATGGTCCTTGCCACACGGTTAGGTGGGCTGGTGGTGGTGGTGGGGGAGTCAAATTGAACCAAATCTGCCAGATCATGACCCGGACGTCCCAGACAGACTGAAGACGACGAACGTCCTGCAGCTAACGAGCTCTTCCAAATAGTATTACATCACAAGTTTGGTTGAGTTAGTGACCGTCCAGCCCAGTGTGAAGGTCACATTTTTGACGAGTCCGAACATTTTTGATGAGTTCGGACATTTTTGATGAGTTCGGATATTTTTGATGGGTTGTGATATTTTTGATGAGTTCTGATAATTTTGATGTGTTCTGATATTCTTGATGAGTTCTGATATTCTTGATCAGTTTTGATATTTTGTTTTATTTTAAGGGCAACTCAGTGCATATATCCGGCCACGCCCCACAAAAGCACATTCCCCACTCCATTGTGAGTCGATTGACACCCTACATGATGTGTTTTGATGCATCTATCATGGTCAGGTGAGATCAACTTGGCAACCTCATTTTCTGCATACTGAAAATGGCACAAAATAAATTAGTTGTGCACTGAGTTAACTGAATTCATAAAGAGTTCATTCACATTCAGCGACACCTAATACTCCAGAATGCCACAAGTACCCCGGGCAGGCCATTCAATATCATTCGAGGTCACTGAGGTCAGCAACTTTGAAAAGATGAAATGCACGTTCAAATGTCAATGGCTTGACGTGAAGATGTTTGAATCATACGATAACTCCTGATTTGGCCTGATAGAGCCGGGGATGAGTTAGCAGGACGTTAGTTGTGATGTATTGGCGGCACATACAACTTTAGGTTTGAACTCTACTACCGGTGACATGAAATTCCCAGATCGTGTAGTAGGGCTCTGTGTCCATATAACACACCTTACTTATCATGGTTTCATCTTGCGTAACTCCACGCCAGTAATCATTCGGATAATGATTATTTTAAAAGCAAAAAAGAGAAGTATCTTAAAGACTACAACATCAATGACCACTAAAGCGATCGTTAGGATCACCAGGGATAATGCCCATCGATTTGCCACCTGCCGTAGAGGGGAAGTGGGGGACTCCTTCAAGTTGAACCCCGGCATCGTCGAAATAATCGGCGAAACACACGTCGACAGGCAACAACAAATGGTCGAAAGCTCCCGCAACTTGGCTCGGCCGAAGATGACGTTGGCAGACGTCTCGCAGGGGTGACAGACTGCGGCCTGTGCCTGGTCGACCAGCCGGAGACGGGAGCGTCGGTCGGCGCGGCGCGGCTCGATACCAGGAATTAATAACGCCGACGATCGCGCCCGCGCTAACAAACATCATCGTCGCGGCGACGGCGTTCGATGGTGATTGGACAATTTAGCCGATGGAATGCCGCCGCATGCACCCTTAGAGGCGGTGATGTGCGCCTTTTCATGGCCGCCGTGGCGCCAGGGTCGACCGTTGCGAGCGTCCATCGTCCATGTGTACCGATGTCTGACTGGGGACCGGCGTGGCGTTAAATCGAGGTTCGCTAACCGTGCCCGCCGGTCCTGGCGAAGTTAATCAGTCGTGAAGTGACGCTCGTCGGCTCACCACTGTGGCGGCGAGCGGGCCGGCTGTGTCCCGCGGGCAGCATTACCCAGACAAGAGTTGTCGCACCTGCCTTCCGGTCACGGCCGTCACGCCCGGCGGCATCCCCGCAGGCCACGCCGTGACACTGTGACGGGTCGGCGCCACACCCACCTGTGGCGGCATCACCGCAGGCCACGCCGTGACACTGTGACGGCTCGGCGTCACACCCACCTGTGGCGGCATCACCGCAGGCCACACCGTGACACTGTGACGGGTCGGCGTCACACCCACCTGTGGCGGCATCACCGCAGGCCACACCGTGACACTGTGACGGGTCGGCGTCACACCCACCTGTGGCGGCGTCCCCAGAGGTGACGCCGTGACCCTGTGACGGCTCGGCGTCACACCCACCTGTGGCGGCGTCCCCACAGGTGACGCCGTGACACTGTGACGGCTCGGCGCCACACCCACCTGTGGCGGCGTCCCCACAGGTGACGCCGTGACCCTGTGACGGCTCGGCGCCACACCCACCTGTGGCGGCGTCCCCACAGGTGACGCCGTGACCCTGTGACGGCTCGGCGTCACACCCACCTGTGGCGGCGTCCCCACAGGTGACGCCGTGACCCTGTGACGGCTCGGCGCCACACCCACCTGTGGCGGCGTCCCCACAGGTGACGCCGTGACCCTGTGACGGCTCGGCGTCACATCCACCTGTGGCGGCGTCCCCACAGGTGACGCCGTGACCCTGTGACGGGTCGGCGTCACACCCACCTGTGGCAGCTGCGGCGGCCGCGGCCCCGTACCGAGGCTCCTCCCCGACACCGTGGCGTCGAGTCCAGGGAGTGTGACGTGACGTCTGCGGTTTGTGATGGACGGCTGGAGTTTAATCCGCTACTACGGCTGTAATCAACCAAGTGACACTCAGTCCACCATAAGTCATATGTAATGATTATATCAACTACGCGGTGCACTCATCAACTATTCCGTAGCCACACTGGCACATGAACGAAACGTCAGTGGGCTTCACTAGTACTCGTGCATCTATTATACATGTAAAGGATCTAATAATTATTAGGTAACACGCTGGCTTATAAGTGTTTTGGCAAATTTGTTTGGCAATTTCACGTTTAGAATGTGTCTAAAGCACAATGTCAGGCGAATTCATGGCACTGGGAAACATGTCTGTTCAACCGTATGATTAATTTGGCAGGGTAATTGGGATTTCGGTCGTTTGGTTTTTGTCATTACAGACTGTCTAAATAAACTTGTATCTACTTCTGGTGCGGGTCTGGAGTGGTTTCGATTGTTTGACAACCATTGTCTATGAAGTGTTCACACTTCTGCATATTCTTTTTTCGCTTACAAATGACACCGGCATAGCTCAGAATGCATCAGTTGATGTTAAAAATATGTTTTGCCTCCACGAAAAATTATTTATCAATCAGAACTAGTAATAGTATGGACATGAATATGAAGAATGCTTAGATATGGTACAATACTAAGACGAGACCTTTATGTATGTGTGTGAGGACTCTTGACGATATACAGCTGCAGTGATAGACATTCCCTGCAATAAGACGTCTTTGTTCGTAAGGGATGGACACTCTTGAATTGGCCAGCCAGAGCAGAAATTCTCATCTCAAGATAATACATTATGTATCTTGCAACGGTGTGCTTACCTTATTTTACGGTTCATATCAGATAATGATTAACTTGATGGTTATATTTTGTGATTTATCACAAAAGTTGGGATGCACGTTTTCACGTTCGGGGAGCACGTGCATCACCAAAATAGTAAAATCTCCCCACGTGCGTAAAACGTTGTGCAAACAGCTAGATGAACTGCAATGAGAAAACAATTAATATTTCATGGTTTGAAATAATTACCATTGCACCAGTGTAGAACGTTGTACAAGCTTCCCAGATCTATTTGCCATAAAATCCAGCTATATTTGAGTGAAATTGATAGCATGAAAATGTGTAACATTTTAACTCATGATCGAAACTTCGTAGCTTGATCGTAACTTAAACTGTCGTACACTGATGCGACTGGGATGTTTAAAAGTACGAGAATAGGCACAGTAAGCGCTGGGGCGTAAGAAACACTGATCACGTTATCGTAGCCACTGACCAGACTTTCAGATTTCGACCAGCCGACGAAGCTCCTAACCGAGTCTCAGTCCAATGTCCGCAGTAACTAGGACCCAGCCGAAATCGCGAAAATAAGAGGACAGTGTTCAGAAATATTATTACAGTATGTTTCATGAACATACCTGTTTGGAATATTTGGCATTTTCGCCTATCTACATTTACTATGCTGGAAAGATGTCGACCGGCTTCTCCGAACCAACGTACGTCCGAGCCTAACCACACTAACATACATCGCTATGAGCAAACATTTCAATATCTGCCTGTTTTTCTATATTTTCATGGAGCATAGTTAATCATGCTAGTACCAGTTGTTTAACATACATACATGCACACACACACACGCACACACACACACACACATACATACATACATACATATATATGTGTTTATATTTATATAATATACATATATATATATATATATATATATATATATATATATATATATATATATATATATATATATATATGTATATATATAATATATATATATACATATATATATATATATATATATATATATATATATATATATATATATATATATATATATATATATATATATATATATATATATATATATATATATATATATATATATATATATATATATATCATATATATATATATATATATATATATATATATATATATATATATATATATATATATATATATATATATATATATATATATATATATATATATATATATATATATATATATATATATATATATATATATATATATATATATATATATATATATATATTATATATAGCAATTGCAAGCCCCGATGGCCAGTTTACCAGCCAGTCCAGCCAACTCACGAGCCCGAGGCGCTGGGTACAGGCACCATGCAGAGTATGCGCGAGTTGCACACTCCGTTACAGGAGGTGACCGTCGGCTCCGGGCGCAGACTCAGAGTGCAGATTTGCCCCACGTAGCCATCACTGCAAACGCAATCGGATGAGCACTGTGGTCGGCTGACCGATACACAAAACTCACTCCATGGCAGTTCTAGGTGAAAAACTAACTGATTACAGGGCGAGTGTCAGTTCCACGAAGTAAAGGCTAAATTAACCTAGGCGACCTAATGTTAAACAAAGGTGTATGAATTAGAACGCCATGATTCACATAGAACTCCAGGTCGTTTTCAACCGGCAACTAGCGCTTTGTTTGAAAGTAAACAGTTATTGTCCACTAAATTGAATGCCATCAAATTTAGAAACGTTTTTCCATGTTTCTCAGTAGCTTCGGCTTGCCTTGCAGTATGTTGCATAAAATACAAAATTATGGTATGCCGGAATAATTGCAAACATAAATAAATGTGATTATGCCTTTTTACAGATGAACTACAGTAACGCAACTACAGTAAGCATGTAGTACTGTAGTATGTATGTATGTAAGTAAGCATCGCAAAAGCGACATGACCGGGTCGGCTGGACCAGGCCCCTGGATCTCGTTTTCCCGCTAATTCAAGTACGGCTTACCGCCTACCTCATAACTTCGAGCGATGCCAAAAATCGATTGAGTCTTCCTTTAGCCCGCCCATCTCAGCGGTCAGATCCTCACACCCCGTCTCGGGGGGGGGGGGAGGGGCTGATAGAAATAAAAATAAAAACTAAGCTTCGCACGAAGACGAAAGAGGTGTCAACGGAAAGCGCTCAACGAGTAGGGCCCCCCCCCCCCGCCTCCAAAAACAATCCACAAAAGTGACGCCACTAGGGGCCTAGATTTTCACGACTTACATTATGTTTTTGGCTCTGTGAAGTAAATTTTTGGGGATATTAAAATTAATATTTTGAATAAAAAAGCACAGCGAAATCGACCAGGACCATACAATTTTTTGTCCACCCAATTTTTTTTTGAAACTTCAAAATTTCGAGTTTACAAGTTTTCTTTAATTTTCCCTTCCGAATGGATAGAGTTGAGCGAACAACGGTGTTCGAAATCAACTTGCGCTGATAAGAGATGCCAACATTAGCCAGAATCTTCGCTTTAACTCTAATAGGCAAATATGCAAAATTAATGAGTAGTTAAAAACGAGATAAAAAATTCATCTCGTACGTTTTCTTGCATCCCTAAACATAAGCAAACGCTAAAATTAAAATATCTGTATCCGTTGAAGCGAGACGACTGGTTTAACTTTTTTGAAGGTGACCTCACTTGACCTAGACTAACTCGTTGACTCTAGATGACCTGACTTCAAAAGTTTGACACAACATGCCAAATTGATGTTTAAAAAAGTTATGCCAAATTTTAGCGCGCTGCCGCGCCAATTTTTTACTATCCGCGAAAAATCTGAGGGATCGGGCGGTTGAAGACCCCCAAGACGGCGACGGTTACACGCACAAAATAAGGTTGCGTTTCCAGTTGGGTCGTTTATCTATGTTGCTTCACGGATATTCTGATCAGTCTTCTTTCCCCACTTCATTTCAGGTGGAGTTATGCTGTCAAATGGTCACACCTCACTGACATCCAGTGAGGTCGTTAAACAAGAACACGGTGTGTGCAGCAAGGAATATGTTGGCTGCGTGTGATGCTTTACTCTTAATACCTCGGTGATATATTACGATGGGATAAATGTCATTTATTATTAAGTCCACCTATATACACCTTAAGCAATGTCACAGTCCACTCACTGCAATGCTTGAATTATCGTGCTTCTTGCAATAGGCTGCGAAATGTCACAAGGCAAACCGAATACGCCAAGATCAACCTAATACACTTCGAAATCGAAATAGATAGATGGAGATAGATGAAATGTGCCAAGCCGATGTCAGAGCACTTGTGACACTCGGCTTGATTGGTTTGCTGTTGACGATCCATCATGAAGCGAGTCACAATACTCACTGCGTGTACTGGAAAGCAGCCGACGGCAGCATCAGCAACAACCACATCCCTTCTGAACCCAAGACAACACCTGCCATCACCGGACTGGCCAAAGGCACCAGGCGCGGCCGCGCACAGTCAGCACCCACCTGTTGCAGACCCAGACGTCCTTGCCGTGGTCGGTGTGCGGCTCCAGGGTGGGCGAGGCGCACGTGAACTGCAGTCCGGCGCGGGTTCTGCGCACTGGTATCGGGTAGAGGAAGCGCGGCGCCGGCCGCCACTCTGAAGATACTGCTGAGGAAGCGGCAGCGCCGTGGGAAGGGTCAAGATAGTCGCCCCGCTGGCACAGCCTACAGGGCATTAGGAGGAGACCGTTCCGGTTAAGCAGAACATGAAGATGATTGGATTGGAGGAGGAAAGGTGCAAACATGGTCCTGGCAAGTGCTCCTTTCACTTGCGATATAATCTTTGCTCCTCTATCATCTTATCTAGGCATACAACTATCTAGATTTGTTTGTCAAACTATGCTTCTTAATGGTGTGAGCTTTACCTCTAATTTCCTCTTTCCATTTTACTTTACGATCATTCATTGTCCATTTTTGTGTTCCAGTTCAATGTTCATGCACAATTATTATTCCAAGTTTTCCATTTCCAGAACTAATCACCATTTCCAGTTGGCTCTTTCCCTGAGTGGGCTCAAACTTGAAGGAGCTACATTGGAGTTACTAGGGAATGATTTGAGTGATAAGTACCCTCCTCATGAACATATACTGTCACAGTGTAAATATTATTCCTTACCTCAACTACGTAACTTTAATGCTGGGTTCTCAGTACTTCACATCAATTCAAGGTCCCTCAAGAATAATTTTGATGATGTTATTAATTTATTGCAAATTTTGGAGTTGATTGGTCAGTTATTTGTCTGTCAGAGACATTGTTAAAGAAAGATTTAGAACAATAATTTAGTCTAAACAATTTTACTGTTTGCATCTAGTAGAAAAGAAGGTGAAGGTGGAAGTACAGCAATATATGTAAGTAATATGAGGCTAGGTAAATAAAAGACCTGGAGAGTGATCGCTTTGAGACAAGTTTTCTGGAAATCAAAATCAAGTTGGGTGTACCAGCAAAGAGATTCCTAGTGGGGGAACATATGGACCTCCAAGCCTGAGCCACACTTTATTTATGGACTACTTGGAAAAAATACTTTACTCATTGGAAAACACTAAATGTACATGTGTCATAGCAGGGGACTTGAATTACAATCTTTTGAAATATCACTCTCATAAAGTCATAAAGTCATAAAGTGTTAAGGCTTAATAAGGGCCACAAGGGCCCATCTGGGTCAAGCCTGTCTAGAAGATATTAGAAAGTACATGTTCACACCTATCAATTCCAAACCCATGCAATCCCTCCACCTGTGCCACCACAGCCAATCTCATCAGTATGACATCGCAAAGGAAGTTGCCAAATCCACTGCTAGGTACACCCCATATAGTACAACATAATACTAGCATAATGTTATACCCTATATAGCTAGTGAAAATACTCAATATCCCAAGTATAGGTTTATCAGAGTGAAAATACTCACTCTGATAAACCTATACTTAGTTTTATGAATATGTTAAATTCCTATGGATTTTTCCCAACCATCTCGAAAGCGACGCGGATTTGTAACAATTCTGATGCCCTTTTGGATCGTATATTTATAAATGATGTTAATGTCTTGAACAATTCAGGAATTCTACTTCACGATTTATCATATCATTTTCCAGTTTTTCTTCATCTGTCACTAATTCAAAGCACAATTATAACAAGACCTTCAGTGACAGTCTTTGATAAGAATAAAATAAATGAATTAAATGATCACCTCATCAGTACCTTGGAAGCCTTTCAAGATGAGACTGATGCTAATCAAGCATGTAAAAAAAAACTTATTAAGGCATATGAAACAGGTATTAAAAAATTATATAAAACTTTTACACCCAGTAGGAGAAAGAATCTAATTAAACCATGGGCAACCCCTGCACTTCTGTGTTCAATAAATACAAAAAGTAAACTATATGCAAAATATATTAGGAATATAATTTTACTGAATGAAAATATATACAAAAAGTATAGGAACATGCTTTGCAATGTGCTTAGGGACGCGAAACGATTATATTACAAGAGGGCATTCCATGATAGCAAGGGTGATGGCAAAAAAACATGGAAGCATTTGAATGAAATTATGAACAATAATGAATTGCAAACAGTACCTCCAATGTGCTTTGTTGATAACTCTGGGGCTACCTGTGTAAATGACCAAATCCCTCATAAATTTAATACATTTTTTGCAACGATAGGTAGTGAGTTGGAAAAATACCTGCAACACACATCAGTCCATTATATTATCTTACACAGCCTTATTATGCAAGCATTAACAATATTCCTTATGTTAATGATGCTCAAATTGAATACATTATTAAGTTTTTAAACCCTGCTGGTGGAGGTATGGATACAATTAGTCCAAAAATTTTGATTGGAACATCTAGAAGTGTTTTACAACATCTAACATATTTCTTTAATCTTTGTCTGAACACTGCAATATTCCCTGATACATTAAAATCTCCAGTTATAATTCCTGTATATAAATCAGGAGAAAATAATAAATTTACTAATTATAGGCCAATCTCTTTACTACCAGTATTTTCGAAAGTACTGGAAAGATTAACACCTTTGGTTATCATCATTTCTAAATGAAAGTAATATCATGCACCCATTGCACTTTTGTTTCGAAAAAACAGCGCATACATGCCAATTACTCTGATGCATAACGAAGTAACTAAATCCCTTGTAAATAATAAATGAGTTTGCACTCTGTATCTGGATTTAAAAAAAAACGTTTGTCACCGTCAGCATCAGCATTTTGTTACAAAAGTTGAACTTCATTGGCTTTAGAGGAAATATGTATAAACTGTTAACCTCATACCTATCAAATAGATATCAAAGAACCAAGATACATGGCATCATCTCCCAACCATTACATATCACAAAAGATGTTCCTCACGGTTCGATTCTTGGACCTCTGCTATTTACTCTATACATTAACGATATCTGCAATGTTTCCAATTTGGCTAGCTTTTACCTATTTGCAGACGACACTTCCGTAACTATTCCAGCTAATGATCATTCTGAATTTCAAAGTAAAGTAAATGAGGTAATACCCAAAATAATTGCCTTCTTTCATACCAACAGATTATCTATTAATGCTGAGAAGACTGGATATCAAATTTTTTTCCAGGAAACCATGTGATGACCGTCGTGTCACAATAAATACTTCCAATATTTCAAGGCAAAGCTGTATAAAATATCTAGGTGTATTCATTGATGAAGACATGACATGGAAAAGCCATATAAATGCCATCTCTTCAAAACTTAGCAGGAATATTGGAATTATAGGCAAGTCTAGGTACTTATTATCAACTTGTGAATTGCCTTTTCTGCATAATTCTTTAATATTGCCATATCTAAATTACTGTGATGTTGTCTGGGGAAGTAGGTATCACTCTAAGCTTGACAAGATTATTAAGCTGCAGAAGCGTGTTATTGTGATTGTTGATAAGAAAGTTTACTTATACCTTACAAATGAATTGTTTATTAAACATAGAGTTCTAAAGTTTCTGGACATAGTTGATGAACAATGTATTTACATCACGCTAGGTTCTCTAAATCAATCATTACCAGCACTTCTTTCTAATATGTTTCAACTTCATGAACAAGGTGGCCTCAGAGTTAGACAACACTTTCAAATACCCTTTTCTGATATAAATTATAGAATGTTTTCATTACCCTTTATTGCACCAAAAGCCTGGAATAAAATAATCTGCTATCACTTCCACAGGATTGACGATGTACCTAGGAGTAAACTCATCTTGAAGAAACACATCAGACAATACATCACTAGAAAATATGGGAACTTTTTCAATGAATGTTGTTAATGGTAATGTGCTATGCATGGTGATTTGGTATTCTTCGGACATTTTCGTTTAATAATCATGTTTTCTTTTTTTCTTCTTCTTCATACTTGGTTCGCCCTTTCTCCTTAGTGTAGTAGTAGTTTAGGAAATGCATGTGCAAGATTACGATTTTGTATTATTTCCCCATTAACACCCATAGCAGTTATTTTCCTGGAGCCCTCGAAGACGTTACTAGCATTGCTAATTGTCTGAGAGGGCTTCAGGAACATCTTTATCTAATATCTGGTGGCGGGATCTGTCCAGCAAGAAACAGGAGCGGGGAGTGGTGTGACCTGCCTTGAATTGTTTACAACGACCTACCTCTCACCCTTGGAATTTAACGTAATTATGTCGCACGGGTATGGAAGGGCACTCCTGCCTACCTATTAATGGGTCTGGGAATTTAAAAAAAACATTTGGCAGTCAGACCTGACTGGCTTGGCTGTCGGCCAAGTTGTTTGTTCTTGATGTTTTCTACATGGAAGGAAGCATTTATCACGAGCTAACTGAAAAAAATGTGGTATAAAGGTGAAGGTCAGTGCGTTGAAAAATAATTGCAGAAATGCATCAATACAATAAGGTGTCCTCATGTCATGCCGCCAGGTCAATTTGAGACTTATGCAGTGTCAATTTTTAATACATGCTAATAGATGCTAATATATACTTATCTTCATGTGACATAGGTCATAACCGTAGCGCAAATGAAGGAACATGTGATTTAGTAGTGCCGACGATGGAAGTCAATATCAGATGATGTTGTGTAGGTTGTGGCCTCAAGCGTCATGCACGTACATGTACAACGACTACACGACGTTAAATTGCGGACTATTGCGAAGCAAAATTGGCCAGATCACAGTTCATAGCTATACTGTTGCGCGCCAATTATGTTCCCAGTGCGTGCATAATATTTGTTAGGCTACGGCTAATGCTTTACTTTGCACATCATTGACCTCGCTGACAGCGAACCAAGAAATTACATTTGTCCCATGACTATCGTCCGAAAACTACTGCGAAGACGGGGAACTGCACTCTGAAATTAACTAATTTCCTATCTGATTTAGTAGGTCGGCCAAAAAATAGTAACTCTGAATGATCAATAATGAAGTTACGTAATGCTGTTCACCACATCTCTTTATTTAGGCTGGAAGAAGAGTTAGAGGGCAAGGGTGATCAAACTGACTACCCAAGCTTTGTTAGGTGGAGAAATCTCTCCATGGTTGGAAGGTTAAGTTTGTCCACAAAATAGAAAGAACGTGATTTCTCAAAACGTATGCAAATTACTGACTATACATGGACGTTACATGTGACTTTCATCCAAATAGCATCACTGTACTGTAAGGCTATGCTATCCTCATTAATGTTTGCATGTCTACAAAACACAAGAATATAATGAAAACGTCAAACATGCTACATCATGCAAGAACAAGCGCCTGTACGCGCGACCCCCTCGCATAACATCCCCGGGTAGGCATGAGTGTCATACTAACGAAGCAATATTTACCCAATTTATGTTTGGTTTGCTTGAATAGTTGCTCCCAACTCATGCGCTTTTCCACTTCACCGAATGTCATGATGATGTTTTCCGTTCCCTCTCTGAAACAATTTGACACGCATTAAGACATCGTATAGCAATCAGTGGATACCTGCCACCAACACAATGGTCTGAGACCCGAATTACACGCACGGACACCAAACGTGATTGAACCGAAGTCAAGCATTGAAAATTTCTTTGATAACTATGTTTGGCTTCCCCACATAGGGGGTGCCACCGGGGGCAGCACGCCTCAAGCTTCGTGAAATGTAGCATTACGTGCATGGCGTTGCATGGGCGTAGCCTACCTGAAAACTCTCTTGCCCCTCCCCTTTGCGACGCCCGTGATACAACAGGGGTGCCGATGTATTCCTATGATGCAGGCATAGCATCTGCTTAACAGAAGGAACTTCATGACTGCTATTTATGGGCACATGAATAAGCATGAATCAGTAATAAAAACATGATCAGACTCCGAAACACGCCTGGTTGCCGATAAATGGGTATGGGATGTTTTGTATTATCCCTGATTTTATACCCGAGTAATAGGTGGGTCATTCCACGTCAAATCGCACAAGAAATTCCCCGACCCCCTCCGATTTTGATGAAAATTGGTACACCTGTAGTACCACGTAAAAGAACACATCACGCCAACTTTTAGCCCAGAGTGTCCTCTGGGGTCAGATCTAGAGGTCATCCTAGGTCACGATTTTTTACCGACTTGACATCAATAAATTGCAAATATCGCATGTGTTATTTAACTTAGCGGAATGAAATTGGTGTCAAAGTGCGCAGAAGCCCTGGGCCATTCAGAAATATGGCAAAAGTTGCACGTGACCTCCCCGTGACCTTTGACCTAACCAGGTCAAAGTATACAAATACATTTTTATATATGTTTGCCTGCCCCTAATTCGACGAAACGTTGCTATATTAATGGTCGTGATATTATCTAAGAACTTGCAAAAAAGAAAGGCGGAGATTTGACAACTTTTTGAGATATCGGCCTTTGAGTATTGTAATAGGACCAAATGGATGCATGCCCCGAGGCTATTTACCATATTATCGATGATAACTCTGGTTACCTTCGTCCGATTATCGTCAAATTTGTTGCGCAAGTCATCGGTGGCAAACTGAACTATTTTCCAGATTTTCAGGTTGACATAACCTCACATGAACTAACATGACCTTGGGAAGTTTGTATTGCCTAAATACATGCAATATTGCAACTTACGTGAATATGCATGGCCATGATATGATTCATGATAACCGAGAAATCGATAACATTGAGTACCGAAAGTGGACTAATACTGATAGAGGTGGTTACGCAAACTTCTGAAGATTTTGTGCGATCATTTTGCGAGCAGCTGGAAATACTTGTAAAGCATGATTTTGTCGCCCGTGCCCAAGGCAATTATCTGAAAGGCCTAAAGGAAACACTAGCTCCTGCATAGGTAATTGTTATTGGAGATTTTTCCGAAAACTACGCTATGGTTACACAGGATGAGGTACAGTCCCATCACTGGAACAAACTGCAGGTGACAATCCATCCGTTTGTGGCTTATTGGCGAAACAACGCAGGGGACCTCAAACATTTTTCTTACTCTGCCATTTCCGACTGCCTGACGCATGATACTGTGGCTGTCCACCTGTTTCAAGGAAAACTCATTGAGCGCCTGGAAGCAGAATTAGGCCAGCGCCCCTAGAAGATATTTTATTTTTCAGATGGGGCTGCCTCGCAATACAAAAATTGTAAGAATTTCCTAAATTTGGCAGAGCATTCCGTCGACTTTGGAATAGACGCCGAGTGGCATTTCTTCGCAACCGCTCACGGAAACGGACCGTGTGATGGCATTGGTGGGACGTTGAAAAGGTTAGCTAAAAAGGGAAGTCTGCAAGGAACTCTGATTGAGATCCCGGACCAGTTTTATCAGTTTGTAAAAAACCATGCCACCGGCACGTGCGTGGAGTATTTTCCCAAAACCGAGTGGGTCAAAGAAACCAAAGCGTTGAATGACAGATTCGCAGCTGCTCGCACAATACCGGGAACAAGGAATGTCCATCGTGTTACTCCGTCTCCAGGTAATGGTATGGTGGTTGTGAAATGGTTTTCCGGCAGCGAGACGGGCCGTGAGGTACGTGTGGCGAAAAATGTTGGTAGTTCTTCGTGAATATACGGTACTGCTGTTCAACTTGTTTTATGGTCGCGGCTATTTGCATATCAGAAACATTTACTGGCCCTCCCGATAAAATGTTAGTACGAAACGCACGCGAGCTGAAACAATATATTCAGGCTATAAAATCCGAGGAAACATATTTTTTGGCGAATAACTTTTGCCAAAATAAAGATAGAAATATAATTTTGTTACAATCCTATTTTCCTCGTCAGGCCGCGTTGATTGATGTATCACATGACTTAGCTAGCTGAACATTTGATCCTGACCCCAGTTGACCTCCAGGTCACCCTAAACCGAGATCAAGTGATGACCTAGCTTGATCATATTATACATCATGATTAACCAGAGGATCTCGATGGCATTAAAATTATTCATATATCTTGATTCTATATAAAGTTATTGACGAAAGTGTGACATGACCTCATAGTGACCTCACGTGACCTTGCAGAGGACACTTGTTCAAAATAAAACTTGGCTCGTTTGGAGTAGCCTAACCTAAAACTAGGTAATATAGCCCGTACGAGCCAAATTCAGCGCTTTTTGTTCATTGAAATATTTTTGTTTCCCTGTTGGCTTGTAATGGAGAGGTCACTGCCAGGTCATGTGAGGTCAGGTCAACTTGAAAATCTGGAAAATAGTTCAGCTTGCCACCGATGATTTGCCCACCAAATTTGACGATAATCGGATCAAGGAAACCAGAGTTATCATCGATGATATGGTAAATAGCATCGGGGCATGCTTCGATTTGGTCCTATGACAATACCTACTCAAAGGCCGATATCTCAAAAAGTTTTAGAGTCTCCGCCTTTCTTTTTTGCACGTTCTTAGATAACATCAGGACCATTAAATCAGCCATGTTTAGTCGAATTAGGGACAGGCAAACATATATAAAAATGCATTTTTATAATTTGACCTCGTTAGGTCAAGGGTCACGGAGAGGTCACGTGCAACCTTTGCCATATTTCTGAATGGCCAAGGGTTTCTGCGCACTTTAACACCAATGTCGTTCCGCTAAGTTAATTAACATCTAATATATATGCATTTGATTGTTGTCAAGTCGGTAAAAATAGGCGACCTAGGATGACCTCTAAATCTGACCCCAGAGGTCACCCAGGGCTGAAAGTTGGCGTGTGAGGTTCGTTCACTTGGCACTACAGGTGTATCAATTTTCATAAAAATCGGAGGGGGTCGGGTTCAAAATAGCCAATTCTTGTGCGATTTGACGTGGAATGCCCCAGGTGCAATTTTCGACAGTTCGGTGGGATTCAGCTGCGAATTATTCGTTGCGTTATTTTAACATCACTGTGTTAAATCAGAATAGGACTGACTCAATCACGTTGCATATATCGTTCACCACCTTCATCGCCAAGGTTCCTTGAATATTTTCTTTGAATCCCATACAGAAAGAACAAGACGACCATCCTGCGGACAATGTTTATGTGGCATGCAGAGACCAGGCTCAAGCAGGACCAGATACGCGAACTGTCGCCTGCGACCTGGAAACCCGCATTCTCAAAGCTTCCACCGTTCCATCGTCCATCCATGCTTCCATCGCTTCGACCACGACCTAACATTCTCGCAAGCTGACACAGCCGGCTTCTGTTTCACTCGTGACCAACAGCACCTTTCGCTAAAGCTGTACACCACGCCTCGCGTGGGCAGCGGCCGGAAGAGTGCCGCGACCGTCGCCTGGTGATCGCTCACCGCCGATGGACGGCGCACTGTCGCGCCTTGACACGTCCGGCGGCGCACTGTCGCGCCTTGACACGCCCGGCGGCGCGCCGCCTGCTCCTCGGACATCAGCTTAGATGCCACTCCCTGGGCATCGATTGCAGCCGAATCGGCCGCTGACACGCTGTTGATACGGTTAAGGATAGTGGTGCTAACGTCCGCCTCAGGATAGTGGCGCTAACGTCAGTCTCAGAATATGGCGCTAACGTCCGCCTCAGGATAGTGGCGCTAACGTCAGTATCAGAATGTGGTGCTAACGTCCGCCTCAGGATAGTGGCGCTAACGTCAGTCTCAGAATGTGGCGCTAACGTCCGCCTCAGGATAGTGGCGCTAACGTCAGTCTCAGAATGTGGCGCTAACGTTCGACTTAGGATAGTGGCGATAACGTTCGCCTCCGGATTGTGGCGCTAACGGCATTTGCTGACGACAGGTAGCGGACGGCAAACTTTATCCATCACCCCGTCAGCACGCTTGGCGACTGTCCAACGAGCAATGGCCAAACGTGCTCGCCAGCGAGTCGGTGATGTTAATCGATGTTGGCGAGGCAGCCAGCTCAGATCGGGCATGCATTAGTAAACCGCAAACCTAATTATTGGTTCAAAGCTATGCATGCAATACATTGACGGTAAAAGGACTAATTCAGACCAGTTTTTGATATTGTTCCGAATGCAAGATTGTCGTGTTTCTAACCGTATCGCCATACCCTATCGAATAGTCTCACTTTGCATGCACCGTGCCTTCTGGAATCCAGTACAGCGATGGGGGCACTCAAATTTGTTTGGCATGAATTGTGAAACGTAATGCAACCGACAGCAAGGTGCATGGACGGACACAATCGCGATAATTGCCAACTGCTACTCTAGCTCAGTTTATGGTCTACCAGCTAGTTAAAATTGGGAGCTACGACCGACCAGACACTGTCTCTGTCTCTGTCTCTGTCCCTGCCTCTGTCTCTGTCTTTGTCTCTGCGTCTGTCTCTGTCTCTGTATCTGTATCTGTATCTGTATCTGTATCTGTATCTGTCTCTGTCTCTGTCTCTGCCTCTGTCTCCACCAGCTCTGTCTCTGTCTCTCTCTCTATCCTCCTCTCTCTTTTCTTTATCTACCTTTCACTCACTCACTTATTCACTCACTTATTCACTCACTCACTCAGCCTATCTTCCTCTCTTTCTATCTCTCTCTCTCTCTCTCTCTCTCTCTCTCTCTCTCTCTCTCTCTCTCTCTCTCTCTCTCTCTCTCTCTCTCTCTCTCTCTCTCTCTCTCTCTTTATCTACAGTTCCTGGTAATGACAGCATATGGTTCACACCCACTATGTGACACCATGCAGTGGCAGCTGCGTCAGCTAGCTCAGAACACTTACTCTGTGACAACATGCAGTGGCAGCTGCGTCAGCTGCCCGTCGGCCCTATGCCGCTCCGTCAGCTCCCTGTTCAGAACGTGCGCCATCTCTCGCACCAACTCCTCCACCTGGATGCCAGAGGTGACACCGTCAGAAACGGCGTGACGTCATAGTGACGTCATATCGAACCGTTACGGTGACTCGCTGACGACAATGCTCGGCCCTTTGGTTTGGCGTGACGTAGCGCAAGCCGTCACAGCCAAACACTCGCTAGGCGTCAGACACAGTGGTATTGCTGACATCGGGGATCTGAAGTTAAATGAAAGCAGATGGGTTCCTGATGCCATTGGAGAACTCTGAAATGCGCGTCCACGACAAGGGCTCCCGGATGCTTACGAATGTGCACGCGAAGAATATGATTACAATTCATGCACTTTATATCCATAAAATATGAAAATATGAAGTTAGTTTGCCTTCAGGCACCAATTTCATTGTCACTATTGACATATTTCAAATATTGCTGTTCTGCAAATTACCTGCTGTAGCTATTTTCTGTTATTCATTCGCCATTAGTACGCGTCCGCCAGCCCGCCGCCGACCGCCTGCCATTGTCGATCAGGCTGGGCGCCAAACCATTCCCTGAGCGTTAATTAATCAGCCGCAACGCCCCAATTACAGGTAAATGTTCATATTTGAAATGCTAAGCAATGTCTCTGGCGTGATGTCCGCCACCATTGGAGTTGAGGCCGACAGGTCCTCTCGATATTGTTTAAGAACATTATGCTCGTGGGTGTTGGCTGAAAAGAATGTCTACAACTGTAAACTTTCCCTGCATAACTCCGGCGTGGCAGAGCCGATGTTGTTTGGTATTGAGCAAGGCTGGAACTATATTTTGTCGCGCCGCTGCTCCGTGGCTCTACGGGTACTATGGACAGTAAATGTCAGCGCTTGCAGAGTATCGAGCCATGCCAGAACCTCAACAATTCCTGAAAGCTTCTTGTTGATTGTTGATGCCAAATTTAAAGGGCGAAGTGATAGTGTTCATTGGCTGTACAAATGGTCGAGTATTTCAGTATTCCATCGAATAGTCAAAAGGACAGCTGCTTCTGATAACTTCTATGGCATCAGAAAGCGGCTGATGTCATACCGGCTAATTTCGGACTATTGGGAATTCGTTCACTAATGTAGACCAACCGATAAACATTTTAAATGAATGCAACGTGATAATGGACACCAATCCTAGCATTTAGTGCAAGCATGGCAGGGCTAAAACTTCATGGAAGCAAATAAATATGACACCATGATGTATGACATTCGATTTCGTTTAGCTCAGAGTATTGCATTTTGTCTTCCATATTACGCAGAAGCTGTATGATGCATTGTTTACACGACGTTCAGTGGCTGAGTTTTCCAATTTCACTTTGCAGACAAGATAACAAACAGGGTGAAATGGTTTGAAAATACATCGAACTTTCCATCAAACAAAACTTGTTCAAATCTGGTTCAAATTTAACCATTGGGAATTACTTGCACCTCCTGTAGAAAATAGAATATGACATTGATCATAAGACGCGCACTCTGTTGTGCCTTAAAAATCCGCCACCAGAGCGGCGCCACCGGTTTTGTGTCCGCTCATGACGCCTAACGTTCCCAGCTGATGCCAACCGATTAGGATAGTCCCGTTCTCGTGATGAAGACGATCATTAGCCTCCTAGTGTTGGATTGATGCCCTGGACAGTCACTGACCTGATGGTGATTACTGTGTAGCTTGCATACGAGTACGCCCATGTGACGCAAGGTAGAAATGTCCTCATCTATCCTCTCCACTTCCTTCAACAGCGCGTTCGGATCCTCTGAGTCGTCTGTGCAAACAGCACTTGTTAGTAATGAAAAGTCCGGTGTCTGGCCATGCTAGGGTCAGCATTACTATAACCATTGCTCTATATTGCATATGCAAAATAGAGCAGGAAACTAATGAATTTACTTGTATTTCAACTGCACTTGTTAAAAAAAAACACTTTCGTTTGTGTGTAAAAAACACTTTGCACACAAACGAAAGTGCTTTTTATATGTCATGTGAACTTGCTGTACAGTAGTATAAATTATGCCTTGGTATATTATCCGCAGCAGAAGCATGCGGCTGGAAGCGGACCAAATCGTTGGTGTTGTCCACCCAAGCAAGATAAACATCATGGCGAGTAGGTAGCCGCATTGGGTCATCCATTTCCCACGGGAATCGGGGCATTTGTGACTTCACCAAGCTCACACTCCAGTTCTCTATTGAACATTTCTGAAGTCGGCCCAGGCTTTTATGTCGCTACGTGATAGAAACGTTATACTACGCCAATGATTAAAAGTGACAAAGATTCCCACTCATGACTCTTTCCTTGAGGTGCAATTGTCACGGAAGTACAAGTGTACCGGTATATGCCTACCCACACACATACATACACTTGCTGCTTTGCAGTTCCCATGTTTTAATATGCATGCTTACCCCTGGCTATGCTGATGTCCGAAAGAGGAATCTTCATCAGGAATTTGTACTTGTTTGGCTCGAGCCCGTTTGTAGAACTGACATGCAGTGATCTGGAGCAAATCAAAGCAAAGGATCACCCGACAGATGTGGTGCAGTGAAAGCCGTTCTTGAAGCTACTTGGTATGGCTCTATTTACGTCTCACACATTAGGTTTGCAGTCTTCCAATGGCGTAGGCTTCATCACCATTTCTAGGCCAGTAATGCTGCATCCTAGTATTGCTCCAAGATGCGGGTAAATTAACGAAGAGCATGCGGACAGAGACCACTAGCTTGATAATGGAGCGATTCTGGTGAACGTGAGGTTGAATTATATTCAACAGACAAAGCAGTGGCCAGTTCTGGTGGTCCAGGATGTTGAATTATCGATGAATAATAAAACTGACCGATAACTAACTGATAAATTACCGGTGATAACCGGATCAAATTCATGCCACAGCCACCAACACCTTTTATCTGATGCACAAGATCAGCTTTTGCCTGATGTATTTTGGGAAATTGGTGACGTCACATGTGTTCGGCTGGGAACGGCCACCTGCTCCACGGCTGAACTGTTGACCTTGACCTTGCCGCTGCCGACCGCCCGCCACCACCGAACGGCGGGTGGTAGGATCAGTCTATCAAAGTTAACCATGCAAGACAACGAGACCTTTAACCCCGCACTGATGACACTCCAACACTCATATGAACTGATAGCGGGAGGGGAGTGACCAGACCTATATCTCACTTGCTTATCGACTTATTCGCATGGGAAGTGGGATGCACAGTGCTTTTAGCATTGCGATAGCAACACCATATACATAAGGTTAAGGCAGACTTTCTTCACTAACAGGGTAGTAGACCACTGGAACCAGCTGCCAGAAAACATTGTCAGTAGCAGCACATTGAACATCTTTAAAAACAGCATAGACAATCATTATAAGAATAGAGGGCTTGCTTTTCAGTATTACAAGGAGGGCTGATTGACAGATTTGGTGGGCAACTGGTTCAGTGTACAGAGTGCAACCAAGAAGGGCCCTCGTGACTCATAGTTGCACTAATCGTTTATGTCTTTGACGTCTTTATGTCTTTATATACAAAGTATGCGTGCTATTAATTGGAGTTAAAGTTAAGATCCATGCATGTTAGTAACATGGACTACGTACATACCTAAGCTGGTTAACAGCATATTTACGTGATATCTTGCATGTAAAGCATTTGCAGCAAAACATAATTGAGAAAGCATAGAAAGGATATGCACGTGATCTATTGGATAAATGGTCAACATAGGTCGCCATTGATGAACAATATCGATTATCGATTATGTCAATATAGCAGTTGTCGTTCAACATTTTGGTGCGAAACTTCCCATGCAAAATCATTGCAACGTTTCCACAGCGTTTACTGTGTCAGAATATGAAGGCAGCCTACTGAGTCAGTGCTACGGTCGCATTGTGCCAGCGATACTGACTGCACGTATGTGTGCTGTTCATCAACCCATACAGGCTGACTTCCAAATAAATTTATCATTGCTGCAGCAATAGTATTTGAAAAGGAATGCGTGTACCTCACCAGGCCAATGCTAAGGAAATGCGAATTTGGTGGTATGAAAATGAGCGTGGTGCATAGATAAAATAGAGAAAATGCCATACTGAGCGCTGAGGTTGCTGGAAGAGGTTACTGAAAACTCGCAAACTATCTTCCTACGGTGGATTTGTGCTGAATATCCCTGGCGCGCGTCAATAAATAAGTCAGGAAATATCACTACCTACTTCTAGGCAAGGCTATAGCGATTGTTTGGGAATGTGTTCGCTCTGATAAAGCTGAACCATCGTAGTGCAGGTGGCAGCAAGTTGATCTTTCTCTAGCGTGATGTTTGTCGAAGAAAACTCTCAAACTGTTCATCCCATTGCATGCTTGAAAAAAAAAAGATTCTTTCTGTTACTCAATTTGCCCACACTGTGCTACAAATTGTTTTACACACGTTTTGCATGTTTTTTTAAAAACATGTTTTAGTCTCTAAGGACACCGGGGTCAGCGCGCCTCAAGGCCGGGCCACGACATCGTCTCAGTGTGACTTTTAGAGGCACATTGAAGCTACTTCCACAAACAAACCGTGCAAGGCATAATCAAAAATAAAGTGTGGGTGCATGATAAAAACGCGAACATAAAAAAGGTGAACTCATGTCACATGTCAGGCCACGTCAAATAGAGAAGTAAATTTTCAAAATGTGTTCTAGTGCTTGTCTTTGTTGCTAACCAATGCGTTTTTTTTTTCAAACTCGAAATGCATATGATGACAGATTATATCCTCTAAATAGCGTTCAAGGCTTCAAGTCATTATCATGTCAGGTAACTGAAATATGACCTGAAACGTCTCGAATGTACAGGTCATATCCGAGATATCTCTCGAAGCTACTGAAGGCTAAGATACTACCTTGTGTCTAAAAATGAGAAATCAGTATAATTTTGCACGTCGAGGTTATTTTGTATATGTTTCGCGTCATTAAATACGATTTTAAAACCTGGCATATTTTAGGAAACAAAAACTACGAACAGTTTTTGGAAACAGAATTATTGCATATTGCACTGCAAAGTTCTGAAAAGGATGGAACTCATGCTTTTCATGACACTTCCTGACTCCAGATGCCATCTGTTTAGAACATTGTCATGTCTAACTGGTCCATCACGTATTTCCAGGCATTTGACCTTGAAGGTGTCGGTGAAGTTGACCTATGCATGTGGTCCTCGCGCTAGACTATGTTGGGCTTTCATGTCAAGGTTCTTGAAGCACGAAATAATTTGTCTTACGACCAGGATCAGGAATCTACGGCGAATACAGATACAGATATACGGTCCTGTTTCACCTGATGCTGAAAATCAACCAAATGAGATGAAGTAGAATGACACCAACAACTCTAAAAATACAACAACTACACCATATCGCTAACCACATCTCAACGTGCTTACAAAAAAACGTTAATGCGAATGTCGAATTGAACTTTCCACGCACTACGTAAGGTAGAAAATTCGACTTCACAACAATGGCTAAGCATTCACGAACGTCGTACGTTTTTGTGATCACAAACTGTTCAAACGGTAGACCAATGTCACTGCGGATTTTCATTATGCTATCAGCAGCAAGTACTTCACTCACGAGGCCTGCTTGCGTGGGGTATTGCTGGAACGCCTCTTCAGGCTAGCGATGACCAATAGATCATTGAAGAGGAACAGACAGCGCTCCTTCTTGCTGCCAGTCGGCGTCGTTATCGAGATAACGTCATGGCGTAGGAACTCCCTGTCGGCAACAGACGCAGACGTCAGCCATAGGTTACCTTAGACGACAATTTGTACAATAAGTGTACGACCAACCCTAAGTTCGCTGGCTGTTCCTTATGAGCACCAAGTTAGAAAGAAGTAGATCGAATTCGGAACCTCGCTGAGGAGGCTTTACGGAACCAAAGCCCACGACAGATCGACCAAGGCCCGGCACCCACATGGCTCAGATTTTGAGCAAAATTGGTGAATAGGGTAGAATCATGCACATTTTCATCCGAGAGTTTAACGCAACCACATAGGCAGGTACGGCTGCCTGGTGCCTGCGCCACCAACCTTTCCTAGACAGTTGTCAAGTGTCAATTCGAACCGGAGGCATTACCCCGTCCTTTCGATCAGATTCTCACACCCCGTCTAGGGGGGGGGGGGTGAAATATTACCCCTTCTAATGTCAAAACGAAGCATTGCACAAACATAAATTAGTAGGATCACAAAACGCTCGACGATTAGGTTCCGAAACCACCCACAAAATGTTTTACGCTCCCTCCCCACCCAAGATCTTCCGCGAATGGTGAAGAAGCTGGGCACGGCAGCGCACAGACATTTGGCATATCATTTCCAACATCAAGTTTACATCCTGTGTGTAACATCAAGTTTACATGTTGTGTTTAACATCAAGTTTGCATGTTGTGTGTAACATCAATTTTACATGTCGTGTGTAACATCAAGTTTGCATGTTGTGTGTAACATCAAGTTTACATGTTGTGTGTAACATCAAGTTTGCATGTTACATGTGAACTCTCAAAAGGTGATTATTTTAGTGTTGGGGTTCTATGGGATCACGACTAACGTCATGTTTTGTGTTCTGGGGGTTTACTTTTTTAAACTAATTTTTAAAAACAACATTGTTTGGAATCGGAAAAGGAAGACGAAATTCGCCATGGCACCGAAATGTTTGTGGATTAAAAAATGTCCTGGATTTTTATGAGTTTTCGATTTTCTTCAGTGTTTCGTTTTCTAATGGAAAAGCGCGCTGGGAAACGTTGTTGTAAGTCTAGTTATCCTCACAAAAAGTGCTTATTTTAGACAGAATCTATATTTTAACTGCAATGGAAAAAATGCATGGCAAATAGGTCTTTCAAAAGGAAGAGAAAAAAAATTCCTCGAGTAAGTTTTGTTGAGTTCCTGATAATCTGCACACACTGAAAGCTTCATTCAAATATTTTTATCTGGTAAAGCGTGACGACGGATCGAACTATTTTGGAGGCGACCTTACTTAACCTTGAATCACTCGGTGACCATGGAAGACATAACTTCAACATGTCACACAACATGCAGACTTGATGTTGGGAATGGCATACCAAGTTTCTGCGCGCTGCCGTGCGCAGCTTCTTCACCATTCGCGGACAAATTTAGGTGGGGAGGGGGCTTAAAATGACCTTCCCTGGACAGGAAGCGCGTAGCGTGGTATCAGATAATAGTGAGCTCGTGAAGCAACTCAATCCGATGTGCGAAGATGGGTAAACTTTTGCAGGCTAGTGCCCTATCCACCGAGTTAACCAAGTTCACTCGAATGGCAGCACAATGCCCAGCTGTTTACCGGTATCGTGGCCCTTGTGTCTGAAGCCCACAACCTGGTCTCGCGTGCCGATATGTGGCTGTCCATCATGGCTGTTTCACCGATAGGTGACACTCCTCATTGTAGAGCAATAGTCAGCACGCCCTAATTGAGGCCACCCTCCTGCTTTTGGTGTGTGATGAAGATTAATGCAGAGCAATAGCCAGAACGCCTTGCTTGCGACCGACGTCATACCTCTGGTGTGAGGTAAAGGTCAATATAGAGCGGTAGTCCGAACGTCCTGCTTGCCACCAGTATCTGGTGGGTGGTGAAGATCAATGTAGAGCAGTAGTCAGAACGCTCTGCTTGGGGCCTCCCTCCTACTTTTGGTGTGTGATTAAGATTAATCTAAAGCAACAGCCAGGAAGCACGGATTTCGACCAGCCTTTGGTAGATGGTGAAAGTCAGTGTAGAGCAGTAGTTAGAGCGCCCTGCTTGCGACCAGCCTCCTGTCTGTGGTGTGAGGTGAAAGTCAGTGTAATCGGTCCAATCGCACCTTTTTTTTTGCTGTGACAGGTCTGGTGCTCACATCGGGGGAGGGGAGCAGTGTCGCAGCTCTATGTGTTCGAATGTCGGTGCAAGTGATGGGGAATGTTTTTCGCCCCTGATCAGTGCGAATGTGAATGCCCGCATCGTGAACTCATCACCACCAATGTACCTCGGAGGCAGCTTTCAGGTCAGAGGTCTAATCTGTTTGCGGTACCTCTAACTACTAATTACACATCAACTCCACTTCCTAGTGTATTCAAAATCGTAAAGGTGCCGTAACCCGTGCCGTCTCTCCGGTCATATCCTCACAATCCGTCTCGGGTGGTGGGGCGAATAGTAACCCCATTTTAAAATCAAAACTAAGCGTCGCACGAAAACGAAAGAGGTGTCATCGGAAAGCATTCGACGAGTAGGGTCTGGACGCATCTCCCCAAAACAATTTCCACCAAAAGTGACGTCACCAGGGGGCTAGATTTTCACGACTTTTCACGACTTTCATTATGTTTTTGGCTCTGGGGAGTTCATTTTGGGGATATATGAAAAAAACAAAATTGATTTGGAATGAGAAAAGGACAGCAAAATCGACCAGGGCCATACAATATTTTGGCCCCCAAAATATTTTTTTTTAAGTTTCAAAATTTGGAGTTTTCAAGTTTTCTTTAATTGTCCTTTTCAAATGGGTAGAGCAGACCGAGAAATGTTGTTGTAAGTCAGCTTCCTTACCTTAGCCAGAATCTTATATTTGAACTGAAATTGGCAAATTTGCAAAATTTATATGTAGTTAAAAACGAAAAAAAAGAAAAATTCCACTCATACGTTTAGTTGTATCCCTAAAGATAAGCAAACGCTGAAAGTTTCATTAAAATATCTATATCCGTTAAAGCGTGACTACTGTTTGAACATTTTTGGAGGTACCTCACTTGACCTTGACTAATTCGTTGACTGACTTGACTGACTTCAAAATTTTGAAACAGCATGCAAAATTGATACGAGAAAAGGTATGCCAAATTTGGGCGCGCTGCCGCGCGCCGTTCGTCCACTATCCGCGAAAAACCTGAGGGGGCGGCTGAAGACCCCCCGAGACGGGACGGGTTAATGCGCATGGAACCTGCACCCACCCTCTACCCGAGGGGATGGGCGTATTTTTTCTATATACGCTACATGGCACAAGCGCGCATGTTGAATGCTGCGCCGGGTACTCCTGGTTGACTTCTGTCACTAGATGGCACCAGAGCAAGTGCGCCTGGTGAATGCTGTACCGGAGTGCTGGTACTTATGCTGTATTCGCTAGATGGCAATGATACACGTGCGCCTGATGGATGCTGCACCGGGGCACACCTAGTTGACTGTTGTGCAACCTGGACTATTGTCGTCGGATGGCACAAGTGCAAGTGCGCCTGGTAATATTGCTGCACAGGGGTGCACGTATTTAAACCATACAACATGAGTGTAACTACTGGAAGGGGGGGGAGGGGGGGCATATCCCCATTTTTTGAAAAGTGGTGATTTATCCCCCTCAATTTCTTTCGTGTTCCCCCAACCTACAGCTACCTAAGCATGATCGGCCCCAAATTTTCCTTAGTGATTAATAAAGTAAAAAACATCTCTACAAGAGAATCACCAAAGATATGGGGACCGATCTACCCAATCAACAGGCTTCACAGGCAATCTGACGTCACACAATCTCCGAGAGGTAAATCGGCAAACGTTCGAAATTTCTGCTTCCATGCCAATAACATGAACCTTGACCATTTTCCGTTTTCACTTGGGTGCAAAATTGTGCTTTGCGAGGCAACAAGTTTGCGGTATCGCACGGCTGTATACGTCTTAGGTTGCAATCCCCTAAGTGTATTTCGACATCTCTTGAACAAACGTGACACTGAGTGTCTTTGGGTGTCTTCAAGACAGTGGAGGGGAGTCATTGGCTGCCTTTAGCACGTACGTCAAGTTAACGCCGTATTTGTATTCGTATTCAGCGACGAGTTCGGCAGAGACGTATTTGTATTGGCATTGACATTCAGCGATGGGTTTATGATCGTTCGAATCAATTACCACGAATGCTTCTGCTTGTACTAAATACGCTAGAAGTAATTACACAGGTCTCACGTGACCACTTTAGCGGCCAATGTCGAACGCAAGCCAGTTTCATCGGTCGCATCTAATTTTTTTTCGTTTTCACCAAAACCTGCCCAAATCTGGTATCAAGCGATAGCCTGTGGTGAGCCGTCGTGTAACATTTAAAACCGGTACGTGTCAAGGTCAGAGGCTAGCTTTATTTATGAGATGGTGACATTGAAGCGTTATCGACCGAACGCGAGGTTTCGTCGCTATCTCTTCAATTTCCATCAAATAGGCGATCAAACAAACATTCATAACAGCAATCACCAGCAGCAATCCCATCAGATTATAACTCACTTTTGCAATTGCTAGTCGATACCACACACAGTTTTTACTTGCTGCAAAATTTCGAAGACCGATTGTACAACATGTCGGGAACTTTCAATTGCTTATTGCAACCCCAACTGTTCTCCTGTCGAAAACCTCAACTTAATTTCAAATACACGTTTCGAAGCAGCTTCTACAGCAGTTCCACTAACAATACCTTCCTCAAAAAGAACACCAGTACCTTTGTTGTGTGTGTGTAAAGTAATTGCGGGAAGACAAGGAAAATTTAAGAAGAATTTACATCCCAATACAAAAATGTAATCACCTGTAACTGCGAACGTGCTAGGACCGTCCGCATAATTCGTGAAACTTGGCGCCATTCATGGTCCTTGTATTTCAAACATGACGTTAAAAAAACACCTTTCAACAATATATGGCACTCAATCCGACATTTGTCCGGACGCTCCCCATTTAAATCACTGCCGGCCCTCAAAATCCTCGAGCTTACCATGACAAACCCACAAACAATGTTAAATAACATAGCTGATGCCATATACATTTATAACTGTGATGACAACTATCGACCCAATTTCTTAACAAAATTCAAAGCACACTTTTTGCACCAATGTCGGCCTCTTTGATTCCGATAATACCGACAACTACAATGCATATTTTCACATTTCTCAACTGGAGAATGTCATTTCTTCTGCCGCTGACACTTTAGTGGGGCCTTAAAAATTATATTATTTTTAAGGCCTTTCTTGAATTCCATCGCTTCATCTTTCTTGAAGTATGGCAAAAAAGCTATCACCATTCCCAGTCCATGGGCTGACAAAGACCAGTGACCCTAATAATTTTCGGCCGGTTGCCCTTACCATTTGGTTAGGGAAACTTCTTTAAATAATAACTCGGCTTTGACACGTTGACGAAGCTTTGTGGCGTCATCTGATCAACCTGACGACACCACGTGACGTAGCATATCGAGACCGACGGAGACTCTCCAACAACGTGTCGTGACTGACAATAATGAACGTCGCTGACTGCCGAGGCTAACGAGACCACATGACTTCACCTGTCGGGACTGAGTAGACCACATAACGTCACCTGCCGGGACTGACGAGACCACATGGCGTCACCTGTCGGGGCTGATAACACTACATGACTTCACCCGTCGGGACCGACAACACCACATGACGTCATCTGTCGGGACCGACAACACCACATGACGTATACTGTCGGGACCGACAACACCACATGACTTCACCCGTCGGGACTGATAACACCACATGACGTCACTTGTCGGGACCGACAACACCACATGACTTCACCCGTCGGGACTGATAACACCACATGACGTCACCTGTCGGGACCGACAACACCACATGACTTCACATGTCGGGGCTGACGAGACCACATGACGTCACCTGTCGGGACCGACAACACCACATAACTTCACCCGTCGGGACTGATAACACCACATGACGTCACCTGTCGGGACCGACAACACCACATGACGTCACATGTCGGGGCTGACGAGACCACATGACCTCACCTGTCGGGACAGACCAGGCCACATGACGTCACCTGTCGGGACTGACGAGACCACGTGACTTCACCTGTCGGGACTGACGATAACACGACTTCACCTGTCGGGACAGACCAGGCCACATGACGTCACCTGTAGGGACTGACGAGACCACGTGACTTCACCTGTCGGGACTGACGATAACACGACTTCATCTGTCGGGGCAGACCTGGCCACATGACGTCACCTGTCGGGACTGACGAGACCGTCCAGACCATCCACGGCGGCCTCCAGGTCGCGCAGCGCCTGCTGCGCCTCCTCGGCGCGCAGCGTGGCGCGCTGGAGACCGTTGATGCGCGACGCCAGCTGATGAATCTCGCCGCAGGCTTCCCGCAGTGACGTCATGTCGGGATGATCGGCTGGCGTGTGCGCCACCAGTTGCTGTCGAACAGGCACGCTTGGCTAGCCCTCCGCGAGCAGGACATGATGTTGACCGGGCACATACTAGATGCTGTCTTGTCACATAAGAATGACTACCTGGTGGTTCTCAGGCATGTGCGAGCTCGGACATATTAGTTACTTATATGGCTTAGTTACTTATATGGCTTGTAGTTATTCGGTCACTGCCCATTGGTCACTGTTCACCTATAATAATCGTGTTTTAGCAGTACTCGCAACAACAATATTTACACAGAGAACTTGGTGACGGGGCCGAGTGGGAAGAAAGTCAAAAGCGTACAATTCTTATTCGCACACAATAACACAAAATCGATGTTGATGACATCAACGGAAATTAATTCTTGCTTCTCAGGAAGTGCGCTTATAATATACTATGTGTGCTTCCAACCAGGCCAAGATTGCTTCTGCAAATAATTCTGCTGTCCGCAGAAGACAGTCACTATTGCCTAATTCCAAAATACACAATTACTCAGTAATTCAGTAATATTCAATAATTCTTCCCGGACTGGAAAGAAACAAAAGGGCATCATGAATAGGTGCGTTGTTGTCCCCCACATTACTTGGTTACTTGCAGCTCATTCATCATAGAAACTAAACAAAACAAAACGGAAAGCATAGAGCCTCGCTGCCAAATTGTGTGCATGGTAACACCTCTATTCCCATGGTTGCTTCGTTCTCCTATTTACCTAGTGACGTCTTATCTCGTAAGTGTGCCAGGAAATTCCAGGATATAACAACCTCTGCCCAGATATAGGGCCATCACATGCAGTTCTTACCTATGATTGAGAAGCTATGCAATGCTGCATTGTGTTCGTGTAAATGCACAAATGCAAAGAAAATCTACTCTCCATTTGCATGTTCTCAAATGCTCTGTTTTTTTTTTCGTAGAGCAATGATGCGGATGCTCTTTTCGGCTCAATATCACCATTCTATTCCTTCGCGAACTTCATTTGTGACACATTTGCCTATTTTTCCAAGTTAAATTAACGAAGAAGATTATTTCATTAAATATGCTTTGTTCCTTTGGCGTTTCATTTCTCAATGCCACAAGTGATATTTGTCCATGGGTTAGTGGCATTCGGCTAGGCATCGCACGGTTCGAATGCTCGCCAATGGCCTCCGCACTTCCAGAAGTCAGCTTTAGATAACTCCATTGAGAAGTGTTTCGAAGCACCAGCTGATTTCGTCGTGATAACAAGCAGGAGCCAGTCCATTTGTTTGAGCCTTTTGCCCCAAACACTCTGCCTTGGTAACGCAACCAAATGCTTACCCATATATGTGGGCCACAGGGACTAGAACAGTCGCTACGGGGGTGCTCAGAAAACACTATGAATGATGATGCATTCCACAGTACCCCGGCGATGCTTCACCGTTTGGGTCAAACATTAGCCACAAGTCCACAAGTCCACAAGTTGGATGAGCTGTGCGATTCGTCACATCATTCTGGTACAGCAGTGGCGCTGGCATTGACAGCACAAACATGCAGAAACATGCATATGTCAAGTATCAAAGACAGCTTGCGTTCAATTGTACACATAAAACAATATGTCTACTTCGACCGCTGGGTAGTAGTAAAGAGGAACAAAGAATAGTTCTTCACTTGGAAACCACACACCACCCGGCTATGCTTTTGTGAACACCATGTTCTGTCATGAAAAACGTAGTCCTTGCCCTTATTCGCTTAGCAGTTCGAAAACTCGGACATTCAAGGCGTCAGAACACTAGGGCACGTCTCACTGCTGAACAATACATATTGTTTCCATTGGACATCATGAAAAACATACTCGAAATCTGGAGCATTTATTTGTTCAAGTTTAATTGTATATTAACTAGTGTTTGCCTTCTAATTACCTCTCCAAATGCGTTGGAAATATTCCAATAGCTGCCGCTGCAAGAGATGAATCATTTAGTTTGAAACACGGTTATCACGATAACCATTTAATACATATTTGTACCCACCTTAAGTAGCAACTCGTACCTAGGAATCCTCTGCACGGGCATAATGAGCAGATGAGTGAGACTGAGCTTCCGTTTGTTGGACCTCTCCAGAACCTGCGGCAATAGAAGGGCCGTTAATGTCACCACCGGACGACGATCGACGGACCGCGAACAACTCCCAGTTTCTAACGTCACTACTGGCGTGTAACGTCTTCATCATTCTCCAACGAATGCCATATTTTACCCATGGGCAAAATAACTACACAGGTGTACAATGCATACTTACAAGTGAAAAAAAATATGTTGTGGCTTAAGGTGGTCATCGGATGTCAGAATATAGGAAAAGCACAGACTTTTTGAAGGAACAAGCACTAGGCGCCTCTCTCACATCAAGTAGAAGCAGTTCCACGCTCTTGGCTCTCAGCACATGAGTAACCGTCTCGTAAATTTAGTTCGCATGCGTGGAATGTGGAGCTATCCATCAGTTGTCGCTCTTGTGCTGCGTTGGGAGACAGTGCGACGAGTGATGACATGTCGTCGAATGAGCTCGGGTGTGTTCGTGTCGTTAACAATATTGTACACGGATTGTAAGTCTTTTTCTTTTAGCATGCAGGCTACATTAGGCCATCGTAGGTCAGAGAGTGCTTCAGCCACTCAGTCACGATAACTCAGTCCGCAGATCGAGGTGTTCGTATCGTCACGGCGGAGACAATCCGAACACCAATGCTAGACCCTTAGGCGTTCTTCTTTCCTGAATCACATTGGACGCTCGCCATGCGACTCAGACCCGAGCCTACGTTCCCTCTGGGAGCATAGGTCCGGGTCCTACCGTCCGTGCCATCTGATGTTGTATATGCTCCGGCTCGGATCAGTGTTCGAGGCTAGCGGCCGCGCACGTGAGGATCGTGGGTCGGACCGACTGTTTATTAGCTGCGGCTGGGACTTGGCTGCAGCTGTGGGCTGCCATATCCAAGGGAAATATTGAACACCCACTACAAAATAGTTACGCAATATCGTACGTGGGATAACACGAGCTTCAACCGGTATCTACATATATTCCGCGTCGCATGCGGCACCGCATCCTAACCAAAGAGATGACAATACGTCCCGTGATGGTCGCAATGTGCTGCTCCCTGGAGTGGAGATCGTCCATGGTGACACAAAGCTTTAATTTACTACACAATTTTTATTTCTGAGTCTCCAAAGTATGTGTCCGACGCCATGATTTCAGAACAATCATTTCTATCTATGAGGAGTCTCTATGTAGCCTCCTTTGTCTGTATCAATTTATTGCAGAGGACAGGGTAGTATCGATCAATTGTTTCAGTACGGACATATTTGGCATCACATTTCCGTCCAAAAACTGAGTGTCAAAGACGTACACCATGCCAATCTTGCCTTGTGGCGTGTGGTGTGGCATGCCGTTGGCGAATAGGAGGAAGAGCACAGCTTCCTGTATATAGCCCCGTACCACTCCACGTCACCGATATGACATTAGAATGCTCGACATGCTGCATACAATTACTAAAACATGCGAAGAACCACTGGATGTAAAAGAATAGACCTGGCTCTGAGTGTGACACATAGAGATGGAAATGCTTTGCTATGACGTGAAACGTTGTCGAAAGCTGCTCAACGCTGTCAGAAGCTGCCAAAACCTGTCATGCTGTTGTAAGCTGCCATCGCTGTCGGAAGCTGTCCACGCTGTCGGAAGCTGCCCAACGATATCGGAAATTATCCATCACTATCGAAGGCTTCCCAACGCTGTTCAAAACTTCCTGGAAGCAAAAATGTCTCCGGGAACCTCTTTTCCTAAGCAAATATTAACCCTCCCCGTCTTTCCGGTCATATCCTTACACACCGTCTCGGGGGAAGGGGTTGATAGTGACCCACTCCAATTTCCAAACTAAGCGTCGCACGAAAACGAAAGAGATGCCATCGGATAGCGCTCGACGAGTAGGACCAGATCCAGAAAAGTGACGTCACTCCCCTAATAACGTCACTCACAAAAAGCATAGGTTTTTCACGACTCATGTTTCTGGCTCTGGGGAGTTCATTTTGAGGGAGATTTGAAAAATATTTAGAATCAGAAAAGGAAAGCGAAATCGACCAGGGCCATACTATTTTTGACCACCCAAAATCAACATTTTATTTTTTTCTCAAAATTGCAAATTTTGAGATTTCCATTAAAAAAATTTCCTTTCTGTAATGGGAAGAGCGGACTGAAAAACGTTGTTCGAAGTCAACTTGTCCCAATAAAAAGGCCTACTTTAGCCAGAATGTTCGATTTTAATTCCAATGAACAAATATACAAAAATATTAAGAAATCAAAACCGGGAAAAAAATCATCTAGTCCGTTTTGTTGCGTCCCTAAAGGTAAGCAAACGCTGCAAGTTTCATTAAAATATCTTTATCTGCGAAAGCGTGACGACTGGTTGAACGCTTTCTGGGGGTGACCTCACTTGACCTTGATTAACTCGTTGACCATAGATACCCTGACTTAAAAAATTCGTCAAAATATGCCAAATTGATGTGGAGAAAGGTACGCCAAATTTTGGCGCACTGCCGCGCACTCTTCTTTCACTATCCGCGGAAAACCTTATGGTGGTGGGCGGATAAGGACCCCCTCCCGAGACGGCGCGGGTTAAAGGTACTTCGTGGAGAATAATGGGATAAACTTTGATATATGGAACAAAAAAGAGTATATCTGACCTTCAGTAAAGAAAATGTAACGAGGAACTATCCTTATTCGCTTATTAGGTGATTCACGACGCACTTTATACACATTCAGGGCCAATGGCGCCGCCCACACTGTTTCGCCGGTGAGCCGCGGGATTGAAAAATGTCCGGATCGGTGCGAGTGTCGAACCCGGGACCTTTGGTACCCAAAGCACAGCACCATAACCTCTCAGCCAATCCCGCCCCACAAGGAACTATGCAGCAAAAAAGTTACTACAGTTCATTCCGACCAGACCGTCGATGTTTGGGTATTTCATTACGCTGATCCAGGGCCAGCTAACATTGGCCTACCCAGGTAGTTTGCTTTACAAGCCTGGTGTAATCAGTCAAGTTCTATCCAATACAAGAGTGGAGTACGGAGCATCAGAAGCTGCAAAAACATACGTTTGGTGCGCAACAACAGGACACAAATGGTCACAAGGTAAGGTTGAAAATTTGTATTCATGATGCCTACTTGAGTTCACCTCAAGCCTTGACGTGAACTGAAATAGGCATGGTAATCCCTCTGAGACCTCGCAAAGTATAGCTGGTATCTGCTGGCTGTAGCTATTAAATATGAAAAAAGCGACATCATCACTCCGAATTATCCAGCGTTAATCTAGATCAAAATAACAAAAAACTCATTTCATACTCTATTTGATTTAGTTTGAGTTCAACTAAGGCAACCTTTAATCTCCGGGCGTAACCTTCACCAAAAAATATAGCCTGTTGATTATGACTGAGGGAAATACCGGCGATTTGAGACGGAAAAAGTAGAACATCCGATGGAACATCAACATCCGATGGCGTGCTCCAAACACACGGAGATCCCGGCGGGTTCCTTTGCTTGAGTTGCAAAAATGCCCCGACTTCTCTGCCATTTTGGCGAGGCGCCATCCCACTCGGATTCACCGAAGCTAAGGAAACATCCGGTGCTTCATGGGCTGAAGACAGGGTGGTGTGAAACCGTCGCTATTTCTGTCAGTGAGCGCATCGAGAGGAAAATAGCGACAGCTGAACGGGCAAAGCCGCACCCTTTGCCAACACCACTGTCGCAGCTGGCAGCGCTATCACAACTCAAGTGACATATTATGTCAACGCCTCCTCCGTCCAGACAGCCACTGGTCCTCAGCTTCCTTTAAGCGTTCGCGCTTATTGCACCACACTTCACACATTTTACGGAGGCGTTGTTGTGCAAATTGTCACTTTCTCCACCCTTCATCCGCAAGCAGTCGCAATGTAGAGAAGGAGCGGACCACGACTAGCAGTCCCCCTACCCGTCCCAAACTCTTTCTACTACTCACCTCGACAGTGGCTCCAAAGACAACACCACATGCAGCCGGAGCTAGTCAAACTTTTCTCTCAAAGACAGGATGCATGCAAACATCGAGGTTACTTTTTAATTATTGCCCTTCAAGCTGGGAAGAAACATTGCAACAGTATGTTGCGGGAAGCTGTGTGAGAGGCGCCGGAATCTTGACATTTTCCCGGCCGGTTTCACTCACCTCCAGGAATTTGGCCAGCTCTGGCTTGGCGTGCCAGGAGCGGAGGAGAGCCTCGCGAGCGTTTGGCCAGTTGTTGACGAACGCCGCGTACGTGTCCAGCACAGCTCCGTGTGTCAGCTGGAACGGCATGAGACGCGTGTCACAGTCGGCCTCGATCATTGGTCGACAGTGGAGAAGATGTTGTAGATTCGCCGAGCGTCGAATAGCAAACGAATGGTCCGACTCGTGGAGATTTAAGGAGATATTATGTATTTACGTTTTTTTAAAAACAAATGAAGGGTTTGATGCGGTTGATATTTTCATGAACTAGATAACATTAGACAGACAATATTGTACCCTTAGGATACCTTAGGCGTATGCAATTAAGGTCTCCAACCGTCCAAAGAGGTTAAACCCGGTAAGTCCATATTGTTTCCAAGAAATATAACTGTCCCGGTGCGCAATTTTGTAGCTATTCGCCTCAGCCACGCAACGGAATCGAAAATGTCAAATGGTTTCGTGGATAGGATTGTGGTGCCGATGGAACACGAGGGTGGTGCTACATGGAGCCACGGACAGGGTAGTTGACAAATGGAACAGGCCCATTGCCATACGGCGGGGCACGTACGGACGCCTGCTTGGAAAAACCGGAGCAGCGATCCGGCTGGCCGACGCCCTTTCTGTCTGAACACGGCCGTGATTGTGGATGACACCCGGAGCCGAAATCATCAACATCCCCTCCACCTGCCACTGTCACCGTCATCACCGATATGTCTGGGTCACGAGAGTGCTTTGTCGGGCCAGCACCGCACGCTGCCAGACTCAGATGTGTGTGTGTGTGTGTGTGTGTGTGTGTGTGTGTGTGTGTGTGTGTGTGTGTGTGTGTGTGTGTGTATTATGCCACAGCCCAGACACTGCTGGCAACAGGACAAGTCTGCCTCTCCGCCAACACGACACTAACTGGGCAACCTCGGTCGGCCACATCTGAAGCCAGATGACGCTGGACGCATCATGCATGCGCACATTGTGCTGCGGCGAGCTGCGATGATGAGTGGATCTCGTAGATGTCTCCGCAATATTAATGCTCTCTTATTCAGTGAAGTGACATCGCTGACATGGTACGCGAGGGGGCGCTCGCCACGTACGACTGGTCTGGCGTCATTAGCAAGGCTGATATGCTTAATTGACGAGTCGGCCTGATGTGCGTCTAGGCCGTCAGTGTCTGGAGTGTGTCGAGACCATCTCAGCCGCAGGCCGTGAGTGCGGACGGGGGCTGCGAGTGTGGGACAGATGCTGCACCTACACAACAGGGACTGCGAGTGTGGGACAGGTGATGCCTGTCTGGGACGGGGGCTGCGAGTGTGGGACAGATGCTGCACCTACACAACAGGGACTGCGTGTGTGGGACAGGTGATGTCTGTCTGGGACAGGGACTGCGTGTGTGGGACAGGTGATGCCTGTCTGGGACAGGGACTGCGTGTGTGGGACAGGTGATGCCTGTCTGGGACAGGGACTGCGTGTGTGGGACAGGTGATGCCTGTCTGGGACAGGGACTGCGTGTGTGGGACAGGTGATGCCTGTCTGGGACAGGGACTGCGTGTGTGGGACAGGTGATGCCTGTCTGGGACAGGTGATGCCTGTCTGGGACAGGGACTGCGTGTGTGGGACAGGTGATGCCTGTCTGGGACAGGGACTGCGTGTGTGGGACAGGTGATGCCTGTCTGGGACAGGGACTGCGTGTGTGGGACAGGTGATGCCTGTTTGGGACAGGGACTGCGTGTGTGGGACAGGTGATGCCTGTCTGGGACGGGGGCTCCGAGTGTGGGACAGATGCTGCACCTACACAACAGGGACTGCATGTGTGGGACAGGTGATGCCTGTCTGGGACGGGGGCTGCGAGTGTGGGACAGATGCTGCACCTACACAACAGGGACTGCGTGTGTGGGACAGGTGATGCCTGTCCGGGACGGGGGCTGCGAGTGTGGGACAGATGCTGCATCTACACAACAGGGACTGCGTGTGTGGGACAGGTGATGCCTGTCTGGGACAGAGACTGCGTGTGTGGGACAGGTGATGCCTATCTGGGACAGAGACTGCGTGTGTGGGACAGGTGATGCCTATCTGGGACAGGGACTGCGTGTGTGGGACAGATGGTGCACCTACAGAACATGGACTGCGTGTGTGGGACAGGTGATGCCTGTCTGGGACAGAGACTGCGTGTGTGGGACAGGTGATGCCTGTCTGGGACAGGGACTGCGTGTGTGGGACAGGTGATGCCTGTCTGGGACAGAGACTGCGTGTGTGGGACAGGTGATGCCTGTTTGGGACAGGGACTGCGTGTGTGGGACAGGTGATGCCTGTCTGGGACAGGGACTGCGTGTGTGGGACAGGTGATGCCTGTCTGGGACAGGGACTGCGTGTGTGGGACAGGTGATGCCTGTCTGGGACAGAGACTGCGTGTGTGGGGCAGGTGATGCCTGTCTGGGACAGGGACTGCGTATGTGGGACAGGTGATGCCTGTCTGGGACAGGGACTGCGTGTGTGGGACAGGTGATGCCTGTCTGGGACAGAGACTGCGTGTGTGGGACAGGTGATGCCTGTCTGGGACAGAGACTGCGTGTGTGGGGCAGGTGATGCCTGTCTGGGACAGAGACTGCGTGTGTGGGACAGGTGATGCCTGTCTGGGACAGATACTGCGTGTGTGGGACAGGTGATGCCTGTCTGGGACAGGGACTGCGTGTGTGGGACAGGTGATGCCTGTCTGGGACAGGGACTGCGTGTGTGGGACAGATGATGCCTGTCTGGGACAGAGACTGCGTGTGTGGGACAGGTGATGCCTGTCTGGGACAGGGACTGCGTGTGTGGGACAGGTGATGCCTGTCTGGGACAGAGACTGCGTGTGTGGGACAGGTGATGCCTGTCTGGGACAGAGACTGCGTGTGTGGGACAGGTGATGCCTGTCTGGGACAGGGACTGCGTGTGTGGGACAGGTGATGCCTGTCTGGGACAGGGACTGCGTGTGTGGGGCAGGTGATGCCTGTCTGGGACAGAGACTGCGTGTGTGGGACAGATGCTGCCTAACTGGAACAGGGTTGCGTGTGTGGAGAAGGGCTGCATCTGCAGGACAAGGACTGCGCATGCAGGGCAGGTGCTGCGTGTGTGAGACAGGATCTGTGGATGTGAGGCACATTTGAGTGTCAGCATGCTTGGCTTAGGTGTATCCACCAGCATTTGCAATTTGCGTATTTGTGCTTACATTTATGCGTCATTTACAAAGTCACTTTTCTGAGGGCCGCATCATGCGGGTTCAGTCATGTCTACCGTAAGCTAAAGACAAAATAATGAGCAAACAACAAAAGTATGAATGATAAAATGCTGCCAAATGGCACGGGATAAACTATAAACGCATTTGAAAACAACGCTAGTAGAAATACTTGATCCATCAGTTAAAATGACAACACACCTTTCTTCATCTCCTGCAGAGCCAACTTAAGAGCCGCATGAAGCGGAAGCCGAGACAGCCCGAGGAAGCTAATTCCAAAAGACAGCGGCTCGAAATCGAGAACTCCTCTGCGTGCTTGCCAGCCAGCATCTCGGCAGATCAAGGGAGCTGGCCGATCGGGTCACGCGCGGCGACACCTCGGGGCCGGCTGGGAACATGTCACACAGAGCTTGAGGGTCAGAGTCGCTGCAGAGCACCTTAAATACTTTGGTAGCATCCTGGCTTTCTTCCAGGCACCCGATTCTGCACCATCCCGGAAACTCGAGAACCGGACTCCTGTGCACACAACGATATTTTCTAGCGTTACCAGATGCTACTGGGCCTAATTGCCGCATATATTCTCAACATGAATTTTATGCACGACTTGTGATGTTGCATAAAATAGTCCCGTCGAAGATAACACCGTTCAAGGACTCAACTAAATATGCACTAATGCTCCAGGGTGCTGGCTGGGAATTGCAACAGAGATTAAATTGTGGTGCAGAGTACAAGCTAGGAAAACGTCAAAAGGATGCCAAGCTTGGCTTTTCGATGGGACATTAGCATGCCAGTGTTGCTAAAAGCAGAAAAGCATCAATCTTCGAACCAGTACCAATGCATTTTTGGTCAAGAAAAATGGTGAAATTGGACAGGTCGGGACAAAAACTAGGCAACATTGGCAATAGTCTGATAGAAAACAGAGGTAGACTAACGTCGACCCACTCAAAGGATGTGCAACATTTCCACGAGAACTGGCATTAATCTATCAGCAGGTTCAAAGTCTGTCGCCATCACCATAAAGTCAACAGTACGATTTGATAGGTGTCTACACATTTTGGTCAGCTACACCATTGTTGGCAACAACCCCGTCTGGATCAGCCCACGCCGCCGACCCGTGCCACTCTCGGCGGCCGAGGCTTTCATCTCACGGCCAGCACCAGCTACCGAGGACCCCGGCTGCACACGGCCGACATCAGTCAAGACATCGTGGGTTAGCACCGGAAGCGGACCGCAGTCACACCACTCGACGCGACCCTCGCCAATCCGCGTACTATCCAGGCTTGTTTAACGGTCGTAAGCACGGACTGAGGTTGGTAGCCTTCCAAGAATCGTAAACACGGACTGACTAAGGTCTGGCACGCTCTGCGCCATCCCAAGCAAACAATGACTGAGGTCGTGCACACTCTGCGATATTCCAAGCAAACAATGACTGAGGTCGTGCACACTCTGCGCCATCCCAAGCAAACAATGACTGAGGTCGTGCACACTCTGCGCCATCCCAAGCAAACAATGACTGAGGTCGTGCACACTCTGCGCCATCCCAAGCAAACAATGACTGAGGTCGTGCACACTCTGCGCCATCCCAAGCAAACAATGACTGAGGTCGTGCACGCTCTGCGATATTCCAAGCACAGGTGTGCCCAAATACAGGACTGATCCCTCACCGAATTGCCTTCGTCAGTGATCGACAAATGATCGCTCCCCTCCAGACATGCGTCGGCAGCGTTTCGCACAAACTGAATCAGATGGCCGGCGCGAACTGCGCCAGCCAAGTGGGAGACCGATGCCAGAGCTGTGCATATAAATATCTGTGGTCTGATGGCAGCGGGCGCCTACCAGATGGGTGAGCTACGACACCCGGTCCACGGCCAGGGAAGCGGGGCAGGTCGGTCGGTCCGCGACGACAGACGCGCCCATGGTCAGACACGGGGCCAGCTCCGATTCATTAAGCGTGCCTGAATTCGTTGGCACAAAGCCAGCTGGGCTGATTGCCATGCCGGCCTGTCACGGGAGTCAGTGTCGGCCAGCGGCCATTAGTTCCGGCCAACTCGGCGAAGTGGGTCAGTTTGAGGTGTTGGAGCGGATCAGGCTGGCTGGCATCAGAGCAGTGTGCGCAGATACCTGAGGCTGACAGCGCGACTGGTGACATGAGCGGCCCGCGGATTCCCAGGACCGTCCCGGACCCAGTTGAGGTGTATCTTGTCGCCTAAGCACTACATCAATGTGCATGTTGGACCCACAGAAGCTGGTGCTGAGCTTCGAGTTGATCGCTCTATATGTAAATCCTATTTGTGTACAGGACATAAACGGAAAAAATACGAAAGCGTAAAAGAAATCGTGGACATGTGTTTCCAGTGCACAAGCTTCGACATATGCATGTATATATATATATATATATATATGTGTGTATATGCATATATACATATATACACACATATACATATACATATGACACACTTCGAATATACAATTTCCTTCAGTGATACGATCACTATAACCAGAGCTAAGGTGCTTGATTGACACATGAGGTGCCATTGCAGTTCAAACAACTATCGTCTTCAAATGCATGCGATAGAAAACGTCATAATGATAGAGGAGGGATGCTGAAGAAGGCTAGAAGCCGACATATATTAGTTATATTCAATTAGTTGCTATTTGGCATGTTCTTGAATAACTTGAAGCATGAGGATAAAATTGGTGTCTACAATATTCAAGCAATGCCGTTCGCTTTGACAGCGCAAGCATCCATCAGATCAGAGACGTCGTGCGACGAAGCTATATCATATAGAATGCCAGTAAGAAATTGGATTACTGCAAGGCAGCGAAATTCCGGGAAGATCGCATGGCAAAACTTGAATAGCAAAACATTAAATGTGTCACCACTATCGGATGACAACTTCCTTAAGGTAGCAAAACACAGCTAGAACGGATGCAAGCTGTTTTTATCTTTCTCTCCCTCTTTCTCTCACTCTCTTGCTCTCACTCTCTCTATGTATATAAATATACGTATTTATATATAGCCCAAATATCCTACAATGACCTGAACCTCTCCGCAGACATTAGAGATAGGCACGATGCTATACTGAGCCAGTTATTATATACCCATGAGCAAACTGTGAAAACTAAGATTTTGAAGAACCTGCCATTTCTCTATGGTGGGCAGGCGTTTCTGCAGGATCAGAGGACCTGTTTTGTAAACTTGTCGTCAGCACCACTAACACAAGACGAACAATGTTTACTTAACCTCGGACTGAAGCGTAACATCTATGGGAAAAGTAGCCGACCTGAGAAGAAAGCTGGGTTAAACTTGCTTTACCAGCAGATATGCTAACACCATAAAGAAGGAAACATCATCGCAAAACCTCGATGTTCAAGAACAACTTTTAGCCGAGGGTACAAAAGTGAGAGGAAACACAACATCTCGTTTGTTGATCCATAGACTCCGTCAGGCTGCAAAGGAATCGCGAAACAACATTTACATCATCATTAGACGAGCAAACAAATCCTCAACATTCGTCATCCTTGATCGGCGTGATTAGTTGGAAAAGGTCAATGTAATCTTATAAGACCCACTCAATTTCGAGAAGCTTAGCAGAAATCCCGTGGAAAACCAGAACAAATATCTCAAATTTGTGCAGAGTATGAAATATCTCAGTTCAATAATGCACAGAGTGACGAGTTATCAGCGAAACATGGAATGTTGTTCTATATGAGCATTGAACATAGATATATCGTTTGCTGTAATGGAATGCGCCGTTCCCATACCTATCCACCACAATAAAGACCCGGTCTTGAATATCGTGCCTTTCTATCATGTCTCTTACGAATCGCCTCTGAATATTCGGAAATGCATCAGTGCTGGATGCGGCGCATATATAACAAACTTATGTGCGACCATTTTACTAACACTGTCGTATGTTATCCCGAAGTAAATTATATAGCGAACATCAATGTGGTATAAAACCAAATGTCATGCAAAATTTTAACACCAGCGAAGTGCTCTCGTTGAGACGTTTTGAATGATATACCACATGACCTACCTAGCCCAGAAAACGGTCTTGACCTTGGGTCAACCGAGGTCAAGCTCAAATGTTGACCTGACTATTAAATGCCATCGGAAGCGTCTTTTCGTCATATAAAGCAAAATCAGCTTCCCGTCGCCATGCTGTCAAAAAGGTTGTACCGGAAAATTACAATATATTTTGCCCAAGTTCGGTGACCTCTGGTGACCTATCTATTGATCTAAAAATCACACAGGATATTGCCGATGGCACTTTTCAAGTGCTGTCAAATAACATTCGCCGTTTGCTTCTACCTCTTATAGGTCCTGAGATGTATGCCAATATCGGATAGTCCCACCCGATCTGGTCGAATTCGATCTATGATGACCCAGTGACCTAAATATTGACCTGAGCAAAAATATTACCGAAATACTTTCGATACAGCTTGTTACCAACTATGCAACGCCGTTTTCCGTTTGTAGCTACCTAGAATAGTTCTGGAGATTTTAGGGGGAAGACATCTGCCCCTCGGACCGGCGAAGTTTGCGCGGACCACCGGACGTGCTCATGTTAAGCGACGTGGCGGACATTTCTAAGCAGATACACAAACAGTGGTGTATATCGATCGGTAAAATCTGGAGTTATTTACGAAAATCGGAGGGGTGAGTGGGTTTCGCCTTCCCCCCTCTCCAATGCGCGTGCTGTCGAAGTGCCGAACATTTCCAAGCAGATACAGAAAAATGGCGTATTTCGACCGGGAAAAACGTGAGTTATTTAAGAAAAATCGGAGGAGTAGGTGCATTTCGCCCCCTTCTCCGGTACGAGTGCTAATGAGCTCATTATGGGGGTGCGACGCTCTCTATTCGCGCACGGGAGAATTTGCCTGCTTCTCCCACTGCAGGCAGGGGGCAGCGCTCCAGCGCCCATGCGTTCTGCCGCCCCTGCATTCAAGCGGTCGTGAAACAGTCTCAAGTCGTCCTGGAAGGAAGGACGTAAACAAAAACATTTGATGATAGATAGTGATGCATACCTTGGCCAGGAAAACATCTCCGATTTGTTGATCTTCTGTCCAGTCTTCAACTTTTTCGGTCAGCGCCATCAGGAATTCTTCGTGTATTTCTAGAATCTCAGGAACCTAGAACGAATGTCGACGTCAATCCATTTCGACGAACACATTACTGTGATTTGTTTGGGCGAAACAATCAAGCATTCGCACCAATAAAAACAGCGTACTCGATTATTTTTAGAACTCATCATATGCTGCCTGAAATATCAGCACATTTTGCCTCCTTACGTGTCCATTTAGGCTGTTCCCTGGCAACGAATAGCGATGACGACTGAACGGTGACGTGATGATGCTGACTTGTCAGAATACACCGCATAGTGTAGGCGGAATGCTGACGTGGTGATACCGACGTGATGGTATACCCTGCATAGTGTGGATGAAATGGTGATGTGGTGATGCTGGCGTGATGGTATACCCTGCATAGTGTGGACGAAATGGTGATGTGGTGATGCTGGCGTGATGGTATACCCTGCATAGTGTGGACGAAATGCTGACGTGGTGATAATGACTTGTCGGAATACACTGTATAGTGTGAGGGGAATGCTGACGTGGTGATGCCAACGTGATGGTATACCCTGCATAGCGTGGACGAAATGGTGATGTGGTGATGCTGGCGTGATGGTATACCTTGCATAGTGTGGACGAAATGCTGACGTGGTGATGCTGGCGTGATGGTATACCTTGCATAGTGTGGACGAAATGCTGACGTGGTAATGCTGGCGTGATGGTATACCCTGCATAGCGTGGACGAAATGGTGATGTGGTGATGCTGGCGTGATGGTATACCTTGCATAGTGTGGACGAAATGGTGATGTGGTGATGCTGGCGTGATGGTATACCTTGCATAGTGTGGACGAAATGCTGACGTGGTGATGCTGGGGTGATGGTATACCTTGCATAGTGTGGACGAAATGCTGACGTGGTAATGCTGGCGTGATGGTATACCCTGCATAGCGTGGACGAAATGCTGACGTGGTGATAATGACTTGTCGGAATACACTGTATAGTGTGAGGGGAATGCTGACGTGGTGATGCCAACGTGTCGGAATGCACTGTATAGTGTGAGGGGAATGCTGACGTGGTCATGCTGACGTATCGGAATGCACTACATAGTGCGGATAGAACGCTGGCGTGGTGATAATGACTTGTCGGAATGCACTACATAGTGCAGATAGAATGCTGACGTGGTGATAATGACGTGTCGGAATTTACTGTATAGTGGGGAATCAAATCTGTTAATTACACAAACTAACTTAGTTACCTGATGACGTGTGTGCTTTTGAAGCTAGTGGTCAGTGCTAGTGGTCAGTTTTCTGTGGGTCTTCATGAAAAATCTACTGTGCCAGTGCCGAACAAGGATGTAGCTTTACATGCTTTTGGGAGGACACGTACCCCCCCCCCAAGTTAGCCTTGCCCCAATAATTTCACCCTTTATTATGGGACCCTGTGTGGTATGCCTGCCGCAAACCATTTGGGCTCGCACAATGCCTTTACTTAATGTGCCGTCCTAACAATTTCAGAAACCTACACCTATGGTGCCGAATAAATGAATTAATCACTCAGGAAATGCCAAGGATACTTTGAAGTGACATACGACATATTCCTTATCCAGTCGATTATATTCAATGTTTTTAGGGGGAAGGAACAAGTTAGATTATAAATTAAACGGAACAATTGTGTTCGAAATATACTCTTTGCAGGTAATTCGCTGGATACACAGAGCTACAAGTTTCAAATGGCACAAATTGACATGTTTAATGCGAATTTCTGCTGGGTTGTCACTGAACACAAGTTCATCAGAGAAACTTTGCACGCGGTGGTCTGCACCAAACCTCTTATTTGAACGTTTTAAAGAGAGGAATGCAGCAACGCATTCTTGCGCTCGCTAACTTCGTGGTACCTGAAATAGTTGCTTCTTTACACTCTCCCCGTAACCCAAGTGTGTGCTCCCTGACCTCATATTCGGTCGCGAGTCATGTTTTCTGAGACGTGTGCCAGGTCGCGACGAGTTGGCCGGTGTGAACCCTGACGCCGGAGGAATTCCCTGGCTACATCATATGACACGACTCAATCACCTCTGACTTTCAATGTCAGGCTGTGGAGATATAGTAACTATGCTGCATACTAATATCACGGTCGTTTACCTTGATGTACGAAGTTTCTGCCAGGTGTTGATCTGGATAAAATATTATTCAAGCCCATACAAACAGCCGAACGGACCCATTACAATGGGCCCAAAACTAGCCCAATCCTGGTCTTATAACCCTCAACGATTCAGCAAAGACAATGCAAAACAGATCGGAATGGAACAAGTTCACATTTATGGTATTAGTCGTGCCTTGTGGAAACACTATGTTACTCAGATCAATCCAAATCAGTTTTTTTGACTGCACACATTATTTCAAATTATTTCATTTGCGAGCCATTTCAAATGAAAATAACCAAGTACCAAAAAGCTTGGTTCGGATAATAGTGCTTTGCATTGACTTACCATATAGAATATATCAAGAAGCGCATTGGGTTCGATGAGGGCGGCGAGCTCCGGGCTTTGTAGTTGCTGGTAGTACTGAAAGGGACCGTAGTATGTCAAACAAGTTCAAATTAGTATATGAAGAACATAAATGCGAACTGTAGTTTTAATCCGCTTTCGTTTAATTCCTTGATCAGAAACATTCTGCTGAAAGTCGAACGGAATTCAACCCAATGTTCATTCAAGCTGAATATTTTTGTTTGCTTCAAGTAATGCAATGGTAGTCAACACACACGCATACACACACACACACACACACACACACACACACACACATACACACACACACACACACACACACACACACATGCGTAGGTACATATACATACGCATATATAATTGTATATATATATATATATATATATATATATATATATATATATATATATATATATATATACTCATATGTGTATATATATAAATATATTGGCGGTCAGCCGGTAAGCTTTGCACCTCCACAATTCGTGTGTACCAACGGAATTAGAAATTCGTGTTGCATAGGATACGCTTAACAATTATTAACCAAGTCCCAACAGTTCATCACCATATCCTTGCCCCGTCCATAAGATATTGTCGAAAAACAGAATGGTCGGGCGGAATCCACCCAACTGTTTTTGCCAACGGAATCTCATAAGCTGACGGAAATGTGCAATTTTAGCCTGTGACGACATTGCCAATTGAGCAGCGCATCCTATGCCAAAGACTTGTTGAACTCTGTCGGTAAATATAGGAATTGAGTGGGTGCTAAGTCAACCGACCGGCCGGCCGCCAAGCCGCCTGGCGTTCAGGGTCACAGATGTTTCGTCGGTGCGGTGACGCGACTGCGCGGCGTGCGGGGCGATTTGGGCCTCATTTGACCCTGAAGGCATTGGCACATGACCATGAAGCGTATACTGCAGGGTTCACTCCAGCCGTAATCTCCCCTCCAACGTGTGTGCTTATAACTTTAGTAGTTCCTGAGATCTTATGGGGGCGCAGCCGTCCCCGACCCTTCGGTGCGCGTCATGTGAGAGGTCCTCCGGTGAGCAGCGGTTTGTTTCGGGCTCCACATGATCATGTTTAGGGCTCTCCATGATCTCTCTATGATCAGAGATATCTAGCTGTGCTTGAGGGTGCAGGTGAGAGTGCACAAAGTTGGTAGATCGTGGTTACGCATCACGTATCTGTAGCTGTGTTCCATGGATGTCTGACTATACTCACATCTACCAGAAGCCTCAGCGAATCTACGTAGAGTTGTTCTGTGTCGAATAGCTCTCCTATTATGAAAATTCTTCGTCCCTGCCGATCACGAAATCGTAAAGCATCCTAAACATGCGACCAAATTGCTTATAGTGAATGTTCTGTCTCACGCAACTACAAAAGTCAGATTTTTTACTGATCTATTATTATCGAAGTAACATTGATATTACAAGATGGCTTTCTGTTCAACAGTTTCTGTACAGCTTTTCCGTATTCTCGTTCTATCATCCAGACATTTCCATATGAGCAGGAACTCGTCCAGGTGGTTTCCTTCCGAGGAAGGGTGAGCTTAGTTGAGAGAAAAGGAGAGGTGCAGTCTTATCTTCCCTAATGACTCACAATTTCCCTCTAATGGGCTCATCTAGCGGAATAACTGAAAGGATGTGCGGCGGCAGTCGCACTTTTCCCAGGAGCACCTCCAGTAGAGAATGACCTGTAGAGAATAACAAGTCGTGGGAATTGCACCATTCCCTTCGATCAGTGGGGAAGAGGGACGTACTTCCAATGCCCACTCTGAACTCGCCATGCCTCTTCACTGCACACAAAACGAGCTAACTGGAAGCACAGCTTCTTTCACTGCATTGATATGCATATGATCTACCAGGTTTTCTACATTTAAGCAAGGTAAAGCAATGAAGAACAGGGAATCCCAACGCAAGCATGTTTTGCTCACCTGTTTAGCGGGTGTGCGCTGTCCGCCCCGGTCGTCCGACAGCTGAGCCAAGAGACTGGCCGCCGTCGGACCCACACCGTCGTACAGCACATCCGTCAGCATCTCGGTGATGGGCGGCGGCACGTCGGCCAGCTCGCCCTCGGAGCCGAATGTGACCACCAGCCGGCTGCGGCTGCCGCCGACCGCGCCGGCAGAGCTCGAGCGAGGCGACTCGGCCAGCGCGCTGGGGGACACCGCCGCCGCCTCGCCGCGGCTCATCTTCACCTCGAGCAGCTCGCCGTAGGGGCCGCGCAGCCGGCGCCGACCGGGCCGGCCGCCGCCATCCGGCTCTGAGTCGTACGCGAACGGCGACGGCGAGATGTCGCGGCGGCCGGGCAGCGCGGCCGCCTGCTCGGCCAGCGGCAGCAGCAGCAGCGGCCGCAGCGCCGCCGAATCGCTGACAGTGCGTGTGCGCGGCCCGTGCGACTTGGCGCGTCCGCGCTGATCGCCCTTGGAGAGGCGCGCGCGCGTTCGCAGCTCGTCCGAAGAGCTGGAGCTGACGCTGTCCGTGCTGGGGCTGAGTGTCGTCTGCGCTGCCGCCTTGGTGGCCGCCTTCCGCTGCTTGAAGCTGTGCCTCCGCTCGTCCGCCGGTGCGCAGTCGAAGCTGCGGTGGTGGCGGTAGATGCGGCGAGGTCTAGCGCGGCCTGCCGAGCGGTAGGCGAGTGCGCTACCCTTCCTGCGTGGCACCTCAGTGCGTGGCCACAAGTGCGGACTCAGACTGCGAGACCAGAAGCGCCGGCGCGGCGCTGGCGTGGCGGCGGTCTCGCTGGCGGCCCGAGCAGCCGATGCCACGCCGTGGTCGGGCAGGTGCACCACGTCCACCGTCTTGCTCTCCGGCTGGCGCTGAGCGAACGAGCTCAGCTCGGCCAGCTGCAGCTCGCCGGCCCCGCCGTGGTCGCGCCGACCCGAGGCGGCCGGGTCGTCGCAGCCGTCGGCCGCAAACCACGATTCCTCCTGGTCCTCGTCCACGTTGAGCTCGTGCAGCAGCAGCTGCACTGCCTTCTTCACCGCCAGGCGGATGTTCTCCTTGTCCGCAGAGTCGTCGACACCGTCATCTGTGAGGTCGAGGCTGAGCTGGGGCGTAAGGGCCTCAGCTACGTCTGCAGTCTGCAGGCACTCGCTGGGGCCGGCGCCTTCAGTGGGCTCGACAAGCGTGGCGGGCGCGATGACATGGACGGCCTCTGAGGACCATGTGCTTGGCGGAAGACATGGAGAGCCAGCTGTGTCGCCGGTCGAGGCTTGTCGTACCAACTGAGGAGTTCTACACCTGACTGCCGACTGCTCAAGCTCCTGCTGAACACCAGCGGCAGCGCGAACCTCTATAACCGTTTGTCCGAGCTGGTCAGCAGTCTGCTGAGAAGACGGCACACGCGACTTAACGCTACCCTGCGAGCTTGCGGCAATGTCGGTGCGGATCTGACCGGCTGCCTGCTCAGAGTTCGGTTGGGACTGGCCTTGCGTGGCTGCGACTGGCTCGTCCGGCTGGGAATCGGTCTCAGGAGCTTTCGGGAGGCACGCAATTAGCTGATTTGAACCGGACTGCTCATTGGGTGAGATCCGCGCTTCCGTAATGGAGTCATCGTGTCTCGATGGATCGTGTGTGCTGCCTGGACCTTTCGCCGTGACTGGAGTGAGCCTACACTCGTTGGTTGTTCCGTACTTTCCTCCAGTGGGGAGCTGGTCATGAATCAGCACAGGCTCTATCAGTCGGCTGTGTGTGGTGATGACAGGGGAGAGGTCTGCAAAACGGGATTCGAACGAATCAACTGAGACCGGACGCTGGCTATTTGCCATCTCCAGATCAATGTTCAGCTCTACCTTCTTCCTATGACCGCCACGAGAGCCGCAAAGGACTGGTTTGGCGGTCTGGCCGACTGAATTCGCTACCCACTCCGCTTTCCTGGCCGCATCTTCTGTCCGAGACGCAGCTTGGTCGGCACCATCGGCAGCCACTGGCCCATCCTCCTGCACTGGTGTTGTCAAGGTGAGCCGAGCCGCCGCCGCCACGGCTGCCGCCTCGGTCTCCTGTCGCCGCTCCGACAGCGCGGTGACGTCACCATGTACCGTGACGTCATCCGCCTCGGTGGAGCGCTGGCAGGTGGCGCCGTCAGCGTCGCGGTCTGTCGACACCGCAACGTCGCCGCCGGCTTCAATCGGCGGCCTCGCAGGTGGCGTGCCGGCCGAGTCTCCGCCGACGTCGGCCGGTGCGACTGTCTCGCTAGCAAATGGGCCGCCGCCGTCGGCCGACGGAACTCGTGCCAACTCGTCCGTGGCCGGGGCCCGGGTGTCCGCGGACGAGCGCGACACGTGACCGCTCGGTCGCGGCGGCTTTCCGTTTCTGATCGGCCACGCGTCCGCGTCGCGCTGCTGCAGTGATAGGCTCTGCAGCTGGATTTCGCGCAGCATCGCCTCCAGCAGGCTGTTGTCCTGCGGCTTGTGGTCCGCGTGGTCCGCTTGGTGGGCGCCAGGCCTCGCCACCTCCACCAGCGAGTCCGAGCTCTGTCGGCCATGTGTGTGGCCGCTGAGCGGAAGCTCCTCGGCTGCGGACCGGCCGTGGGGGCGATGCTTCTTGGGTAGTGTTTTGGCGCCGCCCGGCCGGGCGGCTGGTTTGTTGATACTGAAGGAGACGGGCCGAATGACGATGGGGCACTTGGCCGACCCGGCCACTCCATCTGCGCCACACGAGTCGACCCGGGAGAAGGACGCGCTGCGGAAGGCGATCGTGCGCGGTGTGGTGAACACACCGGGCTGTCGGTGGCCGGCGTGGGTGGCGGCGGACGCGGGCGGCGCGGTGACGTGCTCCCACGTCAGGTCACTGTCGCTCGCCGGACGGTCACGCATGCTGCCGCCACCGTCGGGCCGCGGAGTGCGGTGCGGCCGGGCGTCCGTCGCCGGCTCGGCCGCTGCCCGGTGCTCGCCGACCGGCGGCAGCTGCGGCGGTCGTGTCCTGCGGCGTCGACTCGACGGCGCGTCGGCGGCGACGGCCGGCGGCAGCGTCTCGACCGTCGGCGGCGAGCGGGCTGGCGGCGACGAGCTCTGCTTGTCGTCGCGATTCCAGCGCAGGTCGGTCTTGCGCAGTCGCTCTGTGAACTCGCGCAGCCGGTTGACGCGCGGCGCCTTCGCCTTGGGCTGGTCGCCCGTCACCGATGGCGCCTTCTTCACCGACACCAGCCGCGACGGCAGCGACTTGTCGCGGCGCTTCGACCCCAGCCGGAACTTGGAGAAGCTCAGCGACGGCAGCGTCTGCTGCACACTATCCGCAGTGGCCTCCTCCAGGTCGGAGAGGAAGCCGCTCTCGTGGGAGGCGGCCTTGCCGGCCGGAGCGATACGCGAGACCGGGCTGGTGCCCAGGGAGACCGGCTGGTCCCCGAGCAGACCATCCTCGGACTCCAGCGAGTCCTGACCTTTGACCTGACCCTTGCGGTGCCGCCACAAGTGGAGGCGGCGGGCTGGGGTCGCTGCCGACTCAGCCTCCGCCTCAGTTCGCGGCATCTTACAAGCGGTCGCAAAGCTCGCACTCACTACCACAAAGAGTCTACAGCTACTTCTGCCTCATACCCGGGTTCGTCTGTCGTCTGTATCTCTCGGTCTGAGGCCACCACTGCTGCCTAAGGTCACCTTCGGCCCTGAAGAAGCCGATCGCACCACTTCGCGGCTCACCGGACACGGCGCGGGTCACACGACGCGGGTCACACGGGGCGGGTCACACGGCGCGGGCCACGGGGCGCGGGTCACACGACGCTCGAGTTCGCCACGCCCCCGCCGCACGACACGGCAGCCAATCACTGACGCAGCGGGTAGCGCACGCCCGGCCGCGCTCGACCGTTCAGAGCTGGTGTCGGCGCGACGGACGCTCGCGCACTATCTCCACCTGCGCCGCCGGCTCGTCGGCCGCGCCACCGCTCGCTGTATTTCGGGACGTGCCAAGTGTAAACAGTGAGTGGGCGGAACGCCAGTGGCGGCGACGCACGGAGACGCATGCCCGGCGACCCGCCGCCGCAGGCCACAAATAGGTCGCCACACATGGCGTACTGCTTGCTCCTGGCTGCAGTTGTTGGACGACAGCTGACAACGCTGCCATCCATCTGCCACACCTTTTCAGCGCGTCTGTTGGTCACTCCAAGGTTGTCGGTTTGGTGCGATGGGGTGATCCGGAACTGTCTGACCTTGATGCTGGGGCGACCGGAACTGGCCGATACTGATGCCGGCCAGAACTGTCGGGCACTGATGTTGTGGTGACCCAGAACTGTGTGACATTGATGCTGTAGTGGCTCGAAGCTATTTGACAGTGCTGCTACAGTGATTAGGAACTGTCTGACACTGATGGTGGGGTGGCTTGGAACTGTCTGCCATTGTTCGGGATATTAATGTATTGGACGTCAGAGTTTATCATCGCAGCTGATCCAGCTAATCACCTAGGAATTACTAGTAGCTTGGCAGACTATAAACCAAAGGCGGCGGCAAGTCAACCAGCCGCAATGGTAGGCTGCTGTGCTGAACAAGACCCGAACTGTCTTATGTTTTTCCAGCACATCTTAGCCGGAAGAGACTTCAGCCAAGCCTATTATTCCACAAACAGTCAAGATTTCACTCATTGTGTATAGCCCGGAATCGCTTCATGCATTTTTTTGTGATTCTATAATCGAAATGAAATATTTCGTTAACCATTACCATTGATTTTATGTCTGAAGATACAAAAATGGATTGCTGATTTCGAAAGACATAGGATGTGAGCAATCCAGCAAAAAATACACCAATGCCTTCTAATATTAAGGAAAACATATATTAGGAACAATTGAGCCCTTTCCCGAATATTGTGTGCTAGCAAATATAATGTCCAAAAACGTGTCGCTTGCTCACCACGAAGGAAAGCAATAACTGCTATATGATGTGGCATGATGGTGCAATGCCCTAGTTGAACCCACAATTAACAATGATCACAAAAGTAAGAGTTTCTCGCGCACCCGCCATATTGTAGCAAGGTTTTCACACGTACTTTGTCAATAGAAGTTGTATTTGATTGGTTCTCAAAACTGCATCGAGACGACATGGATCAGCACAGAAAAGCTTCCACACAACAAAAACGGTTTATCTGGAACCGATTATGACGACAACACGACAAAAGTTTCCTGAACAGAAGTTGGCTGTACCACAGGACACAAAAAAAAAATCAAAAGTTTTTTTTTTCATGGCGGTGGCATATAGCCAGGCTTCTATCAAGCCTATCTGAATTCACCATAGTATTTTTCAGTCCACATCTTGCTTCGAAACATGACCATAGAGAACAGTTTTTTTTAAACATAAAAACACGGAAAGCAGCCATTCACCGATGGCGTCTATGACATCAACTACTCCCGTCCACTCCACCCTGGGCGCTTGACATACTTCCTGTTCGTCTATGCCCCCTAACCGTAGGCGCAGTCCGTCTGCTTCACCCGTCGCCCCCGTTTGCCGTCTACCCCTGATCGTGGCCTCGCTCGTCCGCGAGCCACGCCTCAACCTGGAGCCCAGCACCTGCCTCACCCGTCGCCACCGATTGCGATCCACCCCTGGCCGCGGTCTCGTCGGTCGGCGAGCCCTGCTTGGATCTGGTGCGGACCGGCTTGGAGCGGCCTCTGCTCCTGATGGGACCAGCGTTCGGGCCGCGGCCGTCCTCAGGCTTCCGGGGCTTGCGGCGCGAGGCTGCCAGGCCGGGCGCCGTCTTGGTCGGCTCGTAGCGCGGCGGTGGCCGCAGGCCTAGCTCGTCGCGGCCGGTCGGTGTCGTCGAGCGCCGGCGTCTATGCCGCATCGGCATCGGCATCGGCCGCCGCACCACCTCCAGCGAGGTCGAGTCGGCGTTCAGGCGCACCAGCACGCGCTGCGACGCGGGGCGCCGCCGGCGTCGGCCGCCGGCAGCCGGCCGGCGCGCCTGGCCGGCCAGCAGCCGGTCCACGTCGCGTATCAGGTTGGGTGTCGCCTCGGGGAACGAGGAGTCGCCCTGCAGCTGGCAAATGCGGATGTACTCGCGCAGAGCGTAAAGCGCGTGCGACCTTGATAGTACCTGCGGCAACAAACAAATACTGGTCAATCTCCATGGCTTAATATGTCCTAGTCATGAATGCTTCGGGATTGATTCGGTGAATAAGATGAAATTGTGAAAGGGTAATCTTTAAGGGAATTATGGCCTGACACTTTACTTTTACTGCCATTTTCAACGAAGGCATCACGAAGCCTTTGCAGTTCCCGTTTCTTGTCCACATGCACATGCATTAAATATTTCAATTCAAGAATCCTCAGAAAATATTGTACCTTCGCTACTAACCGTAGTGCCATATTGTTGTACAATAGGATATACTGAATATACTCAACGGAGTACAGTACCAATCATTGTTTCATAGTGGATATTGCGCTGGTATCTCGTGGCAACAACTGCACCATTTCCCAGGAAAAGGAGAAAAATGTTTGCTGGTTCATCAGTACATTAAATGGATGCCATTCATAAAGAACTGCACCGTTTTTTTTTAAACTGAACCAAGACCTTCTCAAGTTGCGCAAAAGCACGCAGCTGTGCTTTACCTTCTTTCGCCCCACTGCTTTGCTAAGCTACTTGCTGTCGCGAGTTATGCTCAGTGCTGAGGTATTAACTCGAACAGCTCCCAGGTTAAAATGATTTCTTTTTTAGCATAACCATGAGTGAGTCATGACAAATACAAGGACGATGAATTTTCCCGAAGACCATGAACAGCTCTATATCGGCACAAATATTGTCAGCGCCGAAACTGAATGCTTATCATGAGAAAGGAGAGGATCAAGGGAGCTTCACCCTCACTCTACTAGGGGTTGGAAAGGGGAAGAATCTGCCTTGGCGATTAAGAATAATAATAGATTGAAAACTCGGAGCAATGCCAATTTCAAACCTTCAGTGCCTGTTCACACATCAATTGTACAGCTTGTGGCCAAAGCTCAATTCTACTTCGCAATGAGTCAGTCTTGAGTGATGTCACAGTGACGTCACCTCCCGAGATGCTTGAACGAAATTAAGGGTATTTGAATGAGTAATATTTTGGCAATCGAGGTTTTGGGAATTAATTGCAAATATAATTGACAATAATGCTGTCAGCTCAGAATTCAGCTTTTTGTGCAACGTGGCTGAAACAATTTTGCAATTTTTAAACATGTAATTTAATTTTGTTTTTAACGTTTTTAACTATATTTTAAACCAGAAAATATGTAATTCAGACTTAGCCTGTGAATATCCATTGCAAATATCCGGTCAATGGCTTTTCAAATGATTGAGACATGGTGCACCACATGTCCAGCAATGGTCTCAACATTGTACGAAATTGAATGTTGCAAGTCGTCGTCGCACAGTGTACTATCACTATGGAGTCAGCAATCGCAGCACTAGGTCCTGATGCTGCTGGAAACATTTGTAGCCCTTTCCATTCTGTTTTTTTCCGGTGAATAAACACGCATATTATCTTTTCAGACCAATGATTGCTCGAGCAAGATTTTATGCCCTCCTTCCGTTGGCTTCCTGGAAAAATGTGTGTGTGTGTGTAGAAGCATGCACCACATGGCTATAAGACCAGACTCAGTACTTCACCTAAGAAAACCACATAACACATTTCCCAATCCCGCGGCCCGCCGGCGAAACAGTGTGGGCGGTGCCATTAGCCGTGAATGTGCATAAAGTGCGTCGTGAACCATCCAATAAACAAACAAAACCACGTGACCTACCGTGAGTTTAATCTTATCTCTACTAATATATGTTTTTCTTGGCTATTGTAAAATGTAATACGCATGACGATACATAAATTCGGCCTTTGCGCCGCTTAATTTTATGATGCGCGACTAAAATCGAAACGTCGCCAAGTATATCAAGCCTTAAGTTTTGTACTGATCTGTGACTTCACATTCAACATTTGGGTCAATGGATTTGACTTATCTGAGCTCGTCTTGTTGAGCTTTGACTTTTGCTGCCCAAAACAACGCATCCAGTCCGTAGCTTCAAGCTTAGCATGAGCAGAATCTCCCCCCCCCCATTTCCAGTGGGTCGCGTTTGGATGCGGACCCCAGTGGCGACTGGGTTAACACTGACAACATTAGTGTCGACACATCCTCATATTGCAATGACTGTGGGGGTATGTCAGAGTCCGAGGAAGCACACATCCTACCAGATGGGCACATTTGTGCTGCTCTTTTCGGAGCGCAAATTCCCCCACAGTCATTCTCACCTCGTTCAGCTTCACGTTCTGCAGCTGGTGCTTCCGCAGCTGCCGCGCCTCCTCCGTCTCGGGTGGCATCAGCCGCTTCTCGCCCACCAACGGCGTCCACTTGTGGACGGGGATGTACCAGTTGCCGTAGCGTGTCGACGGCGGCGGCGGCGGCCGGGCAGGGTAGTAGCCCGCCTGCCACGTGGGCAGCTTGTCTCTCTGGCCCATCAGACGCCAGCGCTCCCTCAGCTCCGGGTAGTAGGTGAGCGACGGCGACCGACAGAAGGCCACGCTGGGCTGCCGCGGACACAGCACGCAGTCGGTCATGTGCCCAGCACGGGGTCGGTCATGTGCCCAGCACGCAGTCGGTCATGTGCCCAGCACGCAGTCGGGCATGTGCCCAGCACGGAGTCGGTCATGTGCCCAGCACGCAGTCGGTCATGTGCCCAGCACGCAGTCGGTCATGTGCCCAGCACGCAGTCGGTCGTGTGCCCAGCACGGAGTCGGTCATGTGCCCAGCACGGAGTCGGTCATGTGCCCAGCACGGGGTCGGTCATGTGCCCGGCACGGAGTCGGTCATGTGCCCAGCACGGGGTCGGTCATGTGCCCAGCACGGGGTCGATCATGTGCCCAGCACGCAGTCGGTCATGTGCCCAGCACGGAGTCGGTCATGTGCCCAGCACGCAGTCGGTCATGTGCCCAGCACGCAGTCGGTCGTGTGCCCAGCACGGAGTCGGTCATGTGCCCAGCACGGAGTCGGTCATGTGCCCAGCACGGGGTCGGTCATGTGCCCAGCACGCAGTCGGTCATGTGCCCAGCACGGAGTCGGTCATGTGCCCAGCACGGAGTCGGTCATGTGCCCAGCACGCAGTCGGTCATGTGCCCAGCACGCAGTCGGGCATGTGCCCAGCACGCAGTCGGTCATGTGCCCAGCACGCAGTCGGGCATGTGCCCAGCACGGAGTCGGTCATGTGCCCAGCACGCAGTCGGTCATGTGCCCAGCACGCAGTCGGTCATGTGCCCAGCACGGAGTCGGTCATGTGCCCAGCACGCAGTCGGTCATGTGCCGCTGTGGCTAGCCTGAGAGTGGTTTACTGGCTAGTGGCACTGCGTGAAATACTACCTGGTCCGCGTACTGCCTATCATTTGCATCGCCTTTTTCTGGTGATTTACGGTAGTAGTGCGCAGCAGCTGTGTACTCAGTCATACTCCGTGAGTGATGTGTTCATTTGCGGATGATAGGATTCGCTAGCCTAACATTTGAACTTGTCTACTTCAGATCAAAGATCATCGTGTTAACAACCTAACCGTTTTCAAGTGCCCAGTCACAAACAAAAATCGGTGTACATGTATGACAGGGTTTTAATCAGATTTGTGTCCTTCGAGGCAAATGCGCTTAGCATTACATGCAATTTGTTTGTTTTTTAAATTGCCAGAGGCATATCCCTCACGTCCCGTGTGTGACGGCACTAATGGTGGGTTGATTCTTGAACCATCATGGGTCCATGGGAATCGAATATTGGTGAAACAAAGAAGGCAAAAAGGGAAATAGCAAGTGGAACGTTTCAGTTGTGCAGACTTTCAATGCGCCTTGAGGACTTACATATGCTTGGTGAAGCCGGTACAATTCCCAGTAATAGCTAGCGATCAAGGGTAAAAGAAGAATATAAGAATAAAGAAAACACCTCATTGTTGTAGGAGGCAGTCTTCAGCGTTTTTTCCGCTCCCGCAAGTCTCAACGCAATCATTTGCCATAGATGCATAATACTTTTCCATCCGGGTCTTGCGGTACAGTATCATCGTTTCTAAAGGCATCACATTCTAACGCCATCTATTGGCTCAAAATTCTACCAACATCATGAGAACTGCGGCGGCGTCTCAGCAAGCGCTCCGAAGCAAGGGATGCTCCTTGTCCTTGCAATGCGGGGAGAAGGTACGGGGTTACCAATTTGACTTCCCTGATAGTTGTTTGAGGTAACTCCTGGCCCGTCAATGATATTCCATTGCAATTTGGCATAACTTCCGTTACGTCACTTGCGTACATTGTGTTAAAAATATATTCTAGACTTTTACGACACAGGAATTGAGGCATGACAAAGTGACGTCACGACCACATATCAATGCGGATTTTTTTGTAGATTTAAACAATTTTGCTGTAAGCAAACCATGCAATTTACAGTCACATGTAAACTATGGGTGAATAGACAGATTGTCAAAGAAAAATGGATCAAGACAAGGTAGCCTGAAACCAGTGCACTACGTCAAATAAGGGAATAAGTTAAGAAAACAATATTTTATGCATTGTTGTGTTACTAATCGCCATATTTCATAGCTAAAGATATATATGGTGGCAAATTACGTCCTACAAAATGTACAAATTTCAGTCATTTCTGTCAGGTCACTGAGACATAACATGAAACGCCCGGAAGTCATAGGCTAGTCGTTTCAGTCATAGGCCGGAAGTCACTGCGATCTAAAGGCTAAAATGTGTCCCAATGTGGTGTAAAATGACCAAACCAGGGGGATTTCATAAACATAGGAGGGTGGCAGGTTGTCCCATGCTGCGATTGCCTGCGGGTGGCTGATGATAAATGAATAAATAAACAAATGCAAATGCATACACGCACACACACACACACACACACACACACACACACACACACACACACACACACACACACACACACACACACACACACACACACACACAAGCACACATAAACATGCACGCCTATTTATATATATATATATGCATCATATATATGTATGTATGTATATATATATATATATATATATATATATATATATATATATATATATATATATATATATATATATATATTTATGTACATTAATAAGATAACGGAGAAATGTCAAGCAATTGTATACATGTATGCATTTCCCGCAAAGTGATTAAGGATATATTTTGCTGATTTCACATGAGCGCTTCCATCCCTCCGTTTCCCTCCGTTCTGCCTGTGGCCGTTTTGCGCAGTCGGTCGGCGCTGCCGGCTGACCTGTTCGCCGTGCTGTCGGGTTTGGCGATCGCGCTGTTCGGATGTGGGCGCCGCATGTCCCGGTCGGATCATGCGAACCTCGGGCGGCCGCACCACCACGTTGTTCTCCAAGCCCAGCGAGAACAACTCGTCCAGACGCTCCTTGCTGATCGTCAGGTCGCGTCGGCTGCCCAGAGAACTCAGCCACTCACAGAACTGGGTTTTGATCTGAGGCGACAGTCGGTCGTGCGTTACGTGCCGAGGTATGACTGGGAGCTGGGGGTGCCAACCTGGAACACTTTGGCACAAATCTAGAGGGGGGGGGGGGCGAAATCCGCCCACCCCTCCGGTTTTTCGTAGATAACTCCAGATTTTACCGGCCGAAATACGCCATTGTTTGTGTACCTGCTAATAAATGACGGGCGCGTCGTTTAAAGTAAGAAAAAATGAAAATCGACCAAAACGTTTTCGAGTTAGGGGTCGATAAAATAAAATGCAAATTATCAGCGCCAGACCACAAATATCGGCGCTGATGCGCTTCTCGTATATTAGCAAAAAGGAAGTGGTCGTGGCAAAACTAGCGACTTATTTGATGTACATTGTCATGCTACGTTGTTTCAAAGTCATGTCAAGTAACCGAGTTCAAGTCAGGTCAAGTTCATGACACGTTGACACACGCTCTGGAGGGGGATGGCGAAATCCGCCAACCCCTCCGATTTTTCGCACATAACTCCATATTGTACCGGCCGATATACGCCAAATGTTTAATGTATCTACTGAAAAATGACCGGCGCATTACTTAAAGCAAAAAAAAAAGAAAATCGGCCGAAGAGTTTTCAAGTTAGGGGCCGTTAAAGTAAAAGCAATTCGCAGCGCCAGACCACAAAAATCGGCGCTGATGCGCTTCCCGTATATTGATAAAAGAGAAATGTGCTCGACAACACTAGCGACTTGTTTGCTGTATATTGCTATGCTATATAATTTAAAAGTTATGTTAGGTCGCCGATGTCAAGTCAGGTCAAGTTCATGACAGACTAATGGAACCAAATTTGGTCAACTGAAATGTGTCATAAATACAAATGAATGTCATGCGATTGATGTCACTTTCCATGTCACCCTACACATCCCGAAATCTACTGTTTGTCATTGTGTGCCTAAGCGTTTACATACTTTATTTATGTATTTCACTGCCTTTTTTGCGAAACCGATTCTGCCGAGCCGCCCAACGGAGCAGTCGGATTGGGAGCCCGGTTCCGGTAACTGGAGCAGGTAATGACCTAATATAGTGCTACTATATAGGTGACCTGAGGTCAAATGGCGGATCTGACATCTATATTGCATCATTAGTACTGTCCAAAACATCACTAATGCCAATTTTGGAGCATTTAAGCACAATCACAGCGAACCATAACAATGACAAGCCAAGCCAGGCAAAACCAGAAAATATTGCTATTTTTACCTCACTTGACCATGAAGATATTGACCTAAGATCATGACCTTTACACACAATAGAGTTCACTATCGTGCCCATCCACCCTGCGAATTTCGTTGCTTTAGCCTTCATAGGAGCTGAGATCTTAGGGGGCCGGAATCCGCCCCCCTCCAGGGCGCTTTATTTTCAGAGGCCCTCCAGGGCGCGTATTAACCCGCGCCGTCTTTCCTGTCAAATCCTCCCACCCCGTCTCTTGGGGGGGGGGGGGCGGTTGAAGACCCCCTCTAAAATCCAAACTAAGCATCGCACGTAAACGAAGGAGGTGTCATCGAAAAGCGCTCGACGAGTAGGGTCCGGGTCTACCCCCAAAAAAAATTCCCCCCAAAAGTGACGTCACCAGGGAGCTAGATTTTCACGACTTTTCACGACTTACATTATGTTTTTTACTCTGGGGAGTTAATTTTAGGGGATATATGAAAAAACAAAACTTATTTGGAATGAGAAAAGACAGCGAAATCGACCAGGTATATACTTCTTGTTGGCCCCCCCAAAATAAACATTGTATTTTTTGAAATTTCAAAATTTTGAGTTTTCAAATTTTCTTTAATTTTCCTTTTCTAGTGGGTAGAGCAGACCGAGGAATGTTGTTGGAAGTCAACTTGCACTAATAAAAAATGCTTACTTTAGCCAGAATCCTGTGTTCGAACTGCAATATGGCAAATACGCAAAATTTATATGCAGTCAAAAACGAAAAGGAAAGGAAAATTCAACTCCTACGTTTTGTTGCATCCATAAAGATAAGCAAACGCTGAAATGTTCATTAAAATATCTGTATCCGTTAAAGCGTGACGACTGGTTGAACTTTTTTGGAGGTGACCTCACTTGACCTTTACTAACTCGTTGACTCTAGACGATCTGACCGAAATTTTTTGAATCAGCATGCCAAATTGATGTGGGGAAAGGTGTGCCATATTTGGGTGCGCTCCCGCGCGCTGTTTGTCCGATATCCACGAAAAACCTGAGGGGGGGCGGTTGAAGACCCCCCCAGACGGGACGGGTTAAGGGGCATCACAGTTTATGACGTTGGTGTGAAAATATTTGTGTGACACTACACCACATTCTGGTCATGCTATGTGGAACGAATAGTTCCAAGCATGCTCGCCTTTCGTTCTCGTGTACGAATACAAATATACAAAGGGAGCACTCCCAGATGTAGAAGGGAGCACTCACAGATGCAGAAGACAATATCCAAAACTGGAAGGGAGCACTCACAGATGCAGAAGACAAGATCCAAGACCAGAAGAGCGACGACCTATTTCACCCATGTAATCTGCTTAAAGTCGATAACACGTGAGAAATTGGGGAGAATGACAATGTCAATTATGCTTCAAGATCGCACGCTCAAACAGCATCGTCCATTGTCACCTTCACAGTTAAAAGGAGTCTCAAAGCACCCCTCTGAACCAATACCACCTTTTTGGACGAACACATGTTGCTGCCAAATTCTCAAGCATGAACAATTTGCTTTAGATTCGGAGCTGAAAGGTACGTCCACGATTGAAAATATCAAGGACCTGAAGGTTTATCTTGCGATTGCCCAACACATGACCTAGTGACCACCAGAAAATAGGCTGTTGACCTTCTCCAGGTCCAGACTGGGTCCCATCGGAAGCTGGCCGCTGTCACGGCGGGACCTTCGGGTCAGGCGGGAACTGTGCGGTTCGGTCACTGGCGGCGCCGCCGGCTTGGCGTCTTCAGCGACCTCTCGGTGACGAAGCGCGTACTTAAAGTACGGGTTGGCCACAATAGGTTTGCCTTGCTTCGTGAACCTGCAGTCATATCAAATCAGGTCAACAAGCGGCAGTGTCCGGTTCAAAATCTCTCCGAGACCGAGAGAGGGTCGCCAATATGGTGCACGAAATCGATCCACTGCCTACATTATGCTGATGGAGCGGCCAAGGGACGTGATGTTCACAAAATAGCATCACGAGTGGTGGAGCATTCTATAGCTGTTTCATTAATTTCCTTCATTGCATTCCTCCACTGATTCATTCTATTTATTTAACATTCGTGCTATATGACCTTCGCAGTCGACGCGCCCTAAACTACAATACAATACTTTTCACATTCGTTGACGTAAATGGTTCATAGGTTTGTGCCGTTTCCAATCAACCGAACAACGATTCGTTGAGAAAATGACATCAAGTGATCAATCAGGTATGCTGTAAAAAGCATGCAAAGGGTAGAAACAAAACATGTTCGGCAAAGCCAATGATCCAATCGCGATTATATTTTCCAGAATATCTGCGGGTGGAGAGAGAGGGGCACCGAAAAGACCCTTCACTGGGATTCCTCTCTTTTCTGTCGGTGTGACCCATGCCCAAGTTCTTAAGAAACCGACTGGAGTGCCCTCTTTACAAAAGCTTGGATGCTTCTCTGCAGACTCCAGGAGCACAATGCAGTGTTCGGGGTGTCCATATTTGCAGACTGTAGGGGTGCTCCTGCAACGGCAGGGTACCCACACAAGTCGTACAGTAAAGTTGCTTGAACATTGTGAAAAACCTTTACGGGGGGCATTCATTACCCTAAATGTGTCACTAGGTGACAACATTATTTTGTTCCAATGGAGAGTAGTCATTTCCTTTGCACAGGATCGAACCCTGAACGGAACTTGACAAGTACAATTGTGGATACTTTATCGCGTATTTATTATATACACACCCAAACACATATATATGTGTGTATGTGAATATGAATATATATATGTGCATATATATATATATACATATATATATATATATATATATATATATATATATATATATATATATATATCAGGTTCAACTCAAAATACTGCATCATGAAAGAAACGGATACGTGTCTGCAATACATTTCGGCGAATAACCCTGAAGCAAGAATGACTGTTGAAACATATCACATGCCTCAGTATGACAAATAAAAGGCATAACGTGTTAGTCTGTTGAAGATTGTGTGCTATAAATTCGACTTGTCCCAATGGAATAAAACTAATTGCTAACGTCCGCCTCGCAAGATCAGGTGACCAGGAGTGCCCAACGACCTACCCAACGATTGCAAGCACCTTACGTTAACACTGTAGAATAAACAGTAAAGTCGCGGCACTCCCAGCTAAGAGATGGAAAGGAAGTAAAGAAGTATACAAAGCACCCGGTGTTAGAGCGATAAAACTAGCAGTAAAGAATGCTGCAATTAGTCATAAAGACATAAAGACATAAAAACATAAAAGATTAGTGCAACTATGAGCCACAAGGGCCCTTCTTGGTTGAACTCTGTACACTGAACCAGGTGCCCACCAAATCTGTCAATGAGCCCTCCCTGTAATACTGAAATCCAAGCCCTCTATTCTTATAATGATTGTCTATGCTGTTTTTACAGATGTTCAATGTGTTGCTACTGATAATGTTTTTTGGCAGCTGGTTCCAGTGTTCTACTACCCTGTTGGTGACGAAAGTCTGCCTTAATCTTGTTCTGCTGTGGCTAACTTTAATTTTGAATTTATGACCTTAATTCCATCATTTCTGTTCAATTCATACATTTCCCCAAAATAACCCCTCTCCAGACCATGGACAAATGTAAAGACCTGGATTGAGATCTCCTCTCAGCCTTCTATATCTAAGTAAAAACATATTCAATTTCTTCAATCTTTCCTCATATGCCAGGTTGCTTATGCCATTAACCATTTTTGTAGCCCTCTTTTGTACTCTCTCTAAAAGTCAACAATCTTTTTCATAGCTAGGAGACCAAGCTTGGATGCAGTATGCCAAATGTGGCCTGACATATGTACAGTAAAGCTTCCTGATGACTTCCTCACTGCTGTATGATACATTCCTATTTATTGCCCCGAGCATTCTCAGTGTCTTCTTCCTGGCTTCCTTGGTCTGTTCTGATGCCCCAAATTTTGTGTTTAGAATAACACCTAAATCCTTCTCCTGTTGAGTCACTTGGCCACCCATCAAGTATGGAGCCTTCATATGCTGCTTACCTACATGCATGATTTTGCGCTGATCAAAATTAAATTTTATTTGCCATTCTTCGGACCACTTCACAAGTTCGTCTAAGTCTTTTTGCAGCGAGATATGCTCATCTTGACCTGTTATTGCCATCAAGACCTTCATATCATCCGCAAATTTCAAAACTGTACTGCTTAGGCCACTTTCAATGTTATTTACAAATATAATGAACAGGAGTGGCCCAGTACTGACCCCTGGGGGACTGCACTAAGAACAATTTGCCATGATGACTTTGTACCATTTAGCATCACACTTTGCTGTCTATCTGAAAGCCACAACTCTACCCATTTTAAGATGCTACCTGCAATACCATGGGGCTGAAGCTGTATCATTAACAGTTTATGGGATACCTTGTCAAAGGCCTTACTAAAGTCAAGATATGCTACATCAACCTGATTTCCCTGATCAAATTGTTCTGTGGCGAAGTTCAAACAGTCCAAGAGGTTTGTGAGACACGATCGTCCTTTTCTAAACCCATGTTGAGTATCTTGAATCAATCTGCTACTTTCCAGACAACTAACTATTCTATCCTTGATAATTGATTCGAGTACCTTGCAGACTAGGGATGTGAGACTTACTGGCCTATAGTTTTCAACTTTCCCTCTTTCTCCTTTCTTGAAAATAGGAACTGCATTTGCCCTTTTCCAATCGGTTGGAATTTCATTTTGTGAAACTGTTCTACACAATATTATACTAAGTGGACATACTAGTTCCTTTTCAGTTTCCCGCAACACCCTGGCATAAATTTCATCATGTCCTGCTGCCTTGTTTGGCTTTATTTTCCTGATGTGATTATAAACAACATCACTATCAATGAAATCAACATCATTTATCAGATCCCATGTCACTGAACTATGGTGTACGGTCGGCAGATTGGTCATATCTTCCAATGTAAACACTGATTTAAACTGCTTGCTCAGCTCCTCAACCATCTCACTATCCTCACCCAATGTAGTCCCGTTTACTTCCAGTGGACCAATTGTGCTAGAAACTTTACTCAGCTTGTAGAAACTAAATAACTTTTTACTGTCCCCATTACAGTTTCTAGCTAAATCCAGTTCTTTTGCTCGCCTTGCTGCTCTGGCATTTTGCTTCACAGTGTCTCTAGCTTTTCCATACGCCTTTAGATTAACGACATTTGAAGCTTCTTTAAAGACTCTAAATGCAGTTTTCTTAGCCTTAATCGCTTTTATGAAGTCTAGTGTAAGCCATGCTGGCTTTCCTACCCTTCTTTTGCGTCTTTGCTTCTGGGGGACATGTCTAATCTGAATTTCCTTCAAGTAAGATTTGAACTTTTCCCACATTTCACAGGCATTTAAATTGGAGAATTCTTCTTCCCATCTAATGACACTTAACACGCGCCCTGGAGGGGGGGCGAAATCCGCCCATCCCTCCGGTTTTTCGCAGATAACTCCAGATTTTACCGGCCGATATGCGCCATTTTTGTGTACCTGCCAATAAATGAACGGCACGTTGTTTAAAGTAAGAAAAATGAAAATCGACCGAAAGGTTTTCGAGTTACGGGTCGGTAAAGTCAAAATATTTTCTCAGCGCCAGTCTACAAATATCGACTCTGATGCGCTTCCCGTATATTCGCAAAAAGGAAGTGTTCTTGGCAACACTAGCGACTTGTTTGATGTATATTGTTATGCTACATTGTTTCAAAGTCATGTCAGGTCACAGAGGTCAAGTCAGGTCAAGTTCATGACAAGTTAACACACGCCCTGGGGGGGGGGGGTGGAGGGCGAAATCCGCCCACCCCTCCGATTTTTCGTACACAACTCCATATTGTACCCGCCAATATACGCCATTATTTTCATACCTACTTAGAAATGATCGGCGCACGGTTTAAAGCAAGACAAATTAAAATCGGCCGACACATTTGAAAGCTATGGGCCGTTAAAGTTTTTTTTTTAATAGCACGGCTAGACCACAAAAATCGGCGCTGATGTGCTTCCCGTATATTGGCAAAAGGGAAGTGTTCTTGACAGCACTAGCGACTTGTTTGATGCATATTGTTATGCTGTATAATTTAAGAGTCATGTTAGGTCGCCGAGGTCATCGTGACATGCTAATGGAAGCAAATTTGGTTAACTGAAATGTTGTCACAAATGGAAATGACTGGCATGCGATTGATGTCACTTTGCATGCTACTCCCTACACATCCGGAAATCTACTGTTTGTCATTGCGTGCCTAAGCGTTTCTATACTTTATTCATGTATTTCACTCCTTTCTTTGCGAAACCGATTGTTCGAGCCGTCCCAAGGAGCAGTCAGGTGGGCAGCCCGGTTCCGGTAACTGGATCATGTAATGACCTGATAAAGTGCTCCTATATAGGTGACCTGAGGTCAAATAGCGGATCTGGCATATGCATTGCATCATTAATGATGTCCAAAACATCGTTAATGGCAATTCTGGAGCATTTAAATACAATCACAGCGATCCATAACAATGACAAGCCAAGCCACGCAAAACCAGATTTTGTCTTCTATTTTGACCTCATTTGACCTTGAAGATATTGACCTAAGGTCAAGACATTTACACACAATAGAGTGAACTATCGTGTCCATCCACCCTGTACATTTCGTTGCTCTAGCCTTAATGGGAGCCAAGATCTTACGGGGGGGGCGGAATCCGCCCCCCCCCCATCCAGTGCGCGTAAGTTTCAGAGGCCCTCCAGGGCGCGTGTTAAAGCCGCTCTCATGCAGTCAAAGTCTGCTCGGTTGAAATTTGGAACCTTTACCAAATTATCCTTAATAATTTCCCCCACATGTGCCTTGAATCTAACTAAGTTATGGTCACCTCTTCCCAGAGTTTCACCTACAGTCATGTCTTGAACCAAGTCACTTAAATCCGAGAATACAAGGTCCAAGAATGAGCCATGCCTGGTAGGTTCCGATACAAACTGGTGTAAGAGAAGAGAAAAACTTTACTCAGCTTGTAGAAACTAAAGAACTTTTTACTGTCCCCATTACAGTTTCTAGCTAAATCCAGTTCTTTTGCTCGCTTTGCTGCTCTGGTTTTTTGCTTCACAGTGTCTCTAGCTTTTCGATACGCCTTTAGATTAACAACATTTGAAGCTTCTTAAAGACTCTAAATGCAGTTTTCTTAGCCTTAATTGCTTTTATCAAGTCTGGTGTAAGCCATGCTGGCTTTCCTACCCTTCTTTTGCGTCTTTGCTTTTGGGGGACATGTCTAATCTGAATTTCCTTCAAGTAAGATTTGAACTTTTCCCACATTTCATAGGCATTTAAATTGGAGAATTCTTCTTCCCATCTGATGGCACTTAAAGCCGCTCTCATGCAGTCAAAGTCTGCTCTGTTGAAATTTGGAACCTTTACCAAATCATCCTTAATAATTTCCCCTATATGTGCCTTGAATCTAATTGTTATGGTCACTTCTTTCCAGAGTTTCGCATACCGTCAAGTCTTGAACCAAATCACTTAAATCCGAGAATACAAGGTCCAGAACTGAACCATGCCTGGTAGGTTCCGATACAAACTGGTGTAAGAACAGGTCCTCTTCAAGGCATTTCCTAAACATTTTGCATGATGGGAACCAACACCAGCATTTTCATATCCTTTTAGATTAAAGTCACCAAGAATAAGGCACTTCCTCTTAGGGTTTCTACTGATTTCCTCACAAATCACCTTGTCAAGCTCTAGTTGCTGAGAATGTGGCAGGATTCCTGATCGGTGGAAAGCTCCTATCCTCAGAGTATTTCTGTTGCCTTTTCCCACAGTGGCATCAAGCCAAATGGACTCCACAGACACATTTGTATCCCCACCTGCTACTTTTTGAGAACTGAATAAGCTATTCATATAGAGCATTACACCACCCCCTTTCATTGCTGGACCCCTATTGCACGAAAATATATTGTATCCCTGGATCTCATAGTCCTGTAAGTTATCTCCAAAATACCCTTCACTGACCCATGCCTCCGTAATGCAAATACAATCTGGTTCCTCCTCAGCAACATAACACTTGAACTCATCAAATTTGGAACGGATACTCTGAGCATTAAACATCATACACTTAACAAATGCTCCATAACCACCTTTGGCTATTTCATACTGAGGAGTTATTTTATTGCTAGATGAACTATCACTCTGTCCTCTTGAATTGCTGCTGTCCCTATTTGCAGACTTCGAGGTTCTATTGTCTTGGCTGACACTATTGGAATATTCCTGAGTTGGCAATGCAATTTCATCCCTCCCCACCCCATTTCCTAGTTTCCCTGCAGGACATGCTCGTACACTTTGCCTAACACATGGACCCCCTTCTCAGAGAAGTGCAGGCCATCCCTCTGATAGAGGTCCCACGATGCATAAAACCTGCACCACTCGTCTACAAAGGTGAAACCTAACTCATGGCAAAGCTTGCCTATCCTGGCGTTGCCTGCCAGTGCCGATAGTCATACCAAAGGAGGCATATGACATCTTCATAATCGGATGCAGTTTAGGGAGAGCGGAAGAGAGCCGCTTGCAGGCCAGAAGGATGTCCTGTACTCTGGCTTCCTGTAGTTTGACGAGGTGCCATGCAGCAAGAAAGTCGTCCCCTGGTTCGATTAACACGCGCCCTGTAGGGCCTCTGAAAATAACGCGCTCTGGAGAGGGGAGGGGGGCGGATTCCGCCCCCCCTAAGATCTCAGCTCCTATGAAGGCTAGAGCAACGAAATTCACAGGGTGGATGGGCACGATAGTGAACTCTATTGTGTGCAAAGTGCATGAGCTTAGGTCAATATCTTCAAGGTCAAATGAGGTCAAAATAGCAAAATTTTCTTGTTTTGCGTGGCTTGGCTTGTCATTGTTATGGATCACTGTGGCTGTGTTTAAATGCTCCAAAATTAGCATTAATGATGTTTTGGACATTACTAATGATGCAATACAGATGTCAGATTCGCCATTTGACCTCAGGTCACCTATATAGGAGCACTTTATTAGGTCATTACCTGCTCCAGTTACCGGAACCGGGCTCCCATCCCGACTGCTCCGTTGGGCGGCTTGGCACAATCGGCTTCGCAAATAAAGGACTGAAATACATTAATAAAGGATGGAAATGCTTAGGCACACAATGACAAACAGTAGATTTCGGGATGTATAGGGAGTAACATGTAAAGTGACATCAATCGCATGACAGTCATTTGCATTTATGACACATTCCAGTTGACCAAGTTTGCCTCCATTAGCCTGTCATGAACTTGACCTGACTTGACCTCGGCGACCTAACATGACTTTTAAATTATATAGCATAACAATATGCATCAAACAAGTCGCTAGTGTTGTCAAGAACACTTCCCTATTGCCAATATACGGGAAGCGCATCAGCGCCGATTTTTGTGGTCTGGCGCTGTGAATTGTTTTTACTTTAACGGCCCCTAACTTGAAAACTTCTCGGCCGATTTCCACTTTTCTTGCTTTAAACAATGCGCCGGTCATTTCTAAGCTGGTACGCGATAAATTTGGCGTATGTCGGCTGGTACAATATGGAGTTATGTACGAAAAATCGGAAGGATTGGCGGATTTCGCCATACCCCCCCTAGAGCGTGTGTTAACCTGTTATGAACTTGACCTGACTTGACCTCGGTGACTTGACATGACTGGAACAATGTAGCATGACAATGTACATCAAACAAGTCGCTAGTTTTGCCAAGAACACTTCCTTTTTGCTAGTATACCGGAAGCGCATCAGAGACGATATTTGTGATCTGGCGCTGGGATTTTATTTTTACTTTAGCGACCCTTAACTAAAAAAATTTTCGGTGGATTTTAATTTTTTTACTTCAAACAACGCGATGGTCATTTATTGGCAGGTACACAAACAATGGCGTATATCGGCCGGTAAAATCTGGAGTTATCTACGAAAAACCGGAGGGGTGGGCGGATTTCGCCCCCCCTCCAGGGCGCGTGTTAAGTATCATGCGACCTAGGAGCTATTTTGCCCCAGCTTTATCTCAGACATCTCACACTTTTCTCCGCCATAACAGGCGGAGAAACGTTGGGCGATGATATATCTCACCTACCCTAGGTGAATATCGTCGGCTTCGTCGGGCTGTGTCAATCGACGTATGGCAGACTTCTGCTCCTCGTTGATGTGAATATTTCCGTCTGCACCCTCCACATAATCGGTCCCGTCTGGTGAAGCGGTGGTGGTGGCCATTGTCCCATCCATCTCGGCACCCTCATCATCTTCCTCGTCTGTCTCCGCGCCGCTCTCTTCTTCTCCGTCATCCTTCTCTTCCCCGTCGCCATGCTCTTCACCATCGCCTCCCTCTTCCTTGATCTGATCCACGGACGCCGCGTCACCTGCTGAGGTGATCGTAGACACATCCGTTTTCCTCAGAGTCTGGCTGTCGATGCCTGCTGAGTTGGGTTTAGTAGAAGCTGCCTCGGGAGTTACATCTCTTCGTAGATCCTCGTTTGTGGCAGGCTCAGCAGACGCTTCACGTGATGGTGAGTTTTGTGACAGAGTATTTTTGCTCGATTTCGATCCAACGTGAGTTTCCTTTGATGTGTTCCGTTGTGTACTAGTCGGATTTGGTCGATCTTGCGTTTCTTCTGATGATTTCAAGTCCTTCTCTTTTCCCGCACTCCGTATAGATTCGGACGTTTTCACCGAGTGAGCACTGTCACTTGGGTTACCAGTCATGGTAGATAACCTTGGAAAGTTTTAGTTCCGATTTAGCCCTTATAATTTCCCACACGTATCTCACAGCGCTTGAAGCTCATGGAACTGGTGCTTGTTTTACGCAGCCACCTATTCACATTTTGAGGTAATGGTAAGTTGTTTGGATGCGGTGAAACGTTCTTCACCTGAGCAAAATTTTGGCTTCCCTTCATTCAGCCCTCCCCGTAGGATATTATTATCAACCCATGCCAAATGATCAGATTCGAATACTCAGAATCGAATATATATATGATGAATGAGAAGCAAGGACACCCCCTAGCAGTATGCAAAACAACTTATCCATAGGTCTTGAACTTTTTGTCGAGCAAAAGTCTCGCTATAGTTCGCTTCTGGTACTTTCAGTTGTCTACTTAACATTGGACCCGTAGGAATGAATATCCTTGTCTTACATCCTGTCGCAATACGTCGCAAGCAAACTCGCACCCAAGGCGTCGCAAATTGTTTCTACGGATACACAGATATAGCACATACTCAGGTCTTCAGTTAAAAAAATCTGCCAATAGCTTTTCTTTTAGTTACCGACAAAATACGGAACATAACTGTGCAACTGGCGACGATGTCAATGGGTGCTACTGGGCTGCTCAAATAAGCATTTTTGAAGCCATGCGAATGTGAGTAGACTCGCTCTGAGATCGCCTTCGCTGACAATGAATAGTGAATAATGGTGTGAAAATTGAGACGAAGAATAACGAACAAAATATAAACGGGCAAAGTGAAGCTTATTCTGCGTTTCCACACATAGTCCGTCAATTTCGTTTTGATTTAATCTGGATTGGAGCATTTGAAAATGTGACAATCTATATGTGTGTGGTTATATTTGTGACCAAGTCCTCATTGGCGGCGGAATACTAATGGTGGCACAGTTGCACATTGACATGAACAATGAGATAACTGTGACGAGATTATATCACAAATGTGTCAGCATGTGTACAGTGCTACACCGCCACCTGACCACTGGGGTGAAGCTACTTCCGCTCAATTGGACCACGTCATGACTCAGTATAATGTATTAATTATGAAACCATTTGAAGCATGCGTCTTAGAAGCCCAACATCATTTAAGTCCCTCTCTGTTGCGCATCAAGGAGCCTTAGGAGCCCCTCGTGCGTTTCGCACCTTTATCGCTCTTGTATGGCCCCCGTCGTACGGGCAACATCGTGTAGGTTTTAGGGACACCACCGTGTCTAAGCCCTCGCAGTGTGGCGGGGGAAGGGAGGGACATTGTTACCACCATAAGGTTCTTCGGAGCTAACTCATGAACCGTTCACGATATTGCTTTGTAGTGTGATAATTGACTTCGATATTGACCGACCTTTTCGATAATTGGTGATGCACAGTGTGCCAAAATTTTGCTCCAGTCTCTTAAAGTATCTGACCTCTTATAGTATCTGAAGGTGATATTCAGGCCACGACCTCGTCTCAATGTGTTTTTCTAGTTGTACCGTGAACAAAAACAATGAAGAAGTTATTCAAGAGACAATCAAAAGTGATATACAGGTGGATATATAATGATGAAAGAAAAAGACAAAAAATACAACATGTTACCTCAGATCAGGTCACTATGTCAAATGAATGTTTACACTGGAGGAGTATTCTGGGTAAAACTTTGTATGATATACATACTTTTGGAAAACTATAATAGTGTTGTGGCACATAACAACATTTAAAGGTACTCAGAGTTTCACGTCAATATCTGATCAGATCATCGGGATATGGCGTAAAATTCCCAGTGGGTATTGCATTGCAGGCGCAACGAACAGGCTGAGACATCTGGGCTTCTCCCTTTACCGTTGTAGGACTTGTTACTCCTCCTACCTCGGTTTTTAAACAGTACCTTTCATTAAAAATAACTATTTGTTCACCTTTCTATATTGTGTTCGTTATGGTCACCTTGGAAGAAAACTACCCATGTTCCAATGTTTGTTCCACCGGGCCATTTCGCACCCGTGCCCCTTCAACATTTCGAGAGTGACGCGCCCCCTGCTGCCCTGACTGCTCTGTTGCGTATCCGTATCCTCCATGACAAGCGCACAGACACTTGCATAATAGATGATGCCGAACTCCATTACATTCAGGGAATACAGAGTAGACCCAAGTGGCGGTGCGACCTGGCATGCTGTTCACCTGGCTCGGCAGACGCGTCCCTTGGGGGTGGCCTGGCGGTTGACCTTCTCGCGGCGGCCGTCTGACCTCGAGTCGACCGGCACTGTCCGGGACGAGGCGTTGGTGGCTGGCCGCTGAACCGAGGCGCACCGGATGGCAGCCGCTCGGCGCACCGTGAAGGGATCTCTCGACCGCACCTGCTCTACGGCAGACAGCCTGGAGACAGGGGCCACAGCGGTGGCATATGCGGCGCACTGTAAAGGGATCTTTCGACCGCACCTGCTCTACGGCAGACAGCCTGGAGACAGGAGCCACGGCGGTGGCATAGGAGTCAGGAGCCTGGAGAGAGGAGCCACGGCGGTGGCATATGCGGCGCATCGTGAAGGGATCTCTCGACCGCACCTACTCTACGATATACAGCCTGGAGACAGGGGCCACAGCGGTGGCATATGCGGCGCACTGTGAAGGGATCTTTCGACCGCACCTACTCTACGGTAGACAGCCTGGAGACAGGGGCCACAGCGGTGTTATATGCGGCGCACCGTAAAGGGATCTTTCGACCGCACCTGCTCTACGGCAGACAGCCTGCAGACAGGGGCCACGGCGGTACCAGACGTGAATGCGGCAAACGGACAAGATGTGACCGGAAAAGGCATAGGAGTCGAAGAAGCATGTTGTCAGGGCAGAGCATGACGATATTGGGGTATATAGGTGCTTTTTTTGTAAGTGAACCTAGGTTCTCGATCTGAAGGTACTTGGAATAGTTGGACAGCTTAATCGCCTATCGATCTGCTGGTGAAACGCCAAACATAGTACGAATGGAGCAATGAGACATTCCTTGCATCGACGCCACCTAACCTCCACTTCAGGACGTCTCTTCCCCCTTTAATGTCAGGAAGATTGCTCGGCCAGCAAGCGCAATACACACCGAACACTGATGCGTCTGGCCCATACATCGTCTCGATAATCAGGGTTAGTCATCTTAGTATTCACACCTCCACATTATTTGCATGTCAAAGCAAACACAAAATGTCCGTATTTATTAATGCCGTCTTGGGCTTGTCTGGCACACATATCCGTACCTTGCCCGATTTCCGTCCGGATCAGTTGGAACGTCTCCGTCGTCTTCTTCGAACTCCGCCCAGTCATCTTTGTCCTCTTCTTCAGTCCCCGACGAACCGCTTCCCTCCTCTTCTTCTTCAGCCTTCTGGCCTCCTCCAGGCTGGGGCCGGATTTTCCTGGCCTCGTCGTGGACCCACTCGTACAGGAAGTCGCGCTGCTCACGTTCGCTGACGGCCAGCAGCGCCTGCCGCTCGACCCGCCTGATGTCGGAGGGTCGCAGGGGCGGCACCAGACGACTCCACGCCTGTCGGTCCAGACTGGACGGCAGGAAGAGCCACAGGCGCCGGCACAGCACCAGGCGGGCGCCGGTGCTGTCGCGCCGACTGGACGAGCCCAGTCGGCGTCGGAACCTGCCAGTGGCGCCGCCAGGCTGTCGAGTCGGGAGGGACAAGGTGGTGCAGTGCTGCTGTAGACACCAGTGAGTGTCCCCGAGCCGGTTGGTGGCGGGTGTGGTCGAGTGGTCGGCGGCGAGAGCGAACGAGTGGTCACAGGAACTGACCCCTTCCCCGGGGCAGGAGTGATGTGGGAGTCGTGGGTTCGAACCCAAGCGTATCCGAGACCGTTCTCTTTAGACATACACGTACATCCGACTCCCATAAGCATTGTGTTGGCGATAATATGCCTGGGAAACAATCCTGAGCCATTGCCGGATGAGGTGCACAAGAACAATACCCCAGGAATCTTTCCACCGATGTGGAGACAGACAATTCATCATCGGGAAGCAAGCACCTGTCTCGAGTGCTTTCTATGCAACAAGAAGTTCACATCCAGCAAGTTTGCTACATTTTTTTTTCTTTTGACACAAAGGGCTATTTCATGCAACCACGTGCAAATGTTGTATGAGCAAGAACTATGCCCGTAGGGTCTTCCCTATCCTCTATCACCATCTTATCCAAATATGCTCAATCAACGATGTATTAGTGATAGGGGGCATTATTTTATGAAAACAATATGGGGTGGACACATCACGTTCAGCGTAGGAAAAATCGAGGCTAAGTTAATGTGTTGGAAGTTTTGCTTGCATTGCTCAAGACAAAATATGTGCTGTGAGCGGGAGGTCATGAGGAGGTAGAGGGACGTTCTGACGTCTTTCTACCCAGCCATGATTGGAAGCAATTTAACATTGAAGGGACATGCACCACTTGAAAAGTTTGCGAAACAAGAACTGTGATAGTGGTAGAACATGAATGTTGGGTATCTTGGATACCTTTGAGTTTAATTCAACCATTTTATTATTTTTGGTAAAAGCATATTTTGGCAATTACACTATTTAATCACCTAAGAATTTAGTTCGGAAGCCACTATCCACATCAGTCCCTTCCTGGTTCTGAAGATCCTAACGCCTCCTTGGCAGGGTGGAGACGAGCCCACACACATTTTTGCTGGGTCCCCAACACTCCCTGAGATGGCGACGTCCAAGCCTGAAAATAGATATACAGTAGCTCAAGAGAAGCAAAAATTGAACAGGCACCGGAAAACGAACACCAATATCAGGCCTACCGTTCGTATGTAGTCATATAGCAGCAAGTACTTCACAGCTCCGTCAACTATATGCGATATTGATTAAACAATACATTAAGCGCATGCAGCAGAACATCAACAGCGCCCTGCAACGCTGGAAGTACCACTGGTTCCTGGCACCATCGGTAGATGGCATACCTGTCAGGGAATGCTCGTGCCGAGGCGGCCGGGAGAACATGAAAGGATTAATTTGCTTCCTATTGGTAGCATCTTCAGGCATCGTCGCTTCAACGCGTCTGGTTCATTTCAAGTTTGCCTCAGACAAACCTGAGCACGGTACAACTTGATACACTGAACTGTGCTGCACCTACAATATTTCACCGAACAAAATGCTGCTGTCCTCTCGTCGATGGTGTTTCCACAACGCAAAATTATCGATACCGAAGGTCTTTTCTGGCAACAGTGAAACAAAACTTGAGTATGTCTCCCATAAAAGAAGCTTGAATAATGTGTGCATGCTTGCGCAATAGGCCTTCCTGTGAATTTAAACAGGCCAAAGAGTACCACAGTCTAAGCTAAATAAATGAACGTTTCATTGGATGATCTGTGTGTGACTCACATGCGATAACGGGTATTCCTGGAGGAGAAATTTATTTAGGGCAGGAGGGTGGGGGAGTAAATTTTACGCAAAAAACAATCCAATCTCTAGATGTTGAGTTCAGAAAGATTCGCATAATACATATTTATTAGCATGGCCATATTTTAGCAAATTCCGAATATTCTGGATTCCGTGGCGTAGGCAAAGAAGGGCCAGGGGCCACCCCCAGGGGGAGAGTCGAGGGTGACCTCCTGGAGGGTCGAAGGGGCCCTCCAGGAGGCTGCCTTGGGGGGCCCGAAAGGACTCTTCAAGGCGTCGGCTTGAGGTCACCTGAGAGATCAAAAAGTTCCCCGTTGAGCGGTGTTTGATATGAGGAAAACCGAAGGCCAATCTCAGAGCTAGAATGTTCTTGAAACAGCAAGAACTATCGATAACGTGGAAGCGCCCCTAGAAACCTGAGAGGCTCTCCAGTCCTAGAAGAGCCCCCTGAGAGCTAGGGAGAGTTCCTAAGACTAACTATGATAATGAGGAATGCGAGGGCCAGCGGCATAGCTAGAAAGCCCTTGAAGCTAGAAACACTGTCAAGAACTGGGAAGTTCCCTTCATAGGTGGAGAGGACCCCTGACGACCGAAAACGGTCACTGTGCGATAACTGTGAGGAATACTAAGAGTAATGGTTGTAGCCACTGGGGGCTGGCGAGGGGACATGTCCCCCAGTTTCTGAAAAGTTTAGATTTGTCCCCCTCAAATTCTTTCGTGTCCCCACCAAGCCTGAGCTCCCTGAGTATGATCGTTGCAAAATTATACTTGATCATGTATATAGGTAAAATAACTACGCAAAATAATTACTAAAAATATTAAAAGCCGATCTAGCCAATCAACGGGCTTTACCTGTTACCTATCGTCATAAAATATCCCAGTGGTAAATCAGCAAACGTAATAAATGTCTGCTTCCAGACCGTTATTGAATAGCAAGAACTGTGATCACCTTGTGTTTTCGCCTGGGGGAAATTGTACTTTGCGAGGCAACACATTTCCATTACCGAAAGGCTTTACAAGCCTTAGGTTGCACCCTCCTGTGCATATACCGATATATCTTGAACACACGTGACTCTGGGTGTCCTTGGGTATCTTCAAGACCATGGAAGGGAGTCAGGAGCAGCCGTACGGCAAAGCACGTACGTCAAGTCAACGTCGTATTCATGCTCGTATTCAGCGACGAGTTAGTCAAGGGTGACCCACGATTATATTGGTATTGACATTCAGCGACAGGTTTATCATCATTCGAACAAATTACCAGAAGTGCTTCTGCTCATACTGAACACGCTGGAAACCGCTACATAGGTCTCACGTGAACACCTTAACGGTCAAGGTCCAACGTGTACCAGTCTCTTCTGTACCTCTCATTTTTTTTCCACCGAACCTGCCCAAATCTGGTGTCAAGCGATATCCTGTGGTGAACCTTCCTGTAACATTTCAAACCGGTATATTTCAAGGTCAAACATCAAGGTCAAAGGTTTGCTTGATTTATTGGATGGCGATATGGAAGCGATATCAACAGAACGCGAGGTTCGGTTGCTATCATTTCAATTGCCTTCAAATGGCTGTCATTCGACGGGGCTCGTTATGCGGTATTAGAAAGGTAAGCAATTTAATTATTTTTGAAAGGTAAAGACCGAGCTGATCCTCCGGTTGCTTCAATTATTTTCTTTGTCGCTCAAACCTATTGAAATCTGAAATCAAGCGATAGCTGGTGATTAATACTCGAGTAACGTTTCAAACCGGGCGTATCAAGGCCAAACGTTTTATTAAGTTTTTCGATGGCCTCTCGTTTCGTCGCTATGGCTTCAATTTGCAGAATTGTGATGACATCTGGCGGTGACCCGGGGTGGGATAATATCTGGTAATGAACCGAGGTGGGTAATATCTGGCAATGACGTGCCGGCTTGCTGCTAGATTAAACGTATCTACCTCTCGCTGTCTACGGGTCTCACAGTCACCCTTAATATGACATGCATTGCCAAAGTAACTTCGACGCACCTTCATCCCAGCCTGGTAAACTCCCTGGCCTGCAAGGGTCTCCCCGCATTAGCACAACTGGGTGATTCCCGTCACGCGGTTGCTCCTCACACCTCCAGCTGGGATGGCCAGTTGGCAACAGGCCAGACAAGGTCGTGACGCAGGCACCGGGCGGCCGTTTCCCCGACTATGTGGGCACAATATGACGCATAGCCGAGCCACAAATACGTTATGACGCTTATACGTTGTGACGCAGTCGACAGGCGATCAAATCCATGTCATACGAATTACCACATACCCGCCAGTTTGTGATAAACCGTCTAAAACAAGAGGGGTGGTCGGATTCCACCCCCCCCTCCGGTATACTTCTTAGGAATCGTTGTCGAGATGCATTAAAGCACTTCATGGAAGTACATATAAGAGTTAGCATTTCCCACAAGAGCGGTGACTACAGGATAGAACACGCAGATGCATCAGATGGACGACTGTTCTCGGAAAAAGCATGCCGAAGTGCCACTTTCTCTTCATCAACCTACATTTTCACCCGCCGGACAACTTCAGCCAATATTGAACCAGCTTTCAACATTTCTTTGAAAGCTCTATTCCAAGCTGCTAGCCCTTGCATGGTTTTAGTTGTTTCAGACAAAGACATGTCGTTCGCTTGATGACATAGTTATTGTGGCCAATCACCGACATGCTTATCGCAATGATCATGGACGTAGGAAATGCGGAGGTAGGAGGGAGTGAAAAGGTTGTGTACGAGGACGAGTGGATTTCAAACGTGTGTCGAGTGATGGTGACATTAGATATCTGAGGAGTCGCGTGGCGATAAGCGTTTCTGGTCCTTTTTGGGGTGTTTTAAACAAACAAAGGGCATTTCGGTGCAAGAATGTAATGGTGTGCAGGTTCGGCAATCGGCATCGGACGACTGCCACACCTGCACACCATTACATACGCTCTGCCTACATCGTGCAATCGAACAATGTAGGTAGAGCGAACATACTGAACTTACTGAAGAGTTCACCAGTTAAATGTCGTCCCTATCTTCAAAAAACCTCGTAGGCTGTTATAAAATCACCGAGCGGTGTCACTACTGCCATCTGGCGCCAAATTGTTTGACAAAATTGTTTGCGATCAACTAATGCGTCATGTCCGTCCCTACCTGTGTCCATCCCAGCATGGACTCATCCCGTATCGTTCTTGTACCACCAACCTAGCATCATCGTTATCTCATGGGTGGAGAGCATTAGGGTGCTCGTTGATGCGTGAATTTTTTAAATTTAAAAATTTTTAAAAAAAAAGAAAAATATTTTTTGGAGTGTGCAATCAATGGAAAGGTGTTTGATTGGATACCTGGTGCGTCGGGTACTCCCGAATGTGGATTGATCTCCGCACTGGTGTTCTCTCTCTTTGTGAACGACTTGTCACCTGTAGTCAAGACAAATTGTCTTATGTTTGCTGATGACCTCAAAATTTATCGTCAAGTAAAAATAAAAGCTCTTTCTATAATAATAAAATAATAAAAGGTAATTAGATAATATAATAATAAATAATATAATAATAAATATAATTCAATATAATAATAAATAATAAAAGACCTTGGCGCAGTAACACACTGGGCGGCTGACTGGAAACTCAAGCTAAGTGCCTCCAACTGTAAGTCCTTTACAATCACTTTAAAGAGGAACTGCATGTTTCCTCATATCAAATAAATTGCACAACCCTCCAACACGTCGGTGATATGCGTGGCGTATAGGAGTCATTCTGAATAAAAATACACTTTTGTGTTCAAATTGGCGTAATGGTGTCAAAAGGTAAGAGAGCGTTTGATATGCTCAATCGGATTTTTCAGTCGACTTCCCCACCTTGCAAGCTGAATAAGTAGGCAGCTTTGGCTGCTGATAGCGTAAAAGTTCGATCTATCACATAATATTTTTCAGGAATTGAGGGAATTGTGAGAGTGCTGCATACGTTCCTGATGTGGCTCACTCACCACACGGAGCCAGGCCACCACTCTCTGGAGCATGAACACCCGCTGGGATTGTATCGTCTAAAGTATTTACATGCGAAACGCTTACAGTGCGATGTGTTATTTATATGCAAGGTGTTCAAATGGTTCATCGCTTCCTCCCACCTTTTGGAATCAATTTCTGTTCATGTGCCATCCAGAACCATCAGGAATGTTCAGTCAACACTTCTTCGTGTGCCGTTTGGTAGATAAAATAGTGATACAGCCTGCATCTTTGTCCGCGTCCTCGCATGTTCAATGACTTCATGTCCTTCTTACCAACGACCGATATTTTCTGTGACCCAATAGGCCGAGTAAATCAGCAAGTCTCTACTTATGCGGTTAATTTTGAGTCAATCTCTGATATTTTTTATGCTTCTCCTACCCGCATCATCATACTTGTCACTTGTGTCTCATATATGTAACACATAATGTGTCATGTGAGTATATGAGTCCGTTTAGGTCAGCATGTGACAGAAAAATAAGCCAACGCTGATGCATAATGTGTCAGCATTGACTTATTTTCATATGACCTCAGCTATAATTGGGCATTGCCTGTTGGTGGTTAATTAACGATTAGTGTATCATCTTCTAACGATGCACGTACCGTTAGTACTAATAGACGATACGTGTGTGCACTATGCACAAGAAAGGGCACCAGACCACACATCACTATTTCGGACATCGATCCCTGGGGCGTTACAGGGAACGAATCGACTTCCAAATTGTTCGTGTCCCTTCCCCCTCCCCACACCTAACTTTGAAACAGTTTTTACATCTCTAGCAATCATAAACACGAATTAACACAATTAGTAGCAAGTACCCGACCTACTGTCCAGAATGGCTACTGGGGATGAAAATTGCTGCGTGTACTATCTCTCGAGGAAATCGAAATATTTCTCACCTATTGTTGTTCCCGTAAGAGCTTATGCTTCGTGGCGATGCACACAACCAACTTAACTAGCAATGGTGCTCGGGTTTACTTCGCACCATCCAGGGTGTTTAGGGGGTTGGGAAGTCTTCCCAGGTAAAGGTTAGAGGGCAGCTGCTCGCGAACTCTCTTTCTCTCCTCTCTCTCTCTCTCTCTCTCTTTCTCTAGTTCTCTCTTTCTCCCTCTTCCGACGTCTCAGACGACACTGGCAAGCTCCCTGTTGCGAGTTATGACATACTTACGCAACTTGACGTATATTAGCAACAGAAAACACAATTAGCAGGATGAATGTAGATTGTGGATAGGATTGCGCGAAGGAATGAAGACAGAAAGGTGTGCCCCACAATGCCCCATAATTATCCGACGTCGACCAAGGTGCGCGTCACAGCATGAATTACAGCAGACTCACCCTTCCCAGCTGAGGTTGAAATTCAGCAGTGTAGTCATCTGCGTCACTGTCGCTCGCTCTGGCGGTGTTGTGTGTGTGTGTGGGGGGGGGGTGGCAGAGCGGCGGCCGCGAAGTCATCTCGGCTTGTGATTTCACGCTGGCTGACTGTCGCTGATGAAGTGGCAGCCGCCGTGTGACGTCGACTAAACAGGCTCTGGGGAGCCGAGCCGGGAACGCGGCGGCAGGGCCACACTCAGAGGGGAGAGAGGGGGTAGAGACAGAGAGAGAGAGAGAGAGAGAGAGAGAGAGAGAGAGAGAGAGAGAGAGAGAGAGAGAGAGAGAGAGAGAGAGAGAGAGAGAGAGAGAAGGCAGCAAACGAGAGCGAGAGCGAAAGCGAGAGCGAGAGCGAAAGCGAAAGCGAAAGCGAGAGCGAAAGCGAGAGCGAAAGCGAGAGCGAAAGCGAGAGATGGAGCGAGCGAGAGAGCAAGATAGAGAGGGAGATAGAGGGCGAGATAGAGGGTGAGATAGAGGGTGAAATAGAGGGCACGATAGAGGGCGAGATAGAGAGCGAAAATGAGAGCGAGATAGGGGGCGAGATAGAGGGCGAGATAGAAGGCGAGATAGAGAGCGAGACCGAAAGCGAGAGCGAAAGCGAGAGTGAAAGCGAGAGCGAGAGCGAGATAGAGCGAAATTGCGGTGAAGAAATATAGGGAGAGGGAGGTTACTTATAGGTGTTTGATGCAGTAATCTGATGCAAGGAGGTACTTAATTCTGAAAATTTGCACTACTGACTCATATGAGTATGATGAAGGTTACGTTAGATGCCATACCACATTCGTGCGCGTGCTTCACATGAAAACGAAAAAAAATTGGCGTTTCAAGCTAAATGTTATATAGTGACCTAGCTTTGGTTCGATTCGTGTCACCTAGATTGCCTGTGCTATGACGTTTGTGAATATATTTAATGGACAATATTTCCAAAATATAGTTGATTTCAGCCGTTAGCTCCAGCAGCAGAACTTCATGCTTTTGCTTTCACTACACGCAAACGGGACAAGTGGTCTAGGGCTAAGTTGCTCGTCTCATAATCGAAAGGTTGTGGGTTCGAGTCTCACCTGTCGCTATTCTTCGCACGCAACCAATCGGCGCGAGTGATTAGCCACGTTACATGACTCAACGGTCGATGTGTCGTAAAAAAAACAAGTAACCAACCACTATACGCAAGCAATGCCAGCAATTCTTTAAACATATATTTATTTCGAGCGGATACTGGTGCACTCAACAAATTTTCGGCAATGGTGGGCGGAGTTTTCAAACCACATTATAGTTTTTTATCCTTGTTCGGATGTTTAGCTCTCCGATTGTTTCGAATGTGACTGTCCGGTGGGTTCTTTAATATTGATAGAACCGGCTTGGGATGCATGGTACCCCATGCATGTCCATGCAGACATTCATACATTCATGATGTGTGCAGGCATTCAATGCGTGATGCATCCGTGCAACATGCGTTGCTCATCCATCTGGGCCGCTCCTTTCCTTCAGTCCGAGGTGCCTTTCGTCGTGTGTGAATCTGTGTGTGTGTGTGGGGGGGGAGGGGGGTAATTTGGCCAGCCTGCCACCTTGAGGTGATATCAGCTGTTTCCGGGTGTGTGGAGGTATGTAAATGTATCAGTGCTGGTATTAGGTGTGGAGCGAGGGGGTGTGAGGAACAGCTTAGTTGGGATACTGGACGGAAAAAAGAATAGTAAAGCTGGGTTGTTGAAAGGTGCCAAGGTAGAGTTCAGTTTGTCTTCAAGTTAAAAGAGCACAGATGATAAGAGTTGAGTGGAGCTGTCGAATAGAGGTGAAGTGGTAGTAGATCTGGTAGAAGGGCGAAGATGATCCAGTAGTGAAGAGTAGCCCGTCCGGGTGGCGCCAAGTTGGGGCATGGGGTGCAATGGAAGGGGGAGGGGCATCGACAAAATATTTGAAAAATGCAATCACATGCAGAACGTCTTTGTTGCAATGGCTTTAACTCTTGTCTTCTTTTTTAAACGCATATTAGTTTTTTGTGCAATATTTTGTTTATTTAAAAAATTTTTTTATCCTTATATCTTTTCATTTTTTATCTCTTTTTCCCCCTCATCTTTTTTCTTTTCACAGTTCTTCCAGTATGCGTGTGATGTGATAAAGTAGAAGATATATTCGTGTAGTGTTGGATGTTTATCGTTGAGAAGTGGTGAGGTTTAGTGGGATGTTGTTTGTAGTGCAGTAGTTTGTGATATGTTGTTTTTGGTTAGTGCATTTGTTTCAGAATATGAGTATGTCTTTGGTTGTAAAAATTCAGTGAAATGTTGTGCATTGTGATCATGGACAGTTTAGAATGAGGTAAGAGGTGAGTGCTGTGTATCCGATACGTGTTCGTGTCAGTATTCTTTCCTTAAATATTGTGTTTTTATTGACGGTGTGCCAGTATTCGTGTTTTTGGTGCATTCCGTAATTTGTGTTATTGCTGTGTCCCATGTTTGTTCAATGTGTTTGTTGCTTGCCTGGTGTATTGTGGGGCAATAGTCGGATTGTGAGTATGGGCAGTGTGTGATTTGTTGCAGTGTTGTGGCTATGTTTGCTTCGATGTCTGCGTGTTCGTTGCCTTGTATGTTTGTGTGGCTTGGTTTTCAGAGGAGAAATGGTCGTTGTCGGGTGTTTAGCTATTATGAATGCGCAGTATTTTGTGAATGAGGTGGTGTTTGAATGTGGTGTAGGGTGTTATGCTTTGCCGTGCTGATTTCGCGTTTGTGGCTATGATGTGTTCAACTTTTGTGTTGTAGATGGTGAGATAGGCCGGAAAGATTACACATAATTTCGATGTGTATATAGGTGATGTGTCGGGCAGACGGGCCCGCAGGATAACACGGGACGGTACTACATTGGGGTACAGCACCGCCGCTGTGCCCGTCTGCTGTGTGTGCGATTTTTGAACCGCCGGTGTAGATGTTACTGTAATTTGCGTATTGTGATATAAATTGAAGGAAGTGTTCTTGTATTTCTGTGTTTGTGTATGCAGGTTTCGGTTTGTCGATGAGGAAGTGTGTTGAGGGTGTTTGGTGTTTCCTACCATGGAGTGGGTAGTGGGAGTGGTTTTGATGTGGAGAGTGTGATGTGTGAGCTAATTGCGTGTCGGTGAATGCGGCAGCCTATTGTAGTTTTAACACGCGCACTGGAGGGGGGGGGAGGGCGAAATCCGCCCACCCCTCCGGTTTTTCGTATATAACTCCAGATTTTACCCGCCGATATACGCCATTGTTTGTGTACCTGCCAATGAATGACCGGCGCGTTGTTTGAAGTAAGAAAAATGAAAATGAACCGAAAATTTTTTTCGAGTTAGGGGTCGCTAAGGTCAAAATATTTTCTCAGCGCCAGATCACAACTATCGGCGCTGATGCGCTTCCCGTATATTAGCAAAAAGGAAGTGTTCTTGGCAAAACTAGCAACTTGTTTGATGTACATTGTCATGCTACATTGTTCCAGAGTCAGGTCAAGTCACCGAGGTCAAGTCAGGTCAAGTTCATAACAGGTTAACACACGCCCTAGAGGGCGTATGGCGAAATCCGCCAATCCTTCCGATTTTTCGTACATAACTCCATATTGTACCGGCTGATATACGCCAAATTTTTCGCGTACCTGCTTAGAAATGATCGGCGTATTGTTTAAAGCAAGAAAGGTGAAAATCTGCCGAGAAGTTTTCAAGTTAAGGGCCGTGAAAATAAAAACAATTCGCAGCGCCAGACCACAAAAATCGGCGCTGATGCGCTTCCCGTATATTGGCAAGAGGGAAGTGTTTTTGACAACACTAGCGATTTGTTTGATGCATATTGTTATGCTATATAATTTAAAAGTCATGTTAGGTCGCCGAGGTCAAATCAGGTCAAGTTCGTGATAGGCTAATGAAACCAAACTTGGTCAACTGGAATGTGTCATAAATGCAAATGACTGTCATGCGATTGATGTCACTTTACATGTTACTCCCTATACATCCCGAAATCTACTGTTTGTCATTGTGTGCCTAAGCGTTTCCATACTTTATTCATGTATTTCACTCCTTTCTTTGCGAAGCCGATTGTGCCGAGCCGCCCAACGGAGCAGTCGGGATGGTAGCCCGGTTCCGGTAACTGGAGCTTGTAATGACCTAATAAAGTGTTCCTATATAGGTGACCTGAGGTCAAATGGCGAATCTGACATCTGTATTGCATCATTAGTAATGTCCAAAACATCATTAATTCCAATTTTGGAGCATTTAAACACAACCACAGCGATCCATAACAATGACAAGCCAATCCACGCAAAACCAGACAACTTTGCTATTTTGACATCATTTAACCTTGAAGATATTGACCTAAGGTCATGAACTTTGCACACAATAGAGATCACTGTGGTGCCCATCCACCCTGTGTATTTCGTTGCTCTAACCTTCATAGGAGCTGAGATCTTAGGGGTGGGGCGGAATCCGTCCCCCCCCTCCAGTGCGCGTTATTTTCAGAGGCCCTCCAGGGCGCGTGTTAAGTGGTGGTTTCTTCATGAGTTCGTGTATGCGTTTTATGCGAATTTTTAGTACCTGAGTGCGTGGGTGTTGTCTAATGAGTTGTATGTTGCGGTGGTATCTGGGTAGTGCTTCTGTGCGCCTGTGTTGTAGTTCTGGTATGTGGTTGTATATGTGAAGGGCGAGATAGGGTGAGGTGGTGTATGTTGCTGTAGCTGTTAGGCTTTGGTGCTGAAGTGTGTCAAGAATTATGAGATTTGATTTAGCAACGTTTTCGAAGAGTGGGGATTCGTAATCCATGATTGGCTGAATGATTGTTTCGTATAAAGTCAGAAGTGTATTTCGATCTGATCCCCAGTTTGTGCCGGACAGTTTTCGGAGGATGTTTATTCTTTTTGACGCGCGCTTTTGAATGTTTAAGATGTGTGGCCGAAAGGTGAGTTGTGGATCCAATGAGATGGCTAAGAATTTTGCTGTGGTAACAAAATGTATGGGTGTATGGTCTAATTTCAGTGATAAGTTTGTGTGTCGTTTGCAGCAGAAGAGAATGCATTTGGATTTGTGTGATGAGATGTATATAATCAGTAACGCGAATCTGTTGCGTAGTTCTATTGGTGCTTTTTGTAGTATTGCTTATGCGCGAGTTGGTGTTTCGTGTGAAGTCCATAGTACGGTGTTGTCTGCAAAGAGTGGAATTTTGGCCGAAAAGTTGTCGGTAATGACTTAATTTAGACCTAGAGTGAAGAGAAGAGGACTTAGAACTGAACCTTGCATTCAACCAGTTGTGGGGAATTTAGTGTCCGAAGTTTGTGGCCAACTTTTACTTGAAAAGATAATTTTAGTAGGTAAAAATTGAGGTATTGTAGTAGTCCGCCCTGTATGTTTATGTTGTACAAGTGTTGTAATATTGCTGTTATGTCAATGGTGTTGTATGGTTGCTAAAGTCCAGGAAGACGGCGACAGTGGAGCGCTTCCTTGCCTCCGCTTCCTGGATATGTGTGATTGGTAGATAAGATTGTCTCGGCATGATCTGTCAGGAAGAAAGCCTGATTGCATAGGTTATATAAATTTTTGTGTTTAAATTATGTAGAGAAGGCGTTTTTTGACAAGACGTTTGAATAGTTTATGAAAACGGCTGGTTACCGCGATAGGGCGGAAGGAATCGCGCAGAGTTGGGTCCGTGATTGGTTTAGGGATAGGTATAAGAAGAGCGTGCAACCAAGATTGTGGGTGTATATGTGTTGTCCGGGCAGTGTTGTAGATCTCGAGTAGTGCATGTAGTTATTGTGTTGGGAGGTGTTTGAAAAATGAGTAGTGTATGTTGCCTGGGCCTACGCTTGTGTTTCTGTCTGTGCAGTTGCTAGTTTTAATTCTGTGAGTGTAAACCTAGTGTTGTAAATGTGTGGACGTGTGTGTCTGATTGGAGGTGGTTGGTTACGGGGAAGTGTGGATGATCTAAGGGGGTAGTTGTGTGCGAAAATGTTTGTTATTGTCTGTGGGCCTGCGATGGTTTTGTTGTGTCTGTGTACGATGGCTTTAATTTATTAAAGCCATCATAGCCATCAGCCATCAACGACTGTCTTTGTCGTTGTTAAGCTGTTTCCAGAAGTATCCTAATTTCGCCGAGATGGGCGACTCTAATCAATTGATTGCAAAATGTATTCCAGGAATTCTTTTGGCGTGTTTGATGGTTCGTTTGCAGATTGCTCTGTGTTCTTTGCATGCTGCGAGTGTTTTTGGTGTGCGGTGTCATAAATATCTGTGTCGTGGGTGGTTCCTCGCGCGGATCGCCCGGTGGCACTCGTCGTTCGATCAGGGAGCCGCGCGAGGTTTGTTTTGGTGACGTGGTTTTGTTTGTGGTATGTGTTGACGTACTGTAGTGAGAAGAATGCTTGCGATTTGTTCTGGTGAGAGGTGTGAGTTGTGGGCTGTCTGTGCGGCTAGGAACTCTGAGAAAGAGGTCCATGATGCTTTTTTTTAATTACCGGCCAGACCGACCAAATTTGGGTGGGCCGGTGGTCGGGATTTGGTTTGAGGTAATGGTTGTGGGTGCGTGGTCGCTGAAGTGAGGGTCGGAATCGGATGTCCGGGATAGCGTGGGAGCTACAAATGTGAGGGTACAGGGGGGGTGGATAATTGGGACGAAGTAAGTTGGTGATCGAGTGTTGAGTATTGTGAGGTTGTGTTGGATGGCTAGTGTGATGAGTGTCAGTGCTCTGTGGTCTGGTTGTGTTGTGCGAGTGTCCCATAGTCGGTGGTGTGAATTGAAGTCTCCGGTTATTATGGCTGGGGTGTTAATGTGGCCAAGTGCTTTATTTAATTCCAAGATGGTTTCTGTGTTTCGCGAGAGGGGAGGTATATGTCGATGAGCGTGTGGGCTGTATTGCGTATGTGTATTTCAATGAGTAGTATGTCTGCTGTGGTGTTAAAGGGTATCAGGCGGTGAGGTGTTGTGTTCCCAATGTATGTGCAGACACCGCCTGATCTGTGTGTGCTATGTGTAGCTCATCTGTGTAGGGTGTAGCGAGAAATGTTAAATTGATAGGGATCGGGAGGGACACGTTCCCACACGGACACGGACACACGACACCCTCCACCTCCAGGGGGACGAGGCGGAGGATTTCTCGTTCCGCTATCCACCAGGGACAGGTCCTGTGCCCGGCCTCGCGGTCCCACCGCAGGCGGCGCAGCAGGCCTCGCCGCTGTCGCCTGTGTCTGAGTTGCGGGGTCTGTGCGCATCTTGTACGTGTGAAAGTGGTGGCACGGCACCGCCCGCGTAGTGGCCGTGAAGTTGACACTTTTTGCAGCGCCGTGGAAGGGGTGCGCGTTGCAAGCCAGCCACCGTGCCCTGGAAAGTGTTGAGTTTGGTGGCTGGTGTGATGCAGATGGGGGTGTTATGATGCAGTGTATGAAGCGTATTGTGGGGAGGATTTGCCCGTCTATGCTGTTGTTGGCTTGCATCAGGAGCGTCCCCGATCTGGTCTGTTTTGCGTGTATGGATGCTCCTGTGTGCCTGGCGATCTCCCCTCCACCAGTCAGGGGTCGAGGGAGCCTATGCTGCATCCTCCTCCCCCGGCAGCAAAGGAAGAATTCGGCAGTTGGAGTGGATGTTATTGTGTTCATGTTTTGTGGTGCTGTGATATGTATGTGTTTATGTTGCATGTCGTGTTGGACAAAAGGTGAATCAGTGGCTGGCGTGTATCACAATAAACAGTAACTCTACAGTACACAGTGTCTTAAGCGGAGGTGAAATAAGGGACTGAAGAATGCCCAGATGGACTTGAAAGTCGGCACAGATACAGTTTAAAGAAAATACAAAGAAATCAGAAGCTGTGCTTGAAGGGAGCACGATTAGAAGGAGTAGAAAGTATCCTGCAGAAGGCACTAGAGGGAAAACCCGGTGGTGGGTGAGTTGAAGGGAGCCCGGGGTGGAAGAGGGTGGCAGCACCGCCGGACTGACCGTTCAGTTGTAGATGTTGAAGTAGATGAACGAAGATGCACTGATACACTGTAGAACTAGCACGTATAGATCGGAGAGAGATAGGCGTATTTGAAGACGATGAAGAAGTCGGTCTTGAAGCTAATATCCTGGTTTAGTCTTGAAGGCCAGTCTTGAAGTCTTGAAGAGTAGAAGCTGATGATCTTGGGGAGTAGATGTAGATTAGATGAGGTCAGAGGGTTGGAGAGATAATAATGTGCAAGGGGGGGGGGGGGGGGGGGGGGGAGGGCACTGATGCTGGGAAGTGAGGTGTGTATGGCCTTGCTTCTACCCTCAGTATGTTTATTTTGCAAAGCCCTACCACTGAAAGGACTACCCTTATTGGCGCAACTGTATCAACGTCTGGAGCACCTTCATGGTTACTAAATAAATAAATACATAAATGAATATATGAATAAAGGAATCCAACGTTCCCCAGAATGTTGCCATTGAATTCATTAACTCATTGAATGCGCGTATGTGTGCGTGTGTGTGTGCGTGTGTGTGTCTGGTGTCAAGTTGCAGGTGGTTGCTTGCGGCTTGCGGTAATAGCTGATTGTACGCTTGCGATCTCTTCTGCTGCTTCTGCTACTTCTGACATGGAGCCGTGAGAAACCGAGGAGAAATATGGCCTTTTGTCGGTCCAGGGGTACATTGTATCGGTCCAGAGGGCCCCTTACGGACAGCTGCGCCGACGCCTTGAGGGTCCGATGCGACCCTCCAGGGGGGGGGAGGCAGCTATCAATTCATCCCTACCTGGTCTGTGAACGGTGGCACAGGCGTGTATAAGATAATCTCGGCAATTCCAAAGCTAAAATCCTGGTTCAAATTAATGTGCAATATGTTTCCCATTAGCAAGAAATGTACTTTCGAAATGTCCGTAACCTTTTGCTTATTTTTAGGTTTGTGGTGTCACTGAAACATCAATGAATATGTCCCTTAAATAAATTGTTTCCAGCATATGGAATAAACGCTTCCCAGTTTTCTGGGCGTTAAGCCGTTGCTGACAGGGCAGGATGACGGAACCAATTGGCGACGCTCATGATTTGCATTCTGCTGTAAGCTAAGCAGAGTCAGAAGGTGCATATCTGTGTACCAGCATCAGCTATGTATTTTCTATATCGGTAAGATATTTCTGTATCAGGCAGAATATAACGTACCTGAAGATTCATTTTATGTCTCTATCCAGTTTTGAAATTCAGGCCATAGTCATAGTTCTTGATGAAAAGAGCCATTCTATTGCTACCAGGACTACCCACCTCCTTCAGTAATAATTTGTCCTGATGTGTTTATATGTGATATATTTCAGGTCAGCTTTGCCATCTGGTCATGTAGGCACTGGCATGGATTCAATTAATGAATTAATTAAATGGCAACATTCTGAGGAGCGTTGGATCTGAGTGTAGACCTAACTTTTCAAGTTGGTTCCAGAGTTGTTCCCCATGCGGCGAATAGGAACTACTCACATGTATACGATAATACGAGAAAGTCCGAGAAGGAGAAGCACGCACCATGTGTTGTTGCTGCGTACGTGACATCATTTTCATAGATACGCACTTGACTCGGAATCCCGCGGAAGACCCATATTCCTAGTGTGGCCAGCGTATCTGGATAATAAGCATGCCCCTTCAGCGGCTGGCATGCTGCTTTGAGGTGTGCTTAAACTACATATGCAATGACCGGATATGATATTATATATGTTGCGGTAATATCACCTATTTTGGCAGTTATGCACTCAGCACGAAAATCAGCAGAACGAACTCCTTTAACCCTGCTTCCGTGAAACATGTTAGAATATGCCACAAAAACTCAGCATCTGAGTGCTCTCTGCAGTTATTTCGGGAATTAACAATTACCCACACAGCAGATCGACTGGCAAAGGGAAAATACCATGCGAAACCTTCGCGATGAGGTATGTGCATCCATATATTTGTGTTGCATGTTACTTTCTGCCTTCAGTAAGTTCAGGAAATTAAGGTTTGCACGAGGCACAATAACGAAGCAGATCATTTCCATCACCTGCACTCGAAAAGAACATTCGTATAACATCTGAGCTCTCGCAAACCACCGGTTGCTCACCGTGGACAGCGAGGGCCAGGTATCACCAGGAGAGAGACCAGAGAGACAACGTGAACGAATGTTTGCCACGTCTTTTCTGATGTTTTGCAACGTGCCGATTGCGTGCCCTCTGACTTTTGGTGCTGTCACTTGTGGTACATGGAAATAGGCACATAGGAAAGATATTTGTGCTTATGGCTTTACAAGAGTTATGCCAGGTCATTCTGGTACAGCCTGCACTATGAATGCATGTGCATCCAGTCAGATCCAGTCTGCCCGTCCAAGGACGGATCCAGACATTGTCATGTGGAGGTTTTATCTCTGGAGGGGCGCCTTTTCTTTCCAAGGGACGCCTCTGGGTAAACATACAAATGGGCTGAACTAGGACACGCCAATAGGGGACTTCCCCTCAGAGTAGCGCCTCTGACGGTAACAAATCTATGGGGTTGGCCTAGGAAATCCCAGAACCTTCCCGGGAGCGCCTTTACACACCTGGAGATGCGCCAATTTCCATGGATGCACATGCGCGGAGTGCCTCCCTGCATCCGCCCTTGCGCCCCTTCACCTGACTGAATCACGCCGGATCACGACCACGACCACGACCACGACCACGACCACGACCACGACCACCACCACGACCAAACCGGATCACCAACCGGCACTGCTTGGCTGATGTTCATTTCTTCGTTACAGAGGTAGTTCGGTTGGTGTCTATGATAGAATCGGAATTCGTTGTCAGTGTTTCTCTGGAAGGGGCCGGTTGAATGACGTCGTACGGAATGGGTTTGGATTAAGTACAACTGCAAGCTCATTCTACTGAATGGACCCGAGAGAATGACTGCCGCCCCTCCAGTTAGCGCTCCTCATCTCTGAATACGGGCAATGGAGAATTGATGTTGATATGATTTGCTGATAATTCAGTGAAATGCATATGGAGTCCGGGTCGATGGCTGTGGTCACACCATAGACGATTTGACAGGCAAGTCCCCGAAATGGGACCTAGTCAGGAAGATCTGGAGAGCATACCCCCCCCCCACCCCCACCCGCACATGGCTGCGCCTCTCTACCACATTGGTGTGGTACACGACGTATATATATATGTAGATTACTTGTGCACCACACATTGGTGTGGTACACAAGTAATCTATGTGCTCGCATATAGATTGCTTGTGTTTAAAGCGCGTCGATTATGGCTGTCAATGTATCGTAATTGTACGCCATTGGCGCCAGAATTAACTGGGCCAGAGTTGGCAACTAAAAACTGTTAAAAGTTGACTTTAGCCTATCGCAAATGAGGACACCAGACATCGCTTTCAGTTCGTTGACATTGATGCCCGAAAACAATGTTCGTTTGCCGTTACACGCGATCGAATTCTATGAACGATGATAATTTAGCTGATAAGAGACAACACACTCCGTCTGAAGATACTAAATTTTGTATAAAGTGGATGATTACCTATGAAATTTACAAGGATACATTCGGCACGGCCAATGTTTTAGGACCGTGCGAGAACCGTGCCACTTGAGCCATTTTGAGTGATACAAGGGCAATGAGCAAGGGCAAGTAATACCGGTAACTAGGGGCGGTCCGTGGCACCCAAGTGAGGTGAGGCAGAACAAAAATCGCCGGATTTCGGCCAGTATTTTTCATAAGTACCCATTATTGTTTTACGTTAAGATGAGGATAAACAACTTAATTTTGCGCTGCAAGGTGCCAAACCTATCAACATCGTTCCAAAGTCAGTGGATTTCAACCCTCTCCCTCGTGTTCAAATGCTTCCGAAATTGTCGGGAAGTTTTAATGTATAAAATATCATTGTGGTTTCCACATATTTATATTTCATACTCCGAAATGCTTAGCATACACACACACATGTTATATATATTTTATTATTATTATTATTGTACTTATTCTTATTATTGATTATTTCAGTGCAAATGCATGAAGTTAATGGAAAGCCTCACATCCATGGAGTGCATGCGCCATGGTACCCCATGTTAAGGGTCTAAATTATTAGTGGACAGAGCCAACATTGAGGGGGCACTTACTTGCCCTTCCAAAATATGCAAAAAGAACACGCCTGGTCTAGACGTAGATGAATGAAAAATGGAAAACAATCCTGAAAACCAGCTGCATGTTCCGTATCTGCACATGGGTGATGGGGGCGTGTTATTCCAACTAGCATAAGTGCCTCCTCCGGTAGCCTAAATATAATGTTGGCGCCTTTTCCTGACCGGATGGGTACCACCTTCCTGTGGGTGCCCATGCCCCCAGTACCCCCACCCTTGTGTACGCCCCTGCACCGGGTGGGGAGGAATTATGTTGCGACAGTTATATCTAACTTGCTCTTACCCCTCCTGCCCGGCCGTGATCTTCAATTGGCCTGTCTCATCATACTCCTACTACCCGTGGCACCACGCGATTCCTGCGTCGCTTTACATGAATGCAGTCAGCGTGGGTCCAAGCGAAAAATACAAGTGTTAGGGAAAATACAGCTCATATTCGTGGACAAGATTCTTCAAGCTTTCAAATGAACCTCATTTTGTCCCATTTCGATGGTATTTAAGATCGGAAATATCGTGTGGAAAACACGGAAGTTTCGCTGGAGCGCCTACGGGACTGAACAATTGTCCAGCCCATGTGACATCACCGATTGCCAAAACAATATTGGAGGGCCCCGGCTTACCCTGCCCTTGTTATGAAACGAAAACTTACTATATGGCAATATGTGTGAGAGGCTAGCCTCTGTCGACCGATGATAGAGGTGTTTGGAAGCTAAGATGTAAAGGGTGTAAATGTAAATGAGCTTCAATTTTCACCATAATTATTAGTCGCCAATGCATATTTGCTTACAACTTTTCAAGTTAGCTATTCTCCAGTGGATGAAATCATCATTTTATGAAAATAACATACAAAAAATACTTCCCAGCTCTACTCAGGTGAGGAACTGCCTTAGTGCCTTACATGGGCCGACCGGATTTGGTGTCGGTAACACCAAATCATCAACGTTGCAATATCACGAACGTTCATATTTATGCCTATGGTTCTATTTTGCTGTGCATGAACATCATTCAGAGCTTCTAAGTGCCTATCTACTATTGGCGTTGCATTGCAGTAGCAATTATTTTCATAAACATTGTTCACTTCACCAGTTTCCAAGAACATCATTGATCCCTCGTGGAAGTGCCGATACGACTCTCACGGGAGTCCCTGACACCCCGACCCCCGGGATCTCCACCTCTTGTGATATAAATACAGGAAAATTATTGCATTGCCCACGGGCGTTAATTTCCAAAATTCTTGGGGGGGCACAATACATGAAGGCAGTGGACGGGCCGAAATAGATTTGGGAGAACACTCCACACGGTTACCTGTTGGAATTTGAAATTGTTGCAGGAGAGGAAATCTCAACATGAAGTAGGCACTTCTCCCTCTCAAAAGTATATAAAACAACACCAATACGTCTGCTGCAACACACCGAGTGTTTGACCAACAGCCCAGACTACTAACGCTCGATAACGGGACTGAAGGAGCTCGGAAGTTGGGGCATCCGCTAAAATCAGAGAACTAATGTAGGCATGCTACCCTGATATCCCAGACAAAAGAAGCCCAAACCAGGCTACCCATTCTGCTTTCAAACAAATAAAAGATCCAAAGGTTCAAATAAAGATTCAAACAAATAAAAATAAAAGGAATTTAAGGTCAAGTTGTCTTCTCCTTGAGTATGTTTTCCAAATGGAGACTTCAACGCTAAAGGCTTCCTTTTCAACTGAAGGTCAAGGCCATTGAGAAACATATAAATATTGATCGATCTCATTCAAACTTCATATAGTGTGTTATTTTGTCAGATGGAATCATTTGAAGGGATGCGAGCAAGAACGTTCTTACATTGTTAAAACATGTGCCACTCCAAGAGGACTCTGCAAAGGTTTGGCCTACCTAAGTTGGCCTCACCCACTGCAGCCTCCCATAACTCATCCGCCTCTGAACAATAGCAAAAGTACAAATATTTGTCACGAATTAGGAAGTATCTTTATAACCAATCTTGTCGAACGGTAGGGTTAGTGATAAAGACATTTTGAAGAAAAATATCGACCTGGCACCCACCAACTCATAGAACCGATACCACTCATCCAAATTTTTGGAGGAGGTCGCAAATTACGGAGACTCAAATTTCCTCATACCTCAAGTGTACCCCCTTCGCGGTGTCAAGTGGGTTGGTGTTGCATCGGTTGGGGTGGGACTATGGTCCCGTGAGCCTTCCACACTTGTCCTGCTGCCAGCACGAAAACTTTTGCCTGGCCTCAGTAGAGCTGCTTGAGGAGATCTGGGATTTCCCCGTCAGGTCGCCTAGATTTGGCGAAAATCGCACGTGTGTGCTCTTTTTCTCTCGACATGTTCGTTCGGACTGGACCCGTGACCGGAAGTGATCATCTCATGACAAGATCAGCGATCTGTAAGTGTCTCATGCACACTATATTCGCCTTCAACGATGCGGACTGCACCGCGACTAACTGTCCACAACAAGCCCGTCCTCCTCCGTGAATTTCCCGTCTGCGCTCACACACGGTGCGGATGCGTGACGTCACCACCCGACTGGGCCGCGTCAGCGATCGCGAGAGGAAGCCACCCGGTGACGTCACACGCCGAGCTGCCGTATTGATCTGAAGATGAAGATGAGTCTGCTGAGTGTGCGATGTCGCCGCCCTGGAAGGCCAAGCTGTTCAGCGAAGAGCTGCACCAGCCAGCCAGCAGCCACTCAGAGGCTGGGTCGATGCGTAGTTAGCCGGAGTCGTCAGCCCGCCGGTCGGGCTGGAACGCCAACCGATGTTGATGTTCAACGCCACCGCGGCAACGCTGGTGCTGCCTACATCGCTCCTTGGCTTGTGTTTGCTGCGCGCAAGGCACAGGAACCTACCTCTTCCGGATGCTTGCCTATATCGTGTCGTCCGTCCACTTGCATAGCCATAGCAAGTATTTGGCGGGGATGCTTGGAGCACTGTGGCTGGCATCTGGCACTCCACCCAAAGCACACATATCGGCATCGGAGGAGATGCCCGGCAGGCTAGCATGTCTCATTGTTCTTGGGAGTGTGTCACCATGTTATAGTTGCTAGGTTAATTACTCCATGCTCCGAAGGTCGGAATATCGTTTTAGAAACCAAATGGTACCATTAATTATTCGCCAAGCAACATGTGTCTTATGCATAAGTCCATAAGTAAGTCATATCCATAAGTCATATCCCCATATCCATAAGTCCGCGCCGCCGCCGATGCACTCAAACACTATCGGCCAAGTCCAGAACTGCAGCGCTGATCGCTGCGCTGCTGCGATTTTTTCCAGGGAAATTTAATAGCTTAGCTCAGATAATGATCCAGAAGGATAGCGGAGAAAAATGCACAAACTCCCCATGAAATACTGCCTCTGAACAAGATTTGGGCGTCGACATCATTTGGAGGCCAATATAGCGCTTATCATTGGCGTTTCATCGTGCGGAGCTGAAGACTTAGAGGCAAGGCCGACTCCGCACAACAGCTCTGAGGCGCTGCGCGACCGAACGAGTAGACACAGAACCAACAACGCCTCATGAAGCGGTGATGAGGCAGCTATGCATTTGCATGAGCTATGCGAAACAGATGCATGCAAAACTTCTGAAAATGTTCTGTCTCTGTGTCATTCGTCATTTGTCTGTCTCTTCTGTCATTCGGTCGCTATCCGGAGAAAAACACGAGGGAGGCTCTCGAGAGCCCCACCCTCCCCCCGTCCTTGCGAATATTAAATATTTCGAGCAATATAGGTTCATAGAGAGGTTAAGATTACATGGCTGGGACCCTATCCATGTTGTATGTATACTATTTTGTTGAACATAAACGTAGATACATGATCGTGGAAAAATAACCAAGTATGTATATTCAACACTGAAGCATGTGCTAAGTACTTGGAATATCAACCAATCGAATGAGCAGTGGAATTGCTCGTTCAGTCTGACGTCATCCCCAACCAATCAGTGGTGACCATATTAAAATCAGTGACCCGGCATCCTTACCTGGCGTCCTTATACTTAGCTGTTAACGGATTCCATCCCCAAACACCAATGTACAATTTGACATTGTGCATTGGTGCACAACAACGGCTGCTTCATTTCGGGTCAACACATTCAGCAGACCATTACCCTGCTGAGTGCCACATAGGTCCACTCCAGGGGTCCCCTGTCACGTCGCACCCTTATGTAAAGGGCGGCAGAGTGTGTCTGCGATCACACCCTGACGGAAGCAAACATTGAGCTCGGGGCTCCTGTTTGCTCGGTATTTATTGGCTTTCTCAGTGTTCCATATGAAATTCCCGAAAAAAACAAAACGCCTTCGTGATATATATGTACACCTATATGAATGCGAAGGATGATGAAGCTCGTATTCCGAACAGAGCCTTCAGGATTCGCCGGCAGGTGATGTAAGCGTCTTTTGGCGACAAGTGAAGCGCAATATGTAGTTCTGCAGCTCGCGGACTCTAAGTACTTTTCACCATTTATATTTGCTTATATTGCCGCTTACTGTGTGTGCAGCTAAACCCTGTGTTTCCCGGCTATGCATCGTACGGCGTCAGACTCCATGCAAGTTTCGATGTTACGGTTCCGCGTAGCTCGATATAGCACTTCCCAGCTAAGTCCTGTGCGGTGTGAAGGGTGTTCATCAGTCCTTTCGAATTATCACTTTGCGCTGTTGGGCACCACATTACGCGGTTCGGTCCCGTACCGCACTTAAAGGTGGTAATATTGCTTCGGGCTTTTCGGCTGCGTCTGGTACGGTGTAAAACACGCTTAGCTATCGGACTTATCGGCTGTATACGATGCGGTATGGAAGTGTTCGCACAGTGTGTTTAGTGTCCGGAGTCCTCCAAGAACAATGCCAACGTTTGGGAATACATTTATAAGGAAGACAATGAGTGTAATATTTAAGTGAAGGGGAAAAGCTAACCGAAAGCGGCATGATTGGCCAGAACATTTGGATTACTGTCGCTTTCCGTGGTTCTTTGGACTTCGCTAAGTAGCGAAGTGAAATAGCAAAGTAAGGTATTAAATAGTACTATTTAATGTTTTACTTTGTGTTACGTTTAGCTAACCATGCTTAGAGCCCCGGGAGAGTGCACTTGTCCCTTCCTTAAGGGCTACTTCTGAGCCGTCGCGGAATCCATCACTTTCACGATGGCGTTATTCCCACTCCGTTCCAAATCGACCCCGAAGTTGTGCTAATTTCCGCAATTGCACCTCAACAACAGTGCGATATAGCAGCATATATAAACATTTAGTGCTGCTTTTAACTTTAATGATAACAGTGTGATGCCTGTATGGGGCAGTTAGGAGTGATGGAATTGGGTACTTAATGGATGAAGGTAAATATTCAAAAGGTGCTATATACCTAAAGGTATTTTTTATAATACAACAATCCTAGTATGTTAAAATATAACACCAGAAAAGGTGCTAATTACTTAGCCCCTCGGGCACTTGTGTAGCAAAGTAGGCTTGTATAACCCATATAGGCTTCTACTATCAGAGGTGCAACCGTAGGTTGCTGCAGAGACTCATAGTTTCCAGCAACATATGCATTCTTCAATTGAGCATGATGATACAATATCAGGGATGCGAGGTGTATCATCCGAGATAGCACTCAAAAGCCTGCTTGAACTAAGCTGGAGTACGGAGGTTCCATTTTACCCTCTGGATAGCATCCCTCCAAGGCTAAGCGACTTTTTTACAGTGCAATTATAAAATTATGTTACTACTGAATGAAGTTTTCCACAAGTGAATAGCAAATGAAAGTGAGGTTGAAAAGAGATACACCTCCCTTCAAATATGCATGGCTTTATAGATCCTGCTAAAGCAGTAATCCGTCCGATACAGCCCCAGTTCAACGTGCAGCGCTTGTAATTTGACTACTATCTTGCAAGAATCAACGCCAGAGCTCTTCGTCACTTAAAGCTGAGGAGTAAACCAACACGTTCGATATCTGCAGGCAATTCTCGAGCAGCGAGCGCGGATCTAGGCCAGTTTGGTCCAACCGGACGCCCAGGATCTCGTCTGGCGCTCATGAATTTTCACTCGGTGACACCAGACATGTTCCTTATCTCAGTCGCTGACAGTGTCGCCGGCGAGCTGGCCTGAGAGGCCAAGGGTCGATCCGGCCCGGCCGGCAGTGACGTCACAGTCCTGCCAAGTGGGCAGCCGGGCTGGCTGGCGGCGGCGTCGCTGCCGCAGCCATTGGCTCCCGGCGGCGGCCGTTCGCCGCAGCTTCCAGGAGCTGCAGCTCTTGCCGACAGGCCGGCGCCAGGCGGCCCCGCCCGGCCGGCGCTGATTGGTGGCCGGGCGGCGGGCGGCGGCCGTGATTGGCCGGCGGGGTCGGCGGCCGGCCGTCGTCTCGCCAGACGCCGGGCGGACGGCGCCGACGGCTGAGCAGCTCCTGAGGAATGTGCCGAGTCTGACGGCCGAGTCGGAGTCGCAGGCGGCCCGGTGAGCGGCGCACGTTGGCACGCCGTCGGCCCGACACCCGGCCCGCTCGCGCCGCCAGTGCGCGACCTGCGACCGCCGGCCGCCCGCCATCCTCCCCGGTGACCCGGCCGAGGTCAACACCGTGACCTGCGCGGCGCCATGTTCCGCGCCCAGGTCGACGCGGCCGCCGGGCTGCTGCAGGGCCTCAAGTTCAAGTATGACGAGGCAGTCAAATCGTGAGTACCGCTGCAGCCTTTTTAGCCGTGTGTGTCGCTGGTGCGCTTGCGGTGGGATGTTCTGAAGCGTCTTGGAAGGGATGAGAGTGGTGTCATTGGATCCCCTTGATGGCATTGGATCCCCATGATGTCATTGGATGAAGTGTCATTGGAAGGATAGCGTGGTGTTGCCGTCTATGTTGAAGCATAACGTGATCGACAGCCTTTTGAGCACCAGCGGGGTCAAAGTGGGGGAGAAGAATGATGTGACCCCTCCTCACCTGGATCCGCAACTGGCTACGTCAAGCCCTTGATGAACAGCGGATGCCATTTTTCACCTAAATGTTTCCTGGGGTAGGAAAGGTGTATTCTGGATGGAACTCAGCAACCATTCTTCCACTGTTTACTCTGGAAAAGTTTTCCGCAAGTCCATGGTACCAGCATCGACCTTCGCCCTCCTTCGCGCATGGCATTGTATCACTTCTCATAGTGTAGTGGGTGGTCGCGACCCCGTCGTGTTTCAAATCGGAAATCTCTTAATTTTTACCAACTTGATATATTTCCTCTTATTGCTTGACGTTCGATATCATATTGGAGTGCAGCTTTTTGCGAAAATCAATCATTTTCACGCTTAATCCCCACATGCATAAAAATAACAAAAAACATTCGCGCTTTCAACGGTCCGCATTGTCCTCTGATATTTTAGGATGCCATGGATGTGCTATTTGTTACATTTCTGCCCATAAATCAACGGTCAGATTGGGTCAAAAGGTGGATTTTTTCTGATTTTTTCCCCGAAATAATGCTCGACGAAATTATTTTCTTCTATTCAGGGGTGCAACAGTCACGTTTAGTTTAGTTTCAGTGTTCAAATTAGTGTCCAAAGGAACGACGCAGAAAACGTCCGCTGGTTAAGTTGGGCGAAGCAGAGGTCAAGTTGGGTCAATTAGCCCAATGACCTTGAAAAGGTTAATAAACAATGCAAGCACATTAGTCGAGTTGTCCATTATCCTACCACACCCAACATGGAATGGGGAGGGGAGAAAGTGAAATTAGGTTTGCGATTTCGGCGAAAAAATTATTTGACAAGTTCCCTCTCATGGTGTTATATTTCAGTTACCTGGCATGAAATATTAACATTTCTTATAACATAAGGTTGACAAAGGATGCATCATCATCCAAGCCTAGCGGCAGCGCGTTGACATGCACCATTGTTCCGTGGTCACGAAACAAGTGTTAGGTGGACGAGTGAGCCGCCTGCACGAGCATGGGTCAACACATACACCGCAGGGACTATCACATAGCGTGTACCCGAAGGGGAGGGGAGGATGGAATCCGCCCCACTTAGAACTCGGCAACTACTGAATCTTGAAACGCAAAATTTGGAGATTGAAGCAGGGCTGTGGTGAACTCTTTGCGGCATAAATTTATGGCACCAGGTTCAAATGCCCTAGGGATCAAATGAGATGGCCGACCGGCTGGCGCGCCACCCCACTGCGACGACGAAACCTTCGTGGCGGTCGGTGGGCGGTCGGTCGGCTCTGGCCCCGATGTTCCTATTTTTGCAAATGGATTAAAACATTTTTATATTCGATCGGCTCATTAAATTACAGCAATATCGCAATTTTTCATTGCAACGTCTTGCTCGTTTATGAGATATCTTCGAAAAAAACAGGACGGATGGATGGGATTACGCCGCCCCTAGATTGCGCGTGTTTCCGGTCATGTCCTATCCTATTTCCGGTCATATCCTCACACCCCGACTCGGGGTGGGGTTGATAGAAACCCCCCTCTAATCTCCAAACTAAGTGTCATATGAAAACGAAAGAGGTGTTATCGGAAAGCGCTCGACGAATAGGGCCAGACACCACCTCCAATTCCCTCCAAAAAGTGAAGTCATTAGGGGGCCAATATTTTCACAATTTACATAATGACTATGGCTCTTGGGAGCTCACTTCGGGGGAGATTTGAAGGAAAAATATTTAGAATCAGAAAAGGAGGGCGAAATCGGCCATGGCAATTACATTTTTAGCCACCCAAAAATAAAAACGTATTTTTGTTGAAAGTTCAAAATTTTGAGATTTCAAGTTTTCTGTAATTTTTCTTCTTCTAATGGGTAGAACGGACCGAAAAAAGTTGTTCGAAGTCAATTTCCTCCTGCAAAAATGCTTACATTAGCCAGAATCTTCGATTTTAACTCAAATGGGCAAACATGCAAAACCAATATGTGATCAAAAACTGAAAAAAATCCCCTGGTGCATCTTGTCGTATCCATAAAGAAAAGCAAACGCTGAAAGAGTTTCATTACATATCTTTTTCCGTTAAAGCGTGACGACTGGTTTAACTTTTTTGGAGGTGACCTCACTTGATCTTGACTAAATCGTTGACCCTAGATGACCTGACTTCAAAATTTTGAAAGAGCATGCCAAATTGATGTGGGAAAAGGTATGCCAAATTTCGGCGCGCTGCCGCGCGCCGTTCGTCCACTATCCGCGAAAAACAGGAGGGAGAGGGGGGGGGGGCGGTTGAAAACCCCCCGAGACGGGACGGGTTAACATTCAGGGAATAGTTTGCGCCCCACCATATTATGAATGGCGGCGGGCGGTCGGGCACGAGCCGGGGGCCGTCAGCATCGCCGCCAGCGTCCGGCTGTCTATGATGGGAAGTTCCAGAAAGTAATGCACAAAGTAACAATATGCGCAATATATCACTGTAAATGGCAATGGAATTGACATCTGAAGGCAAACTAACTTTCATACATGCAATTCGCATCATACTTTATGGATACAGTCTCATAAATTGTAATTATATTCTTCGCGCGCACACTAATGAACATTCAGACGCGCTTGTCACGGGCGCATGTTTCAGAGTTCTTGAATGGCATCAGGAACCTACCTGTTTTCTTTCTTTACTGGGTGTCCCCCTGGTGTCCGCATTAACATTGCGTCTGACACCTAACGTTATTGACTCCAGCAAGCCTTAGGGGCCCTCGGTACGCCTATAGGAGCTCCAATGCACCAGAAAAACCTCAGCCCGCTGATTGATGCTCCACGGTGGCATACCTAGGATTCACATCAGAGGCGACAAAACTGACTTGAAGGGATCCCATGTACCCTCTATTTTTTAAATGTCCTCTGTTTTTCAACCCTTTTTTCAGAGGGGTCCACCTTTTCACTTAAATAATTAGTGATAACTTAATTTCCCTGTGAAGGGAGCCCAACCTATGACAATCGTTTCTATCGCCATCGTGTCTCAGTCATTGGATTTGAACTCCCTCTCCTTTCCGGTTAAAAACATTTTTTGTTAAAATTTTTCTTGTTTAGGAGGGAAAGCTGGATAAAAGAATTCTGACGCGGCATTTCTGGACCTCGGCAAGAATATTGTGGTCCCGTGTGTTTCTGGAGGGTACAGCACGTGTTTTCAATGCCAAAGCGATTTGGGGGGCTTATTGCGCAATTTCTAATACTTCTGAGCTACTTTCAAAGCTCACAGTGCTTTTAGGCCGTCCTTGTTAAATCTGTCGGGATTCCAGGTTGATTTGTTTTGGTCCCTGGTGGGCGCTTTAGGACCCCTATGCGGTTTTCCAATTCATATGACAATTTTAGTCCTGGTGGCGTTAATTTTCGGCCACGCCCGCAAATGTTGTTGTTCGGGAAAGTAAATTATGTGGTCCTTTCGTAATCTGTGAATGCCCCGTCGCTATTTTCGAGCTTCGGTCGAGTTTTCGGTGCCCTGCTGTGTTTATTTCGGCCATTCGTCGCGAATTTGGGGGCCCTACAACAAGTTTTTCTTAGCACCCAACGCAATTTCTGGGAGCTCGGCGCGATTTTTGGCCCTGACACGACTTATCGGGTTTCTGCTGTACTTTGTTGGGGCCACGGAGGGAATTTCGTGACCCCAACCCGATTTGTGGTGGCCCTGGCGCGATTGTCTGCCCTCTGTGCGAATTATCGGAGGCCCGCTATTGATTTCTGGTCCTCGACGCAAGTTGTTAGGATCCCAACACGAATTATCGGGCCCAAGCGTGATTTTGGGTCAGCACCGATCAGCGCAGCTCGGTGAGATTGGCAGGTGTGGGGAGCCCAGCGATGGCCTTGCCCTTCCATTGGTCTACTGTGCAGCCGTCAGCGGTCACACGTAGCCACAGTAGCTGACCGACGGCTCGGCAAACACCAGTTTGCCGCGGTGCAGCGTGATGCCTGCTGCGTCACACAGCCCGGATATGAAGATGAGGTGATGCAAGTTGTCGGCATAATAGCAGTCGTGTGCCAGCATGTTGTCGACGATCTTGTATCTAAGACTGATGCCGGAGAGGGGTTGGTTCCCTGCCAGCTATGCTCGTCTCCACTGGACGAGGGACATTGAGGAAGTCACAACACCCGAATCCGATCCCATGGCGTAATGAAACAGCTTGGCTCCTGGCCACGGGTGTCTAGTGGCAACTGAAAGTATCCCGATCGGGTGTTGAGCTTCGTGAAGTAACGCGCACCGACACCGATGGTGGAGACCGCATCCTGCGGTGTGCACACCGGCTGGGTGCCACGCTAAGTGTATCTATTCAAGTGGGTTGGGGAGTAGGTCCACTGCCAGGCCTACTGACAATCCATGGCTGCCGGCAGGGTCTGTTTGCTTAGCCACTGGAACGATAGGATGCACCAATCCGTGGGATAATCCATAGGAGTCATGAAACACTGCTCCAGGAGCGCATCCAACTGCTGACAGGTAACATCCTGTCACGCCAAGGGGTCGAGTCGAGCTGCCGTGACTGCATACGGGCGAACGTCGTCCGTGAGCTCGATGCGTGCCGGGCCACCAGGCATTTCACGAAGAGGTGGGGCGTGATGGAGAAGTGCGAGAATGTCTGCTTGAGGTCCGCCGGGTGAGCTGCTCGTTGCTGCCAGGAGGGCTGTCCGAGGGCCCGATCCCAAGCCGGAAGCAGCCCATGAGCAAAGCAGGTCACTGGGTCATCCTACCTATGTCCCGGCGTCTGGTTCCTTCTGATGCTGCCGCGGTGCGGGGGCACACCGACGCCTCCTCTCGCGTCCTGGCAGAGGTGCTGCCATCTGGCGGCGGTTACAGCCCATCTCGCCGAACAGTGGCGACGCCACGCGGCGGCGGCTGTAACTGCACGCGCCGAGGCGGAGCGTGACCGGGCGGCGCGGCCTCCGGTAGTGTTGGACATCGCTGACAGTTCCGGTCGCGACGCTCACCACGTGGGTGGAGGAGTCCGGTGACATGATGTCGAATGCGATGGAGTCGTGCTACGACAGCAGTGCGCCGTTAAGCACTGCACGACATATGCAGCCACTGCCACTGTGATTGCGCCTAAGGTTAGGTCACAAGTTACGGTCCTCTATCACTGCAGCTCGTGTCCACCGTCTACGCACAGTTTGTCCGCGGGCACAGAGACGGACGTTCAGGCCTGCAGCCTGTGTGACACCTGGACAAGAAGTTTCCGCGCCGGTGCCCGTGGTCCGGGGCCGCCGTAGCTCAGTTGGTAGAGCGTCGGACTCTTGATCGCAAGGTTGTGGGTTCGAATCTCACCACCGGGAGCATGACCGAGTCCACCCGCGACCAATCGGCGTGATAGGTTGGTGATCTAACGGTTCAATGCGTCGCAAAGGAATCCGAAGTGTTCGTGGTCCAGCGCGCTGGACCGGTCACATTATGACGGGTCATTAATAGACGGCCCCGGGGTGCGCGGTGGTCTGATCCGTTAGCACGTCCGTCAGGAAGGATTGTTTGCGAGAACACCCGGATCCATACTTCTGGCGCGGCATGTGGTGGTGCACTGTCAGTTCTCACTGCTTGCTCTCAGTGCACTATGGGGTCACGGTCTCTCTGTATTCACTATGCACGGTCTGGTTACACACGCTGTTAGCTAGAGCCCTGCTCTGACGCGACTGACCCTGCCAGGGAGAACAGTCGAGAGTGGCGTGCGCATCCATGGGCGTCTAGGGTATCGTGACCGTAAACGACGTTTCGCCCTCGACACACATACGACTCACGCACATCAACTCCGGTGCGGACTGGTGCGTCTGTGCGTGCAACTGACTGCGCCCACTGTTATCTGGTTCGGAGACAACAAACTGGGAGCACACATGATGCAAAGTTTCTTTTTTTATGTCAATCACACAGAGTTCGGACTCTTAATGTTCGGCCGTTCGCCGTAGGGTATGATGTTTCGAAGTCAGATTCCGCGGGTTGAAAAGGGGGAAATATTTCCGTTGCGATGCTGCATCCATGGTGAAATGAGGACGGACTGACGCTGACAGCTGACCAAGCTGACGCCGACAGCTGGCCGAGCTGACGCCGATCATCCGCTCCAAAGAAGGTAGCTGACAACATCAAACATGTTTCCAAGTGAGGCTAGATAAATGTAAGTGAAAGTTGTGTATGACGGTCAGTTTTGTGAGCCTGATCTTTGTTCGTCTGTGATGAATTCGACACGGGCCCCTGTGAACATCGTGAGCAGGGGTCCTCTGGATTTCTACTGAGCCTGTTCCCCGCACAGCTGAGGTTTCCACAAAGCCGAGATCAGTGCTGAATGTTTAATGATTATTGTCACGAGAGCGGGTGCGGGAAAGACGTTGCTCGAACAGTGATGAGCGACCACCGGATGTGTGACCATGTAGAGCGTGACCAGCAAGTGTGCGACCGCCGAATGTGTGGTCATGCAGCGTGTGACCACCGAGAGTGTGACTAAGTGTGTGACCATGGGGCGTGTGACCACCGAGTGTGCGATCATCGAGTGTGTGTCCACCGAGTGTGTGACCACCGAGTGTGTGACCACCGAGTGTGTGACCACCGAGTGTGTGACCACCAAGTATGTGTTCAAGAAACGTGTGACCACCGAGTGTGTGACCACCGAGTGCATGGCCACCGAGTGCATGACCACCGAGTGTGTGACCACCGAGTGTGTGACCACCGAGTGTGTGACCACCGAGTGTGTGACCACCGAGTGTGTGACCACCGAGTGTGTGACCACCGAGTGTGTGACCACCGAGTGTGTGACCACCGAGTGTGTGACCACCGAGTGTGTGACCACCGAGTGTGTGACCACCGAGTGTGTGACCACCGAGTGTGTGACCACCGAGTGCATGACCACCGAGTGCATGGCCACCGAGTGCATGACCACCGAGTGTGTGACCACCGAGTGTGTGACCACCGAGTGTGTGACCACCGAGTGTGTGACCACCGAGTGTGTGACCACCGAGTGTGTGACCACCGAGTGTGTGACCACCGAGTGTGTGACCACCGAGTGTGTGACCACCGAGTGCATGACCACCGAGTGTGTGACCACCGAGTGTGTGACCACCGAGTGTGTGACCACCGAGTGTGTGACCACCGAGTGCATGACCACCGAGTGTGTGACCACCGAGTGTGTGACCACCGAGTGTGTGACCACCGAGTGTGTGACCACCGAGTGTGTGACCACCGAGTGTGCGACCACCGAGTGCATGACCACCGAGTGTGTGACCATCGAGTGTGTGACCACCGAGTGTGTGACCACCAAGTATGTGACCACCGAGTGTGTGACCACCGAGTGTGCGACCACCGAGTGTGCGACCATCGAGCACACAGCTGTCGTGTCCACAAGGACCGTGCGATAAACTGCAATTATTCTGACCGTTAAGAAGGGTAGGAGGAGGAGGAGGAGGAGGAGCGGGAGGAGACGGACGAATCCTCAAGTCCATCACACAGCTGCGCCTTTGGACACATGGATGACGTGTTACACTTACATCTGCCCCATCCCCAACGCATTAAAGCCCACATTGCAATGGGTCATTCCGGTGGGAAAGTGTCTAACAGATAAGGTAGAATGGTCGGGTCTGTATTGTTATGCACCTACTGGTGAGCATTTCTTTCCTGCATTTTGAAGCCGCATGTAATGAAGAAAATTGCTTAGTTGAAAAAATATGTTTACGACGGTTTCATACCTGTAAGCTTTGGATGGCTAGATCGGATTAAGATGGCGAATGTAAGATCGGATGTTCCCAAAGCAAACACTGAATTTGTCCAAGCATTACAACACAGCCACAGTGATCGGCCAATGCTACCGTACGGTAGCGCAGGCCAGCCATCACAGAGGATAGTACCGACGTCTGGCCCAGACTCTCCCCAACGAGCCGGTGCGCGCTGATCTCATTGCCGATACGAGCCTAACAAAATTGGCGACAATCCAATCCCACTGCCGAGGCCCCTCAGCTAGTGCTGAGCCTCTACAGCGACTGAGCCAGCTGCCGGACGTACACTGCAGGCGCCATGTGCTTGGGGTGAGCACATGGCGTCGCATCGAGCCGCTCACGTGCCATTGAGACGTGCCTAGCCTGCATGGACCTCAGCTGTTTTCATTCATTTTTTTTTATACACAGGAGACATTTATATACCACGCTGCAAAGAGAAGCATGGGTTGAAAACACAAGCTAGGCTGTACTTGCTCAGCACGAATGATTTAACTTGAACCATCAGCAAACATTAACCCAAACTAATTGGTAGTCAGCTTTCAATGGGAAAAGGAAAAATCCAATTATGAGGCAGGAAATTGCTCAATGCCTAGCTGCAGCGCTACTGGTAGAAATCGTGATGCCATCAAGCTGTGAATGATTCTTGGAAAACGTGCTCGTGGTGAAGCTCACCGGAATGTGGGATCAGCTTGTGGTGAGAATCACCAGCGTGGTGAGTGAGTGACATGTGAGACTCACCAGCGTAGTGAGTGAGTGGCGTTTGAGACTCACCAGCCTGGTGAGTGAGTGGCGTGTGAGACTCACCAGCGTAGTGAGTGAGTGGCGTTTGAGACTCACCAGTGTGGTGAGTGAGTGGCGTTTGAGACTCACCAGCGTGGTGAGTGAGTGGTTTGAGACTCACCAGCGTTGTGAATGAGTGGGGTTTGAGACTCACCAGCGTTGTGAATGAGTGAGGTTTGAGACTCACCAGTGTGGTGAGTGAGTGGCGTTCGAGACTCACCAGCGTGGTGAGTGGCGTTTAAGACTCACCAGCGTTGTGAGTGAGTGGCGTTTGAGACTTACCAGCCTGGTTAGTGAGTGGCGTTTGAGACTCACCAGCGTTGTGAATGAGTGGCGTTTGAGACTCACCAGGGTGGTGAGTGAGTGGCGTTTGAGACTCACCAGCGTGGTGAGTGAGTGGCGTTTAAGACTCACCAGCGTTGTGAGTGAGTGGCGTTTGAGACTCACCAGTGTGGTGAGTGAGTGGCGTGTGAGACTCACCAGTGTGGTGAGTGAGTGGCGTGTGAGACTCACCAGTGTGGTGAGTGAGTGGCGTGTGAGACTCACTAGTGTGGTGAGTGAGTGGCGTGTGAGACTCACCAGTGTGGTGAGTGAGTGGCGTGTGAGACTCACCAGTGTGGTGAGTGAGTGGCGTGTGAGACTCACCAGTGTGGTGAGTGAGTGGCGTGTGAGACTCACCAGTGTGGTGAGTGAGTGGCGTGTGAGACTCACTAGTGTGGTGAGTGAGTGGCGTGTGAGACTCACCAGTGTGGTGAGTGAGTGGCGTGTGAGACTCACCAGTGTGGTGAGTGAGTGGTGTGTGAGACTCACCAGTGTGGTGAGTGAGTGGCGTGTGAGACTCACCAGTGTGGTGAGTGAGTGGCGTGTGAGACTCACTAGTGTGGTGAGTGAGTGGCGTGTGAGACTCACCAGTGTGGTGAGTGAGTGGCGTGTGAGACTCACCAGTGTGGTGAGTGAGTGGCGTGTGAGACTCACCAGTGTGGTGAGTGAGTGGCGTGTGAGACTCACCAGTGTGGTGAGTGAGTGGCGTGTGAGACTCACTAGTGTGGTGAGTGAGTGGCGTGTGAGACTCACCAGTGTGGTGAGTGAGTGGCGTGTGAGACTCACCAGTGTGGTGAGTGAGTGGCGTGTGAGACTCACTAGTGTGGTGAGTGAGTGGCGTTTGAGACTCACCAGCGTGGTGAGTGAGTGGCGTTTGAGACTCACTAGTGTGGTGAGTGAGTGGCGTGTGAGACTCACCAGCGTTGTGAGTGAGTGGCGTTTAAGACTCACCAGCGTTGTGAGTGAGTGGCGTTTGAGACTCACCAGCGTGGTGAGTGAGTGGCGTGTGAGACTCACCAGCGTTGTGAGTGAGTGGCGTTTAAGACTCACCAGCGTTGTGAGTGAGTGGCGTTTGAGACTCACCAGCGTGGTGAGTGAGTGGCGTGTGAGACTCACCAGCGTTGTGAGTGAGTGGCGTTTAAGACTCACCAGCGTGGTGAGTGAGTGGCGTTTGAGACTCACCAGCGTGGTGAGTGGCGTTTGAGACTCACCAGTGTGGTGAGTGGCGTTTGAGACTCACCAGTGTGGTGAGTGGCGTTTGAGACTCACCAGCGTGGTGAGTGGCGTGTGAGACTCACCAGTGTGGTGAGTGAGTGGCGTGTGAGACTCACCAGTGTGGTGAGTGAGTGGCGTGTGAGACTCACTAGTGTGGTGAGTGAGTGGCGTGTGAGACTCACTAGTGTGTAGGACCAACTTGTGATGAGTCACCAGCGTGTAGGACCGTATCACGGTTGGCTTTGCGGTCTCTACATGATTTGTGTTGCTGAGAAGTTATATGCAACTTCATCGGGCTTTAGTACCCTACATCTAACTAAGTCAACAGCCTTACAACATTGCAAAGAAGAGGAATTCCCCAGAGCCACTAAGCGTGTCTGGTAAACAAAATTCTGAAAACGTATCGAATGTGATGGCTAAAATGTCACATATTGATAACCCTTGGCGT